>JXCR01144724.1:18254-32241 GCA_002079205.1 Phalaenopsis hybrid cultivar | reverse complement strand
GCAGTCCGTTTTGTCACCCGGGGTCACTCGGACGACGTCGTCGACAATTGGGTCAAAAAACGCGTCGAAATTCAAATTTCACAAAATTTTGACCCGCGAGCGATCGTCTCAAAAGGTTTACTCGAGCTCTCGATAAATAACAGTGCAAGCGATGCGAACTGCGGCGATCGGACGCGTCGACTCTCCAAATTGCGAATTTTCGTGCGCGCGGGAGTGCGAATTCTGCAGGACCCTAAGGCTCAGAAAGGTCCTACAGGAATTCCTTTTGGGTTTCCTTATGTCGGTTTCATCCTTCTAAGTGCTAGAAGTCGATACCACACACACGAAACTCCAAAAGAGGATGGAAGTAGGTCGAACTAAAATGAGGCGGGTCCCACTTCTAAGGTTCTAAGATAGTCGCAGGAAGACCCCTAAGGCTAGATCCTAACTCCTACGAGAAATACTAGACCTCACAAAAAATGAGGTCAACAAATGGTCCCCCAGCGCGTATTGGTGTTGACCGAAAAACTCAACAAAACCAATACGAAAGTCTAGGCCAACATACCTCGAACAAAGCGTAGAAATGAGTGATAAAAACACATCCACTGTGGATTAGAAGATGGATTCGAGGATGTCGAGCCTCAGGTGTAGATTTCGGACTCGTGTTAGGATTTAGTGCTGAAAAGGGAGTAGGGCGGAGTCCTACGGTCCCGAGGGAGTAGAACACAGGTCTACGATCCCGGAGGGTATTGGTGGGGTATATCGGTGGGAGTAGGGCACGGGCCTACGGTCCCGAGGGAGTAGAACACAGGTCTACGATCCTGGAGGGTATCGGTAGGAGTAGGGCACAGACCTACGGTCCCGAGGGAGTAGAACACAAGTCTACGATCCCGGAGTATATCGGTGGGAGTAGGGCACAGACCTACGGTCCACGATCCCGGAGAATATCGGTGGGAGCAGGGCACAGGCCTACGGTCCCGAGGGAGTAGAACACAGGTCTACGATCCTGGAGATTATCGGTGGGAGCATGGCACAGGCCTACGGTCCCGAGGGAGTAGAACACAGGTCTACGATCCCGGAGACTATCGGTGGGAGTAGGGCAAAGGCCTACGGTCCCGAGGGAGTAGAACACAGGTCTACGATCCCGGAGAATATCGGTGGGAGTAGGACACAGGCCTACGGTCCCGAGAGAGGAAATGTGAGTAGTGATTGTGAGGATCGCGGAGGGTTTTGTGAAGTGAGAAAGACGCGGAACGTATGTGAAGAATGCATAATGTGAATGAAACGTGCAGGACTCTATGAAGTGAAGACGTGGAATGCGAAGAAGACATGGAATTCTGTGAAGTGAGGACGTGGAGCGTGAGAGAAACGTGAAAGATTTAGTGATCATTTTTTTTATCATTTTTATAGATTTTATTATCATAATATATTATTAGGTTTGGATTTTACTTATATAATTAAGTTTTATTCATGTCGTTCTTTGTTCGTTATAGGTTAGAACCACCGAGTGGTCATGCGGCTTTTCATCATACGCACAGAAAGACAACTCAACAAACATGTCAAAATTCAAAACAAGCTTCATTGAATCTTCTTCCAAATCATGTAATACAACTGCTCATATGTTGGAGCTGCCCAAAACAGCATGCTGAGTACATCCATGAAAGAACTGTAGTAGCACATATAACATCACTTTCGTTCTGATGTCAAAAGGTAGCAAGTATCTGTCTATCCTTCGATGCCAGTTCGTGATCAAGCTAATCTTCTAAGCCACGCTTCGGGGTAAGAGTCCTTTCGCGTATACTTAGAGGTACAACCATCTCACAACTAGTACGGGCATAATTCCTCCAATTCTAAATCTGGCTGAAACCCGTATGACACCTTGCTATCGTCCATCTTTCTCAAAGTAACAGAAACTCTGCGATGCGGCACTCCTGGGACGCAATGCTTCGCCAAGTCTGCTCCATTTCCTTTCAAAATCAGAACTGAACCCACTGGCAGCGGAATCTCGACCGATCCTCTGAACTCTCCCGGTCTCAGCATGTCTATTTCTTTTCCAAATAGAATGTTGCTCTTGCTCATGAAGGACACCGTACAGAACGGTCTGACAAAGTCGTGGTGATCTATGTGGGGCGGAATGCAGTCTCCTTCCTCTTAGATATTAATAATACAGCTATTCGGGATACAATCTGCAGGCATGATGCTCCACCTTACCATCCTTTTGATCATCCTTTTTATCTTGAAAGGCAGAGGATCCACCTCGTCGTGTCTTAAGATACCCGGGGGATTCCTCAGCCTATCCCTCGCGAAGTTGTAGCAGTAACCGCATTGAATTGTAATTCGTCCTTTGCCTTTCATCTATTTCTGCGGCTCTGAGTACGTCTTCTCCATCAATAATCCAGCACGACCTCTGTCTCGCAAGTCAAACACACAGTCCAGAATTCTCCTCTCATCCCTTTCAGAAAAAACTCCTGTATGTAATTTCAAACCTTCCAAGATATTGACAGACTTTCCTCGGATTTCCTCGTAGAATTCAAATTCTTGCTTTCTGACTTTGCTCATTCTTTCAAGCTCGATTGCAGGAATCTTTTGTGCGTGTCGGGGCTGCTCCTCTGTCTAGAACTGCGGCGTCTCAGCGAACCTTGGGACGTACGACTCGACTTTCGGATGTTCGACATTTCTCAATATCGTACTTGCAGCGGTGTATTCCTCGAATGTCCCGTATCGTTTCAGGTGTAGAACATTACACTCGGGGCATTCTGTAAATGCCCCGACTGTTGACGTCTGTCTCGGGATCTCTACATTACACATCGAACATCCCGGGCAAAGCTCGTTGGGAACCTCTGACTGTGTAGACTCCACACCAAGCTTTACCTCGCCTTCGGAGACCGACGGACTAGTGGTAGTCTCCCCTAGGTTATGGTCGTAGACCCTCTCCTCAAGAATCGGGGTAAGTGTTGTTTTTGCCTCCCTTGCACGTCTTCTTTCCAGGCGAACGAAGGCTCTGTGTTTGCGGATGTTGGCATTTCGACGTTGTGTCCTTCTCAGCGGCGCGTCAGGAACTCTATCAGCAAAAGCACCGACCAAGCCTCCTGTCGGTGTGGTGATCATCGATTGTAACTGACTAGTCCCCTCTATCGGATACTGTATTCTTTCCACTTTCTGTCTTTTCAATGAGTCTTCCCTGGCACCAATTTTAAGTAGTGACGGTAACTCTTCTGTCTCCCGGCGGCTGACGATGTCCATTAGAGGACCCTCGTATTCAACGTTGACTTGACTGTAGTCCAAGTCAAAGTTCACAACGCCACCCTGAGCTGCCTTTTCTTTATTCAGTGCGAGATTTAAGCCGTCTTTAAAAGAGAATATCAGCCTTGGATTTGACATTCCTGCAAAAAGACAGGAAAATATCAGCGTGCCGAAATCCCAAAACGAACAAGAACAACAGAGCATTATTAAGTAGATTTTGGAATTATAAAGGTGCAAACATTTCTTTTTTTCTCTTTAATTTAAATTGGTGAAATTTAGAACAAAAGTGAGGAAGGTGAAAGTGCAAGATCAAATTTCCATTTTATTAAGATTAATTTTATTACAGAATTTTGGGACCCAGCCACAGACACTAGTCGAACAACCACCCCCCAGACCAAACATTATTTCCAGAGCTTCATTCCGGGGAATGTTAAGTTGCATAATAAGTCTTCAAATATCGTCCATTGACCGGCAACATAGGCCTTTCCCCTCGAAAGTCCACTAGCTGGTAAGCTCCTCCTGAATAGATTTTTTCCAAGACGAATAGTCCCTCCCAAGTTGGTTCAAATTTTCCACATATCTTGCAGTGTGCAAGAATAGGTCTCTTGAGAACGAGTACGAGATCCCCAATTTTGAACGTTCTAGGGCGGACCAGCTTGTCGTGAGCGTGCGCCATTCTTGCCTGATAAAGCTCTAGATTCTGCTGCGCTTCTAATCGTTTTCCTTCGAGACTCTCCAACTCTGCAAGTCTGAGTTTGGCGCTGTCTTCTGTTGTAATCTGATTAGCGACGGCTATTCTAAGAGACGCTAGCTGAACCTCCAACGGAAGTACGGCCTCGGACCCATAAACGAGCGCATACGGTGTACACTGGGTAAGAGTTCTGAACGTCGTCAGGTAGGCCCACAAAGCTTCTAACAACTTCTCATGCCAACCTCTCTTGTTCTCGTCCAACGTCTTCTTCAAAATCTGCACGAGCGTCTTATTGAAGGTCTCGGCCAAACCATTTGCTCTGGATAATAAATCGTGGAGTATCCCCAATCTATCCCATGTCGTCTGACGAAGCTGTTGATCTTAGTACTTTTAAAAGCTGACCCGTTATCGGAAATCACTCTGCGCGGAACACCAAAACGGTAGACAATCTGACTCTTGAAAAACTGAAGAACGTGCTGAGTCGTAACTTCACGTAATGGTACTCTCTACCCATTTAGAGAAGTAATCTGTAGCTGCGAGAATGAACCTGTCCCTTTGAAGACGGAGGGTCTATCGGACCCACTATATCCGTGCCCCAACACTCGAATGGCCACGAAGCGACGGTCGGGTGTAACACATTCGGAGGTTGGTGCAAGACCACTCCGTGCACCTGACACAGGTGACACCTTCTAGCAGTATCCATGCAATCTGTTAACATTGCTGGCCAATAGTATCCGAGTCTTTCAATCTTCATTTTCATTTTCGGCCCTGACTGGTGCGCTCCACACAATCCAGCGTGTACTTCTTTAACAATATCTTGTGCTTCGACTGTGCTCAGACATCTCAACCACATCTGATCAAACGATCTCATGTAGAATACATTATCTACCAAGGCGTATGACAAGGCTCTTTTCGTGACATGATATGCAGTTGACTTATCTTCTGGTAATTTTCACGTTTGCAAATACTCTATTAAAGGCCTGCGCCAGTCCTTGAGATTGTCACTGTAGCTACTATTTCTTCTTCCTTTCCGAGTCTATGCAAACTGTCGATGTCGATCTGTGACAAAATCTGACGTCCCTGTACTATAATGTCGACGGAATCCTCCGGTGGACACGCCATTTCCTCAGCAAGTTTTGCTAGAGCGTCAGCCTGTGCGTTGTTTCCTCGAGGAATTCGGTATAAAGTTACGCTTGGAATCTGTTCCAATTTCATCGCATACTGATGGTATTATGCCAATCTCGGTTTGAAGATCCTGTACTGTCCGACGACCTGTTGAATGACGAGTTGCGAATCGCCATAAATAGCAATGTCCGTTATATCCATCGAGATTATCAATTCCAATCCGGTAATCAAGGCTTCATACTCTGCTTCATTATTCGTGCATGGCTCTGTCAAGTAGTAAGAAAATTTTAACATTCTTTGGTTCGGCGTGACGAAAATCAAACCAATTCCTGCTTTACCTGGTATGACTGTTTGTAATCCTTTATCCTTCTTGGCTGACGAAGCCCCATCAAAATACATTTCCCAATGTCGAGTACTGGACGATTCTGTTTGTAGTATATGTTCATCTGGTAGTTCATCATCGAGAGGGGACCCAGCTGGGAGTGAGTGTAGTGCGAGGAAATCTGCTAAAATCTGTCCCTTGATGNTTTCATTGGCACTTGCATGTTACTTGTCAAACCCTATCTACTGGGCCCAAGTAGAAATCATAGTAATCTAGCTGGAGGGTGCGAGCTGAAGATTAAAAAATATTTTCAAGAAAAAAAAATATGATATCAATAATTTTAGTCCACCAATAAGATCATCTTAGCATCTAAATCTGATAATAGCCAAGTTGTTTACCAATTTATAATTAAAATTCAACTTCATTAAGATCTTATCTAGGAAAGAAATAATTAATGAACGAACTAGTCATAACATTACTCACTTTTGAATGGCATGTCTGAAGTAGAGCTTAGAAGCGCTCCATTAGATGACACAACTCTAACAACCTAAAAATTATAAAATGAGAAACTTGGGTTTATAAGTAATGAACTCAATAGGTGTAATCCCATCGAGTAAATCATAAACAATAAGATATGAGCCATAAATATGAGTAAATAAAATAATGAAAGTAAAAAAAAAAGGAATTTTATTATGTGATAGTTATGGACAAGATACAAAAGATAAGATTTTTAAATAGAGTAAAAGGCCAAAATACTATGTTTACTATTTACATGAGGCTATTTTAGCTCCACAATCTATGAAAGTGTCAAACTTGTCCCTTAATCTTTTAATATGAGTTGAAGTAGTCTCTAGAGAGGATTATTTGAGCCTCATTAAGAGTCTGAAAACTAAATTGACACTTTTGTAGACTTTGAAACTAAAATGACGTCATGCAAAAAACCATTTTGACATTTTTTAAATATATGAATCATTTAATAGTTTTTAATAGATTTAATAAGAAATTATTTTTTTAAACTCGTGATCATTATGTGTTCACACACACACGAACATATATATCTAGATAGATACATACACACACATATATGTACACCCACAGACATACAAACACACAAACAGACATACACATGTACATATGCACACATACACACATACATACACACAGACATACACACGTACAAACACACTTACAGACGCACAGATACACACACGTTCACACACACACAAACACACAAACATTCATATTTATATGATTATAGTACAAGCATAATTTACATTATGTTATATATAATATTTGATCATACATATTTTTTCTCAGTTTAACACATAGTACTTCATAAACTCTATATTCAAAAGAATCTAAATCAATCATGCATTACATATCAATGTATTAAACAATTGCTACAATCAATTAAATATATTTTTTTTAATAAATGATTCTACAATTTATCAATTTATCCTGATTTTTACTAGGCATATTACACGATTATTATAAATATTTAATCTCTTTATCATGAAATAACACTAAAATGCATTATCATGGAATAACAGTAGGCATTTAACACAATTTTTTTTTATAATTATTCAATATTTTAATCATGGAGTAACACTACAATTATAAGCTCCTCAATGCATCTGATGTGGGCTTAGAGCTTTTTGTAAAAAACTCTTGGAAGTGATAGGGAAGAGTATCTAATATATTTCTCGAGTTAGTTGGGCAATCCAAGATATTTTGGTGGGTGAATTGGATGTAATATCAAAACCTGTTCAGGTTGAACCAAGTTGGGTTCATTTTGGATTTTTGTTTTGTTCTCCAAAATTTTCCAAAAAAATGGCTATATAATAAATGAATTAGGTTAAGGACTCCATCTAGATGACATATGGAGTTTTTCATATTTTTGTATGAAGTTTATGATAATGGAAAGTGGGTTAGAGTCAACTAAATAGGGTAGAAAACCTAGTTTGGTTGAGTTACCTAAGAGAGATTTAGGGTTTCATTGATGGTGGAAAGTGGGTTAGAGTCAACTAAATACGGTAGAAAAGCTAGTTTGGTTGAGTTACCTAGGAGATATTTAGGGTTTCATTGATGGAACAAAGAGTTGAAACTCTCGGGTGTGATGGAGGAATGTGTTTACAACATATCAAGATGGTAGGACTAGCTCCTACTGTTTGATTTCTTTGATTGGAGGTACAAGGGTAAGTGATTGGATTTTAAATGGGTAAATATGGGAATTGTGGTAGAATCATAGTAGTATGGATGGATAATCCGACAAAAATGAAATAATAGAAAATTGATCCTAAGGATTGCATCAACTCAAGAAAATTGCACCAAGTCTTCCTTTTGGCATTGGCCACCAAGCTTTCTCCTAGTTTCACACTCAACATTCACTATGAAATTTCAGTAACCCAATAAAAATCATTTTCATTCCAAAAAGTATTAAATTAATAGGTTTCTTACACTTTATAGCCAAACTAGGAAAAGAGAGGGAAAGATAAAGTAGGGCGTGGGCCATGCATTAATTACCCGAACTATTTCATAACCACTAATACACCTGATTTGGTCGTCCATCCTTGGTTTGGCTAGCCATACATATTACCTAAGCTACTCAAAACATGACATTAACAAATCATAAAAATAATATAAAATGTCTCTGAAAACATATAATCATGTGTGCAATGTATAAAATTCAGATGCTATAAGTAATATTGGTTATATTCATGAAATCAAAGCCCGTAATTTTTATTTTGCTTCTATTTATAGGATTTTGATCAAATTTCATTTTCTTGACTTGTGATCTAGTAATTTTCATTGAAATCATGCTTATCATGCGTCCTATCAAATTCTCTGGACCTCAAAGAACTCTCCTCTAAAGAGTTTGAACTGATGTACTCTCCTCCAATTTCCACCTTATAAGAAAACCTAAAATCTTCAAATTGATCTGATGGCATTTCCTTTGTAATAATATGATCAACTTCGAAGAAAAAAAAAAGAATCATCCTGTCAATATGAAGGTTTCGTAACTTCTTTAAGTGAAATTAAATCTCATATATTAAAAACTAGGCTAATAAATATATCTTTTGGCAAACATACGTGTTTGCACTAAAATTTTTAATTAATACCCTCCTCATCCGCTAATTTGCAATTTTCTAAATCTAGCGGATGAATGTCTCTCTGGGCGATTCTAACCAACACATAATCTTTCACATTGAAATCTTTGGAATTTATCTTTATTTTTTTATGAGCATATTTTGTATTAATCATCTTTAATTGTAGTTGTAAATTTTCGTGATGACTTTGGAAATCATGAACTAAAGTAAAAGTTGAATTTGAAATTGCGTATTATGGTGTGCTTATAAAATCATATAGTTTTTTAGGGATATATCCATAAATTATTTTGAATGGTATCTTTTTTTAATACACTTAAAATATTAATATTATAGTGAAACTTGGCTTTAGGTAGTGAAATAAAAAATACGCTCCATTATGCACTTCAAACACGAAGCAGCGCAAATCGATGGTAGACCATGCCACAAGAAAATGGCACGATGGCTACTCATGAAGAGTGTTTTTCGTTTAAGAAGTGCACTGACATTTTTGCCTTAGGTGTGCTTTAGTGCCTTGAGGGAGTTGTGATGTGGTTTGAATAATATTAACAAGTTGGATTTAAACCAATGATATAAATTGAGCTTGCAAGGATGCCTCATGATTTCTATTCACCCACTTCAATGAACACAAAAGAGTGGAGCCTTAGCGATTTTCTCTCCCTCTTGAATAACAATCAAGGTTGCAAGTATGCTCACGAGAAATCTCTTTTGAGCTCTACAGAAGCAAAGCCTTAGCAATTTTATCACTGAGCTTGTATGTACGTATCTCTAGCCATAAGCCCGTAGAGGTAGAGATACCAAACTTGCGAAGACAACTCTTTGATCTCATCGAACTTGCAAAGGCATAAATCCATTACAGAGCCACATTACAGAGCTATAGAGATGTAGTTCCATTGTGACGAGACTCGTGAGTATATAATTTTTGGCACCACAGAGTCAACTTTATTTGAAATTCGATTTTTTGGTTTTTCTAATTTTAGTGTGTGATAATTGCCAAATTTAACATATATTATTTTTGGATATTGTTCAAATTTTTGAATGATTTGAAAATAAATTTGTTTTAAAATAAATTAATCAATTTAAAAAATTCACTTCGATCAAAATATTCTTACAAATTATCATCTTTTTTAATTAGACCTCATGTTATGAAAGTATCATTAAATTTTAAATTTTTTTTAAGTTTACCTTAATTGTAGGTAATGACAATGCTTGCATTGAAGGAATCGAATAAAAATATAAATATCCAACATTATATGATTTAGAATTATTCATTTAAATTTAATATAAATAATTTTAAATAATGGTAAATTGTGTTTGTTATTTATTCATATTTATATTCCATATTTAAATCATTAGATCATATTTTTAATTAATAATTTATTTATAAATGCAAAAAAATAGACATGGTCGATTCNAAATCATTAGATCATATTTTTAATTAATAATTTATTTATACATGCAAAAAATTAGACATGGTCGATTCAAACCTGAGGAAATATACAACTTGAAAATATACGAAGTTAAAATATGCGTAGCACTTTTTGTTATATATATGTATTTTTGTGATAACTAGACAAATGAAGATATCTCTCAAGTTCTGGATTTGAAAATATTAATATATTTAAAATGAAAAGTTCAATGCATAATTTTTTATTTAAAGAATGTGAAAAAGAAGTTGCTAGAAGAAAATGTAAGAGACAAATGTTACATGTTATGCATTGAACATTTCATTTTAAATATTATGCATTGAACATTTCATTTTAAATATATTAATATTTTCAAATAATATGGAAATGTTATGCATTGAACATTTCATTTTAAGGAAAATGTGGATGAGAGTATTCGAGAAAATTTTATGCAATACATTCTAAGGTGATTCTATCAAGCAAAAATCTCTTTCAATACAGTGAAATTAGATAGTTTTGATCATTTGGTTGAGATAGTTAAATAATATGGAACATATATTTTACTAGAATATTATCATGAGCTAAGAGTTCCTCTACTTTAACAAGAATTATAGTGAACTATAAATGACGTGTCAGATAAAAAAAATTGGCAAGAGAAGGAATGCACTTTTCTTTTTATTGTATTGATTGATTGTAAAGAGCGATTTATAATTAAATTTTTAATTAATTTATTGTCAAACACTGTATTTTTAAAGTCAGTTGTACTTAAGTATTAAAAATATTTGGTAAAGCTCTTTTAACTCTTAGATATATAAATAATCATGTCGGTCAACTTTTTGATTAGATTTGGTTATGATTATTTGAAAATATGGATATGAAAATAATTTTTTTAAAAAAATTTAATTTAATATAATAGATATATAGTTTGGGTTTTGAAAGTAGTATGTTTTAATTTTTGAAAAATGAGACCAAATGGATCACATTCGTCTAATAGTTTGCATAATCGTGCCCAATACCGCGAATACTACTCTCCCGAAAGATAAGTGTAGACCTCGGCGGATAGACCCAATCCCTGCAAACTAAGAGATTTGTGACATCCGTTTGGTCTGCGAACCTTTTATATATGACCGACAAGTTCTCCTATCTAATATAAAGATTAAATAGGGTTTATTTTACATGGGTTCCAAGTTCTATAGAGGCAAGCCCCTATAGTTAATTACATCCCAAATGACGGGAGTCACTTGAGAAAACTCTTGATAATGATCAATGGTTATAGTCTTCAAGAATTCAAGGTTTAGATTTTCAAGGTAGGATGAGGAAAACCAAGTGGAAATGACTCAATGCGGAACACTTATTTTCAGGAGTCCAAAGGAAGGAGAAGGTAGGGGATGTCATTGATCTGAGGTAAATCTCGACGACTTCCCAGACTATCCTACGGTGTTGCTACATTTTTGGAGACAACGTTAATTAAGTGTTTGATCTTGCCAATTTTATTATTTGGGACTTACATTTGTATAATACCTGATTATGCAAATGGCCCACAGAGAAATGAGGGTTTACGTCGTACCACACAATAACCTCGGAACCTAAAGCGAGTTAGGACTTATGCTGCACAACATGGTTGTAAAAGGGCCTAAAAGAGGGTGAGGATTTACGTCGCTCTAGACGAGCTACCTCGAAGTCCTACGGGTTGTTATTATGCTAAGGAGGAGATAATGTTGAAGAAGATCCTCTTGCTGCTCGGTCTGAATTTCTCGTCGTGCTGCCCACAAAGTTGGCTCCAAGCTCCTGTCGTCATGACGACTCTAGGTTTAAATGTTTGAGTGGTGATTTGTGCTTCACAGTTTTGGTGTTAAAGTTTGGCTTTGCATGCAGAATGAGTAGATTGCAGGTAAATAAAGAAAAGTACTTGAAAGGTAAGATACCGTAAAATAAAATGCTGTGGATAAACTGTAAAAACGTACCTGAGCATCTGCTACTGTTGTGTTATTAGTGTTGCAAGCATAGTNTAGAGTGCGTTTTCCTTACCCTCGTCATTGACCTGAGCCAACAGGGCTCCGAGAGAGTCGTCTAAGGCCGCGATATAAAGTATCAACGGTTTTCCCGGGATAGGAGCTGCCAAAACAGAAGGCGTCATTAAATTTCGCTTAACGTCCTCAAAAGCCCGCTGACATTTCTCTTCCCAAACGAATTTGACGTCCTTTTTAATTAATGTCGAAAAGGGCTGACACCTACCTGAAAGATTAGAAATAAAGCGTCTTAGGTATGCCAATTTCCCTTGAAAGGAACGTAGTTGTTTCGAGGTTTTGGGAGGAGACATCTCTAAGATAGCTTTAATCTTATCCGGATCGATCTCGATTCCCCGATAACGGACAACGAATCCTAAAAATTTCTCGGAGGTGACACCGAAGGCGCATTTTAAGGGATTTATTTTAAGATTGTATTGTCGTAATCGTTGAAACACGATCCTCAAATCATACCAGTGACTTATTCGTTGCTTACTTTTGACGACCAGGTCATCCACGTAGCACTCCACTTGGTTGTGGATGAGGTCATCCAAGATCCTTGTCATAACTCGCTGATAAGTTGCTCCAGCGTTCTTCAGCCCAAATGACATCACTGTGTAGCAAAAGATTCCAATAGGCGCCCTGAAAGCTGTAAGTGCTGCGTCCTCTGGGGCCATCTTGATCTGATTATACCCTGACGATCCATTCATAAAGGAGAAAATCTCATGTGTTGACGCAATGTCCACCATTAACTCTGGTATCGATAGCGGAAATTCATCCTTTGTACACGCTTTATTTAAATCCCTAAAGTTAACACATACTCGAATTTGTCCATTCTTCTTCTTAACTGACCAACGTTGGCTAGCCATGTGGGGTATTGCTCCTCCCGCACAAAGTTAACGTCTATCAACTTTACCTCGGCGATGACTTGTTGCTCTATTTCGAGACGCATTCTCCTAGGAGCCTGCTTTACTGGGGTCATACTCTTGTCCACCCCCAGCCTATGAACTGCGACCTCTGAAGATAATCCTGACATTTCATTATAGCTCCAAGCGAAACAATCCTTGTATTCCAACAATAACTTGATAAAATCTGTAGCTTCTCCTTGCTGAGCAGGGAACTTATAAAGGTAGGTCGGGGCTGCTCCTCAGTCCCGAGGTTAACTTCCCTTAATTCATCGAACGTTGATTTGATTTCTTCCTCCAATTCTGGTGGAGCGTCGTCTATCAGAAGAGTCTTCAAAGTCATCTTGCACATCGAGACAATCCTCCTCTAACTCGCTAGTAACAACCATGCAAAATTCTGAATCATCGACTGGTCCTATCGTACCAAACCCGAGACATTCCTTTGAATTGAGAGTTCGACCTTTAACACTCCATAATTTCTCAAACAGTCGTAGTTTATCCTTCGGCATTTGCTTTGGCACATATCCCTGTTGAATTAACTTTTGTACACAAGGAGAAAAGTAACCAAATGGTAGTTCCATTAATTCATTAGAATCATCCTCCTCCAAATTTACATGATTTTCCTAAGTAAAAGAAGGAGAAGCATGGTAAAACTTAATCGGTTTGAAACCAACACCCCGAACTTCCTTGACATCTAAACTCTCGATCTTTTGAGGGTGAATCGGAGTAAGAGTCATGGCATGCACGTAGTGGTTAATCCGATCATACATCGATTCATATTCGCTTTTCTCGATGTCTTCCAAAGAAATTTTGAACTGTGAGTTCTTCTGTTTTGTCACCATCGCTTCTTCATCCGACTTTCCTTCGTCAGAACTTTCTTCCATATCAATGCTGATGGTCGGCTTAGTCCATTCAACAGTCGTGCTGGTTCTCCCTCGCCCGCGTCCCCGGCCTCGATCTCGGGTCCATGGGTGTAAAAGAACCCCTACCGGCTCATTGCGGAGGAGTGGCAGTGGATTGTTGAAGCGGAGCTGAACAATCTTGCTCTTGTGATCCTCTTGGATCTTCCATCTTATGTGGCACAACTTCTCGAGAAAAGACTGTCTTCTTCGGAGGAACATAGTAGGCGACGTCTTCGTGGATGCCTACTTCATGAATTGAAAATGGTTGTAAATCCCCTTTGATGCAATTCTCTTGTCCTTCTTT
>JXCR01144723.1:49294-60947 GCA_002079205.1 Phalaenopsis hybrid cultivar | reverse complement strand
GTAAATAGGAACATTGAAAATCGAATCTTTGGAATTGGAAATAATGTGATGGGCAAACGACGAGAATTGAATCCGCGCATGGTGGATTCACAATCCACTGCCTTGATCCACTTGCCTTTATCCACTGATCTACCATCCTCCCTGTGATCTTACACCACTATACAAAGCCATGGCAAACAAAAAACATCACCTAGAGTTAGAAGTCGGTGGGCAATTATGTTCAAAGTTCACTCCTCAACACATGAACATAATAAATTGCTTTCATGCATAAAAAGACCTTTGAAAGTCACCAAGAAGCTGAATCTGAATGTTTATCATTCGCAACTGCCATCTCATATTCATACTTCAGATGTCTTCAATTTTAAACACTTCATTCCCCATATAAGCAATAATAACCATGAAGAGTCACAGGTTCTCATCTGGAGTTGTGCCTTTTGCCATGGGGAGAATAATGCAGCATTGGTGGATTCAATTAATGGCCTATTAAGGGTCCTTTGGGTAAATGTTTTTTTTTCTGTTTGTTATATAAGCTGAGGGACTCTAGCTTTTGGGGTGGCTTTTTCTTGTGGGCAATAAAGTGCTAGCAAAGAAGGACATTTCCTTCATTGCCTGTTTTACCGAGTATACGAATCTTGCTCTTGACTTTCCCCTGTTTGGCAAGTTACGATCCTTTTCCTATTTTCCGTGTAGGCGATGATCATTTTACTTCCTAGCCTTTCCATAAAATACATCACCCCTAAATCCCCATGCATTTAACAACTGGTGCTTCCATTGCTTTTGACATATACGTATCTGAAGTCTGAATTGACTATCACAATATACCTAGTGGATGCTATGGTCATTTAATGAATCATTTTTATTGATTCTACTACACATCAAAATCACATTTTATTTTTCGACACCCAACTTCAACATTCGAGGCACCCTTCCTACTTGAGACTCAACCAATGCATCATTGATTTAATAATTTTTTTTATCATGCATCGAGATCTCCAAGCTGTCTATGCATTTGCAAAACTCCAAAAAATGCCAAAAGATTCACATTATGCCCTTGTTGTAACATTTTCTTTCAGGAAATACCCATCAATAACCTATGTAGATTTAACTTTAAACATAACCCAATCGATTCCCAGCTCAAATCATTGATTTAAATGTTGCATTGTCATGCCAATTTCATAATGCTCTTGTCATACAATATGAAAAACCAGCTTGAATAACTATGCACCGAATGAAAGAATCACAATCAATGAAGCAGTTAAGCTAAAAGGCTGAAAAAAGTTTATATATTCTGCTCTTAAAATCATACATGAAAATATACTGAATCATTCTATTTTTAAACAAACCATGCCAATCATGTTAGGTTAGCAGCATCCAAATTTTCATAAATGATATATTTCACAATCAACTCTTCATAATTTCTGGTTATTGATAATTGTAAGTAGGCTGGTCAAGAATTGGTCATGAAACACGAAATACAGTAAGATTTAGGTGGTAAATATGAAAAAAACTCTCAAAAGTAATGCACAGGCGCGAGGAATCAAGATAAGGTCATGTCACACTTTTTTCTGATTTAAATGTTATTCATTAAATTGACAATTTCATTTAGCATAAATATTTTCTTGTCAGCAAATAATCAAAGAACCAAGTTTCAAATTCAATCTTGTATTCTTATCCATTTAACTTCATAGTTGCAAAAAGAGACTCTTAAGGGCGCGCCATTAATTCTACTCATCCTTTACACATTGAATCGTTAACACGTAAAATACATCCACGGCAAACCTCAAATAATAAAAACTGTTTGAATATTTGAAAAGAACATCCGTTTACCATTTTCAATCACGATAAATCAATGCTCAGTATCTCAGGCCAATAAAATAGCATAAAACTTCCAGAACCACATTTTACTAAGAAATCGAATTCATACTTACAGGTCTAATCACCCAACTGGAGAAAAAAAACAATGAAATCAAATAGAAGAAGAATGAAGGGACTACCTCAGCCGATTTCAACAAAACAAGAGCGCGATCAGGCGTACAGAGAAGATATGAGCGAGACAAGATAATGCGAAGAGGAAAAGCGATTGACAGAAGAATCGCTTTTCTTTTGGTCTCCGTCTCCTCGTTTATCGACTTCTGTTACTTCGACTTCCCTCCTAGAATTATGTGAAGGGTAAGCAGTTGTGGAACGAAAGAAAGATATCAAGATGAGAAGCGGGGGCCCGAGGAAGATGACTAGTCGGGATTGATGCGACCACGAGGTCGGGGAATGATCTGCAGCGGCGAAGCAGGCAGCTTGATCTACGATTACCGGCTCCGATGGCTCTAGACTTGTCTTCAATCTGGTACATCACCTAGATATTTATTATTATAATAATTATAAAAAAGGCAAATAAATGATAATAATTGCATATGGATGCCTACTTTTCAAAAATACTTAAAAGAAAAAGTGGTCAACTCATTTATTTGTTTTTTTATTTTTTTGGTTAGTGGGCCCCTTTAACGCTGTCGCTTTTCTCAACTTTGTTTCTTCAAAACACATGATTCATCTACTAAAGATTTTGATTTTAGCTAATTTTGAATGGATGATTATATAAATAGCATTTAAAACATAATTATTTATAAAACTAGCACAAGTTATTTCAAAATCACAGCAACTTAACAAAAAATTAAATTGATGGGCTAATATTTTAGTGTGAGTTTTAGTATTTCAGTAAGGATTTGAAAAATGAATGAAATAAAGTGCTAGTTTTCTAAATAGCAGCATTTCGAGTGTTAAATATGTATTTGCATTCGGAACAAATATATTTATTTATTTATTTATTTAGATTATAAAAGTTCCATTTAAATCAAAAGGTATTTTGGTGAAAGTTATGCATTTAAACCACTGAAATAAATTGAGTTAATGATTATTTTTTAAAAAGGGCCAACATATTTTAAATTTATAATCAAAATGATATTTTCATCGTCACAATTAAGTGATAGAAATTTAATATGAGCACTTGTCACACGAGCAATGTATTCCTAAATTTTGATAACATGCACAAGAGTCCAATCATTGTATTTTTCAAATTATTTGGTTATTGCTTTTGATTAGCATTCAATAATTAATAAATGAGTGCTTTTATTTTAAATTAATTGTATATTAAAAATCATTATTAAATAAGTACTATAGTATTATTGTTCTGTACTTGAATTTTTATGTTAATAAAGAGAATTTATCAATTTAGTTTTATATGATTATCCATCGCGCACAAAAATAAGTCAATAGCTGCTCATAGATAATAAGGATTTTACATGAAAAACTTAAAGAAGAGAAACAAAAGTTTAGTCTAGTTGAAATAATTACCTTAGTGTATATTGTATGTTATAATTGAAGTTATTTCAACTGATTGGGAAAGTTATTAATATGATATAGTATACATGAATTATGAAATGATTGCTTCCACGATGGAAGCAAGAATAGCCTTGTGATATTTGAGTTATCTTTAACAGACAGTTTATGTAGACATTCTCTTAACACGAGGGAAAAGTACATACAAAAAAATCAACACAATTCTTGGTGTCAATATTAAGCATTCACTTCATTATTGTCGTTGGGTATCAACTAATGTTGATAGTGGCATATATCAAAGCCAATGACGTGCAACAACATTGGTTAGAATAGTAAATGTCGAGTTTAAAGTCGAAGGTGAGCGTTGACCTTGCGAATGATGACACTTGTCAACATTTGTATGGTGACATGCATCATCTTGTTGGTGGTGGTGTGCATCAATGTTAGTATAGATAACATAGCAGACTTTATTGGTGATAATATGATTTAATGTTGGTATCAACATCCTGTTGGGGATGATGCATTAATCTTTGTGATGACAACATACATTGGCTATGCTATGCATTGATCTCAGTATCAACGATGTTAATCAACTTATTAATGATGGCTTGTATGGATGTTAGTTTTAAAAGTGTTCATTAATCTTCTAAACAATGTAAAGCAATAATATTAATGTTTATAATATACATTGGCCTTTTTGTCAATGGATTGTATCAATATATACACCAAATTTGTTGGCACAGATATTAAGGTTAGAGTTGATAGTCTACAATAGCTTTATTGGCAATAGTGAGTATCAATCTTCTAAATAATGTAAAGCAATATGATTAATGCTTATGGTGTACATTGGTCTTCTTGTCAATGGATTGTATCACTATATACACCAACCCTGTTGGCATATACATTAAGGTTAGAGTTGATAATCTACATTAGCTTTATTGGCACTAGTGAGCATCAATGATAGTGTTGTCAGTGTGCATCAACCTCCACAATGATAATTTGCATCAGTAATTGTGTTAATGATGTACATCAACTTTATTAATGGTAGTTTGTGTTGGTGTTGACAATATGTATCAAATTAGTAGTAATGACATTTATAATATTATTTGACAGTCAAATGGTAGCAATTAAGTGAATGTGATAAAGTGACAATAGTAGGCTAATTATACTTGGGCGAGTATAATTTGACAACAATAGCTAGGAGACAGTAGTTGATTAAGTATGTTTACTGATGTTGCCATCATCATTGATTTTTAAGCAAAGCTCTCTCCAAATCTAGCACGGGGTCTTGGTCCCCTCTTTATATGAAAAGTCTATTTATAGATTTTTGGACTAGAACATTGGTAATTTTAACCAAGCAAACTCTATGGATGATTTCTATTGATCTTTTATAAATCATATTGGACTTTTAAGTGTTTAATTTTCCTAATGAAATTAGATTTAAGTGATATTGATGTTATTGGATTCTAATCATTGAGACATCATCTTTGATCAAAATATGGAAGATATAAAAAAGAAGTTAACCCCTCAAATGATATTATGAAGTTTTTAATAATATTTTAAGTACTTGCTTTTAGACTCATATCAAAGCAATTTTAGTCCTGATGGGTTCATTACATAAAAATATTTCAATAATAAGTTTGTTAAAGTTCGAGTTTTAATGATTTATGCTTAACCCAACACCACCCTCCCTCCCCCAACGCTAAAAAGGACTTATCTAACAAATTGGATTCATCATCAGCATCACGTATTGGTGGTGTAGGCTGCTTGCACACTTAAAATGCTTGAATCCCTTGTATTTTTAGTCTATGTTTTTATTTTTTGTATCTAATACAATCTTTATTATTTAAAAACATAATAAATATTTTACTTACATATGTTTTATACGAATTGATATCTATTACACTTCAGTCAAATAATAAATTTATGTTAAATAATATGCATTATTTTTTCTTAAAATAAGGCATCATTGCTTAAGTACCTACTTAAGAAATTAAATGAATTCCTAAAATTTTTAAATTTTGGAAATTTATATAACCTTTCTTTCTTTCCATAATTATTGATATACTCTTAGAGGTAATAGAAAAATCACATCAAAATTTCTTATCATAATTTGCAAAAGGTTTCAATCCTTTTGTTAAAAGAGGTTACTATCAATATTTAGATGGATTGAATTCATAGTTAGTGATGTTCTCAAACCTTATAGTTGAGCCTTCATTTTCTTCACAAAATAGCTTGCTTATCATTGTTTGGATACATTGGAGAGAATTATCCTATTTTGATGATTTAATTTTCTATGTAAGGGGACTTAATTATTTTAAAATTCATTGTAAGTCGTGTGAGAGAAAATGATTTATGCGAAGGCATGTTCTGAGCATGGAGATGATGCATGCCAAAAAGAGTGTTCTTAAAAAGATTGATAATTCAACTGAAAACTTAATTTTTTAAATTTTTTATTATTTCTATGCTTGTTTTGCGATTTTTACTTATTTTTTAATTTTAGTTTTTAAATGAATGATCAAGTGTTATGTATAATTCTAAAAAAAATTATGATAAAATTATATCACTATTATTTTAGGAGAATTTTATTTGGTCATATCATGATGTTGAAATTATGATAATATCAATGGAATTTTGAAATTAAATTGGTCGCTAAAATATTCAATTTTTTTAATGCAAAACAACTTGATCTATTTTTATGAAGTTTCAGAAGACTAACGAACCCATTGAATGTATCCTTTTGTTGATTTCAAAATTGAATTATATTATGAGATTTTTATACTAGTAAAAATTGACATTTTTTTTTTTTGCATATGCTCTTCTTGTTCTTGTACTAATATACAAAAAATTAGATCTTTATAAAAATTAGCTTCTTTGAAAATATTCTTGAGCACGACAAATCCTACATTGCATTATTGTAACTAAGAAAAATTCTGAAAAATTAAAAGATTGAATTTTAGAAGATTTTTTTTGTCATTGTAAAGATAATACACTAATTCATATCTATTCCTGATCATGTGAGTGATTAAAAGAAGAGAGGAACCGAAAAAGCTGGACATACGACAAAGGCGGACAAACAAGAGAAAGAACGTGAAGAACTTTCGTACGACAAACCTCACCGAGACAAGTCAAGCATATATGTCTGAATAAGTTCAGAACAAAACAGCTTGTGCTAAATAACTGCGAAAGAATGCCTACAAAATATATCCACAACCAAAGATTTGAATGTGCTTTCCTATTAAGAGGTCCAAAGTACTTCCAAGGGCACACATCCCATTTAGTTAATTATATCTTGGAGGCTGCCCAATAATACTCTTGATCCAAAAAGTTTTGCTTATATTTAAAGTGACAGCTAACACAGGGATATCAAATGACAGTTATTTTGCAGGGGAATACTCTTATGCTTTCAAAACTCTCACTAGGCCACGGGGTGAAAAAGTTAGGCTCTCATGATCCCACATGGGTAAATGACTCATTAACATATGAAGCATGTGAAATAACAAAATCATTCTGATGTGGAACCATAATATGTCAAAATACATCTGGGCCATAAGACTATAGAGCAAATCATCATATCCAAAATGAGTGACAATTCATCAATAATCGGTCAGTCAAGATGATATCAACAACAATAAGTGGAGCAATAGGGCTCAAAGTGGGTAGTCATAGGAAGGGAAGAATAATCCCTAACAAGTAGAGGTAGCCAAGTTCGAGCATCCAGACCCTTCATCTAAAGCACTAAGACTCTGAGTATACCTGGTCGTGAAGGAAATCGACCCAACACATCAGAGACCCTTCTTTGTCAGTAATTGAGAATTGCATTGTTCACGGGAACCTTGGTAGCCTCAAGATCAAATGAAAAAAACTATATCATATGACTATCAGGTGAGGCTCTAAGAGGTGAGACTTGTACCCGCCAAAATGTCAAAGATGCTGCTTGAAAAGAATAAAGAGGAAGGTTTAACTACAAAGTCAGAACCACTCTTAATAATAAGACTTACTCACCGTCTGGGTCGGGGAAGCCACTAATGATATATGCACACTAGACAACCGCCGAAGCAAAAATCTATGTCGGGTCAGTCGAGTTGGAGAAGTATGGGGGCATGCAAATGATACAGTTATCAATTCAAGTCATAATGTGGGGGTCATATTAGTATAATTTGGGATATAGCCATGCATGCAGCCCATTTTAAAACCGGTCTGAATGTCATGCATGAAAGTAAAAACAAGTTTTAAAAGGCTTGAATCTTTTAATCTTATATTTTAATTTATCTTGAAATTTTATTAGGTTTTTGTAGGAAAATTTTATAAATTTAGACCCTTAGAGATCCTAAGTTAAAGTTGGATTCCCAGACCAAAACACAATCCAAAAAAGACAGAGCCAATATATATATATGTACACACACACAAATATATAATATTGAAGTTTAAGTGTTAGATATGCAAATACATAAGAATTGGGTGATATGTTTGTAAATATTTCTATTATTATTTATAAATCTAGCGTCCTCTTTCTTTCAATTTTTAAATTCTAACTTAAGAATTAAAACTCATTACAAAATCCCAACCCATAATTTTCATATTTTTATCAAATTCATAATGATCAAATTATAACACATAAATGCTTCAGTTCGACGGTTCAAAAAATCGTCAAATTTCTAATTTTATTATAAAATAATGTTCAAGTGCTGTGCACTCAAATATTTGAAAATGAAAATTAATTAAGAAAATGAAAATTAAATAAAAATTTAATTTTTTTTCAAATTTATGTGATAGGTAATGAAATTCTCACACACCCCCATCTAATCATCGAATCCTACAACCTACTCTGAGTGCGTGATTGCCAGAATTGACGCAGAAGTAGACGAGCTAGAAATCATCTACTTCCTTTTTTTTTACTATATGTAATATCACACCTAATCAGTCAGTCTATGGCGGCGGCTTCACTGCCCACGTGGCTATTACAGCTTCCCCGTGACTTCAGTACGTGACAGGCGGAGGAAAACGGAGAACGGGGAGAGTTGCTGTTGGAGCCTGGTGAGGGCGGGAAAGCTTTGGGATTTAGGCTTCTGGGAACTGGATACTTTGTTCTTGAATTAGGTTTTCATGAGGAATTCTTTTGGCGATTCACTCAAGTCCCTCTTAGCTGACATCGAACTCGCGAATACACTGTAAGTGAACTCCAGATTCTGTTAATTTTGGGGTTCTGGATTGCAATTTTGAACATTGGCGAGGGNTCGAACTCGCGAATACACTGTAAGTGAACTCCAGATTCTGTTAATTTTGGGGTTCTGGATTGCAATTTTGAATATTCGTGAGGCGTTTGAAGGGGTTTTTGGTGTTCTGAGATGAATTATGGTGCGCTGTTTGAAGATAATTTGTCGTTGATCGGCGTTGGAGTGCTGGTTTTTGCTGATGTGCAGCGATTTTTCTTGATGATTGTTTATGGGCATGGACATCTAATATACAAAGATAACTTTTTTATAAAAAGTTTTAAAGAAAGAGGCTATTCAATATTTTTTTATGCCTGTTTAATTGTGGATTATTTGGTTTTAGTTTATTTGCCTACTGGATAAGTTTCTGTGCGTCGTTTCTTTTTTTCTTATTGCGAGCACTTCTGTTTACTTTCACTTTGGTATCTTGTTTCCGTTCAGTCCACTGTATTTTGATGATTAGAGGGAAACAATCCAGAGAAAAAAAAAATTATATGGAGCATTACTCAGAACATCCATATGAAATGAATTGGTTTTTAAGGTTTTTTAAACAATTTTGTTTCTCTATCATTAAATGATGTATGGGGGGGTCATGGAGTAAAACCCACTAGTGGCTAGCTCTGCTTTTGCTCAATAAGTAGCCCGCGATTCGAGCTTGGTGATTTGGTGAACCAAGCTTTAGCGTGTTCCAATTCGATGCATTTAATAGATGTTAATATAAAAAAACACTTAAAATACATTAGAATTTAAGGATTTATGGATAAAATTATCTAAATTTTTAAAAATTGTTTTTCGCTTTCTTATATCAAATTGTTGGTCATTATTTCTTATACTTTTTTTATTCCCTTAATTATTTTATTACACTATATTCTTGAATTAAAATCATTTTTTATCAATCATAATAAATGAGCCAGCTCGTTAGTCAACTTGAATTGATAGAATTTAGCTCGACCTTTAACTCGATTAATTAATTAAAGTTCAAACTTTAGCTAGACATGACTTGAATTTGGCTTGAGTTGTTTACACCCCTATTGATGGATGAGATAATACGCGGAACATTTTGTTGGAAATTATGAATTCATTTGGTGTAGTTTCTGCTACTTGAAAAGTATGATGGAAAGATAATGTTAGCGAAATTGCNGAGCCTCAGCAGAGTGAAGCCTGATGACTTGTGGGTGTATACTGATGATAGGGATATCATTGACTTGGCAAAAGTCAACACTGATGATCTGAAACGGCTGTATTTATATATAGATAAGCTTCCTTCAATGGGCGCTAATACATATTTTAATGCGGATGCTTCGCTTGAAAAGTCAAGCTCCACAAACAGGTTGATTCTTTCCACGAATTTGAATTAGGATGGATTGAATTCTTCAGGGTTGATTCACATTTTTATTTTCTTATGGCCATTTTAGCTGTGTTATTTATTTGNCTCCAACTCTAGCACGGGGTCTTGGTCCCCTCTTTATATGAAAAGTCTATTTATAGATTTTTGGACTAGAACGTTGGTTATTTTAACCAAGCAAACTCCATGGATGATTTCTATTGATCTTTTATAAATTATATTGGACTTTTAAGTGTTTAATTATCCTAATGAAATTAGATTTAAGTGATATTGATGTTATTGGATTATAATCATTGAGACACCATCTTTGATCAAAACATGGAGGATATAAAAAAGAAGTTAACCCCTCAAATGATATTATGAAGTTTTTAATAATATTTGAAGTATTTGACTTTTAGACTCATATCAAAGCAATTTTGGTCATGATGGGTTCGTTACATAAAAATATTTCAATAATAAATTTGCTAAAGTTTGAGTTTTAATGCTTTATGCTTAACCCAACACCACCCCTCCCTCCCCCAATGCTAAAAAGGACTTATCTAACAAATTGGATTCATCATCAGCATCACGTATTGGTGGTGTAGGCTGCTTGCACACTTAAAATGCTTGAATCCCTTGTATTTTTAGTCTATGTTTTTATTTTTTGTATCTAATAAAATCTTTATTATTTAAAAACATAATTAAATATTTTACTTACATATGGTTTATATGAATTGATATCTAGTACATTTTAGTCAAATAATAAATTTATATTAAATAACATGCATTGTTTTTTCTTAAAAAAAGGTATCATTGCTTTAAGTACCTACTTAAAAAATTAAATGAATTCCTAAAATTTTTAAATTTTGGAAAATTATATAACCTTTCTTTCTTTCCATAATTATTGATATACACTTAGAGGTAAGAGAAAAATCACATCAAAACTTCTTATCATAATTTGCAAAAGGTTTCAATATTTTTATTAAAAGACGTTACTATCAATATTTAGATGGATTGAATTCATAGTTAGTGATGTTCTCAAACCTTATAGTTGAGCCTTCATTTTCTTCACAAAATAGCTTGCTTATCATTGTTTAGACACATTGGAGATAATTATCCTATTTTGATGATTTAATTTTTTGTGTAAGGGGACTTAATTATTTTAAAATTCATTGTAGGTCGCGTGAGAGATAATGATTTATGTGAACGCATGTTCTTAGCATGGAGATGATGCATGCCAAACGGAGTGTTCCTAAAAAGATTGACACTTAATTTTTTTTAATTTTTATTATTTTTATACGTGTTTTTCAATTTTTACTTATTTTTTAATTTTAGTTTTTAAATGAATGATCAAGTGTTATGTATAATTCTAAAAAAAAAATATGATAAAATTATGATAGTTTTTATTATTTTAGGAGAACTTTATTTTGTCATATCATGATGTTGAAATTATGATAATATCAATGGAATTTTAAAATTAAATTGCTTGTTAAAATATTCAATTTTTTTAATGCAAAACAACTTCATCTATTTTTATGAAATTTTCAGAAGAATAACAATCCCATTAAATGTATCCTTCTGTTGTTTTCAAAATTGAATTATATATATGTGATCTTTATACTAGTAAAAATTGAATTTTTTTTTTGCATATGCTCTTCTTTTTGGTGTACTAATATAAAAAAAATAGATCTTATAAAAATTAGCTTCTTTGAAAATATTCTTGAGCACGACAAATCCTACATTGCATTATTGTAATTAAAAAATTTTTCTGAAAAATTAAAACATT
>JXCR01144723.1:6209-21008 GCA_002079205.1 Phalaenopsis hybrid cultivar | reverse complement strand
CCCCCCCCCCGCCTTGATCGCCAAACTATCAATATATTGTTGTTGAACCACCATTTAGTCAATAGAGCATCACCATTTCCTCACCATTGAATTGAAATAATATCACTTATAACTTATAGTCAATCTTTAATTTGACTCTGTGGGCCACTGGCGATAGTCAAAATTCAGTCGTCATCAGATGACCGTTGACCTTTGATCATCACTGAGGTGCGAAAAAACAAGCTGTTAATTATATTTAATAATATTTATATGATTATTATATTTTTGAATTTTCATTACATATCAATGATTAATATAAGACATGTTATACTCCTTTTTAACCCAACCGAATGGGATTTATATTTGATGAGCTTGTAGAAGAAGAGATTCAAATGTGATGATATGTTTAAGGTCAAATTATTTTGTTGTAATTCTACGTTATTATAGTAGTTATGAAGGAGAGTTTTATTGCACAGAGTTCTAAAATATTAGCTTGAGATAGTTATTATAAGCTTTAATTTTGTGCTAGTTTAAGCTTAGGGAGATCTATCTTGGTAATCCTCCCACTAATTGTATTTTATTGTTATGATCATTAATCCAACCTTTTATTAATTATATTGTATGCAGTTATTACTATTGTGCAACTAATACAACAAATGACGAACGCTATATGAAAATTGTTCTCAATTCGATTTTCAATGGTCTGTTATTCAAAGGCAAAACTCGAGTCTAAAGTTCTCGCTGGGTCACGGTTGTAGGAATTTTTTGGGGAATTAGCGGGGGTTATGCTGCTGAGGAGTCCCATACCGCAACGAGACATTTGAAGGAGCTTCACCGAAGGGAGTCTTATTTGTAGGGGTTGTGCTGCCAGATTACGACCGCAACAAAAAGTGACAAAATAAAATGATCATATATAGAAAATAGCGAATTGTGCATTGCAACTGGCTTCCAATGGTTGAGCCATTAGTTATTGCCAGTAGATAGTTCATCTGAGCTTATTGTTGGTGAAGATGACGGAAACATTTTGAGCTGATAACCTTTAATGTTCATTACTACCGCAAAATAGTCAGAAAACTTTACAAAAGATAAGAAGGGAAGAATGTTCACCATTTTTCGCATTAATTTTGCACCAACAATTAAAAATAGAATAAAAAATTAGATACATTTCAAATGATTTGATAATTATGTAACATTTTACATTGAAATATAAAATCTTACAACAATCACATTACCAATTCAAAATAAATTCATTATAGTTCAACTAACATAAAAAATGAGATATAACAATATCATTTAAATAATACAAATTTAGCTTAAAGCCGTGATTCCGTGTCAGGAGGGCCTTACATTCATTAGCATAAGGGAGAATGGATGCCATATTCTATTGAATGAGGTCTTATACCAATTTCGAAAGATGTAAATTGTCATGATCCTAATTCATTAAGAAGGAATGCTGATGGACCTATGTCATAACTGAGAGGAGAACATCTAGGCTAGAGGAAACATGCAATTCTGTTTAATAAAGGCCTTACATCCAATAAAAAAAAGAGAATGGATGCCATATTCCATTGAAGGAGGCCTTATACCAATTCTCAGAGATGTCGAATGTCATGTCCCTATCTCATTAGGAAGGATTGCTGATGGTCCTACATCCTAAGTAAAAGGAGAACGTGTAAGCTAGAGAAAAGTCATGATTCAGTGTCTGGATGGCCTTACATCCAATAGCGAGAAGAAGCTGTGTAAAAATCACACAAAGATGAATTGGCTAAGAATTATTACAAATTCTTAAAGTTTGCTAGGTATAGGCCATCCGTGTGAAATTACACCTTCACAATAGTTATTTTTTTTCTTAGTTGGCAATGTCGTTTTGAGTTGATTTAAAGGTCTTAAGTTATTTGCTGGGTTTAAGCCACTTGAAGAAAATTAAACATTACCCATAGTTGTCTTTTAGTAGGTGCAGTTATTGAAAGTTGATTTTATGACATTTTGTGGGATTTTGTACCTTTTTAGTTAATGTCTGATTTTATTTCACTGGTATATGCTTTGGCTTTTCTGGACATGCATGAGAAGTTATCAACAGTAGAAAACCAATTGTAGACATCGATGCTAATGTCATCATATCAAATATGTCCAATACTAAATAAAAAAATAACGTCTTTATAACGAGGACATCAAACAATGTCTTGCATTATCCATGTCATGTCTCTGTTCATGTCCACCACACTAATCCTTTGATCTCCTCATCATACAACGATCCCTTTTGATACATGGCATAGTACAGACACCTTGCACTCTGAGGTACTAACAGAGGCAAGAGCTTTCAAGTACAAATCAGGTGCTCTGGTGCTCATAGGGTCTAGTAGCTCTAGAGGTTGCAATCATTGAAGTTCCAGCTCGGACTGATAGTGAACTAGGCACTTGTTAGGGTGCATTATTTTGGGTGTGATTGAAGTCCTTTTTTGGCCAACCTCTGGAATGCAATGTTTCACCACATCAGCCCAGTTTCCTTATAGATTCAACATAGATCCAAATGGAAGGGGTATCTAGAATGAACCCCTGAATTCTCCTATTCCTCTAATTTGTATCTCAGTCCTGAATAGTATGATACATTCGCTCAGCAAGAAATCACACAAAAGGGTCATTGAAAATCATGATGGTCAATGTGGGACGGAATACAATTACAACTGTTGGGGATGCAGTCCCTCATGTGTTCAATAATGATCTCTTGCTCTTCCTTGTTGAATACCCCGATGAACTGCAAGCCCACCAGTATGTTGATCTTCTCGCCATTGGCTCCTTACAAATGCCAGAAGAATTGTCACTTGATGGCATGCATGCACCCCAACTCTTCCTTAGAGATGATCTATTTGATGATGGGTTTTTTTGGTGCCATGGGGTCAACAACCTGTGTGGTGTTTGAACTCGGCGCAAAGATGCGCCTCTCCATCTTGTCTTCCTTAGTATCAAAGTTTTCTATCCCCGGGATGGGGTATGCTTCCCCAAGGGTATATTCCAGAATTTAAAAATAAAAATCCGACAAATCCTCTTCCATGGGCTGCGACATGAGTTACCGTTTCTTCTATTCTTTGGCTTTTCTTAGTCATTTGTTAAGATTTCTTCATTGAGTACGGGTCAAACCCATTTTTATTTTGGCCAACCTTGCTATGGTGGCATCTATAATTCCCCGGGCGACAACGACTATTACTGATTTGAGTCTTCTGCCATTGGTAGTCACTCTTTGACTTGTCTGTTCCATCTTCCTCTTAATGGTTTGTTTTGTTCAAGCATGAAATTCCAAGATGGTATCTTTTTCTTTGGCCTTCTGTTGACAAATGACGGTGACCAACAAACCATTGTACAATAGTTTCATCTGCACTATGTTAAAGTCAAAATGGATCATTACTCTTTTCTACACGCACTTGTGGTCCAAAGCCAAGCACACACCACTACGAAAGGTGAAAACAAGTCAAGATTCCAACATTTTCTTACGAAGCATAGGGAAAATGTCAGTTGTATATCAAGTTTCTCTTGATAATTGTTTATTTGTTTACATGTTTGTTTGATTTTAGTTTGTTTGTCACTTTCATTGTTACAATTTTTTTTAGTTTGAAATTTATTTGTCATTACAGAGAGAGGCAAATAGTACCAATCTAATGAGCGAAAGAGAGTTATTTGAAAGTAAGAATTTGAATTCGCAAGTGGAGCTAGGTTGAAAAAGCCAAAACTCATTCATGTTTTTTTTATTAATTGGTTCTGATTGTCCCCGATTGACAAATAGGTCATTTTTATATTCATATCACATAATATATTTTCAAATACCACCCATTGATTAGGGGAATAATTCTTTCTCCTTGGTAATTGACCAGCCAGTAGGATCTCCCTGAGTATGTCTTTTCGATAATGTATGAGCCTTCCCATGTTGGTTTGAATTTCTTGTCTATTTTACGGTGGGCGAGGATAAGTCTTTGGAGTACCAAGACCAAATCACCAATTCGAAATGTTCTTGGACAAACCAATATTTTGTGGGCTCGTATCATTTCTACTTGATACAATTCCAGGTTTTCTTGAGCTTGCAAGCACTTTACGCCCAGTTCTTAGAGTCATAATTTTGCATTTTCTTCTTTATTTATTTTGTTGGCAACAACTAATTTGAGAAAGAGAAGTTGCACTTCAAGTGGAAGTACGACTTCAAACCTACACCAGAGCAAATATTGTTGACCGTGTTGGTGTTTGGTATGTGATACGGTAGACCAACAAAGCTTCTGACAACTACTCATGCCATTGTCTTGTATTGACAGTTAACATCTGTTTTAAGATTTGAACCAAAGTCTTGTTAAAGTCTTTGGCTAAACCGTTAGCTTTGGGGTAATAGATTTTGAATATTTCTAATCTATTTCATTTCTTTGAATGAAGTTATTTATTTATGTGTTCTTGAAGCTTGTTCCGTTATCTGAGATTATCCTTCAAGGTACTCCAAATTTGTAGACAATTTGTGTCTTGAAAAACTGAAGGACTTGATATGCTTTCACCTTTCTGAACGATATTGCTTTTGCCCATTTGAAGAAGTAGTCTATGGAAACCAGAATGAACCAGTGGCCTCTAGATGATGGAGAATATATAGCCCACTATGTCTGTGTCCCAACACTCAAATGACCATGACACAATTATTGGGTGTAGCACATTTGGAGGTTGGTGTAAGACCACCCAATGCACTTGGCACTGGTGACATTTCTTAGCAACTTCTATGCAATCTGTCATTATTGCCAACTAATTGCATCCAAGTCTTTTTATTTTTATTTTCATTTTTGGCCATGATTGGTGTGCACCACAATGACCTAAATGAACTTCTTTAACAATGTCTTAGGCTTCAGATTTTCTCAAACACTGCAACCACATCTAATTAAAAGAATTGCGGTAGAGGACATAATTCACTAAGGCGTAAGATAACCCTCATTGTTTGATTTGATTCACAAAAGAACTGTCTTCCGGCAATCTCCCTGTCTGCAGATATTCAATGAATGGTTGTCGCTAATCTTCTTCATCTTCCTTTTTGGTAGTTGCTATTATTGCATTGACACTGATTTTGTGAAGGTTGTCCAAATTGATTTGGGAGAGAATTTGCCATCGTTGTATTGAAATTGAAACATGGTCCTCTTTAGGGCAGGCAAACTCCTTTGTAAGTTTTGTTAGAGAATTTGCTAACGAGATGCCTTGCCTCATAACTTTGAAAAGCATAACACTTGGGACTTATTCCAACAGTTTCATTGTGTAGTGGAAGTACTGTTCAAGCCTTGGTTTTAGGGTTTTGTGCTTTCCAATAACTTGATTGATGATAAATTGACAGTCCCCATTATTGTTGATGTCTTTAATTTTCATTAAGATCGTAAGTTTTAAGCCTGTCTTGAGTGCTTCATTTACAGCTTCATTGTTCGTGCAAGGCTCCGTAAAGTGGTAAGAGGATGGCATCATTACTCGGTCTGGAGTGATGAAACCCAATCCTACCCCTGCCTTGCTAGGTACAACTATCTACATCTATTTCTCTTTATAAGAAAACAAAGCTCCAATAAAGTAGAGTTCCCAATGGCGAGTGCGAGAACCCTCGAGCTCCAATATCTGTTCGTCGGGCATGTCATCATTGAGAAGGGGCCCTGCCGGTATCAGGTGTGCTACTATGAAGTATGCTAACTATTTTTCTTTGACAACGTTTAAGGGTACAAAAGTTATGTCAAACTTAAACAGTGTCATTTGCCACCTGGCTAGTCTTTAGGAGAGCATCAGTTGAGTCATTAGGTACTGTAGAGGGTTGATTCTCGAGACGAGAGTCACCTTATGAGAGAGCATGAAGTGCCTTAGCTTTTGAATGGTGAAGATCAAAGCCAAACAATGCTTCTCAATAGCATGATGCATTATTTCACTAGGAATTAAATGACGGATTAGTTAGTAAAATGCCTTTTCTTTACCCTCATCATTGATTTGGGCTAGCAAAGCTTTGAGGGAGTCATCTAAAACTGTAGTGAAGATGATCATATGTCTTTCTGAGATAGGGACTGCTAGAATAGAATGTGTCATTAAATATTATTTGATGCTTTCAAAAACGTGTTGGCAGTTATCGTGCCACATGAATTTAACACCATTTCTAGCTAAGGCGGTGAGTGGTTGAAACCTACCTGACAAGTTAGAAGGAAACATCTTATATATGCTAACTTTTCTTGGAAAGACCGTAGTTGGGCCAAATTCTTCGGAGGAGGCATATTTGAGATCGCCTCAATTTTAAGAGGTCAATCCCATAATGACAAATAATGAATCCTAAGAATTTCTCTGAGGTGGCGCCAAAAGCGTACTTTAAGGGATTCATCTTGACAATGAATTGCCATAATCGTATCAAGATGATTCTTAAATCATACACATGATTGTCCTTTTATTTGCTATTGATGACTAAGTCATCCACATAACAATCAACTTGGTCGTGGATGAGTTAGCTGAAGATCCATGTCATAGCTCGCTGGTAGTTGCACCAACATTCTTAAGTCCAAAGGGCATTAACTCATAACAATGAATTCTGATGGGTGTTCAAAAGGCTGTGTTTTGTTCATCTTTTAGAAACATTTTATTTGATTGTAGCCTGACGATCCATCCATGAAAAAACAATTTGCATGTGCTGACACGATAACCACTATTAACTTTAGGATCGTAAGGGAAACTCATCTTTTGGACAAGTTCTATTTTGGTTTCTGAAGTTGACGTTGATCCAAAATTTGCCATTTTTGCTCCTTATCGACACTATATTCGCCAATTCAGTTGGGTACTTTTCTTCTCGAATGAAGCCGTCATCAATTAATTTCTTAAACTTGGCCACAACCTGTTGTTCAATTTCCACACGTATTCTTCTTGGAGCTTATTTTACTGGGATTGCAGTTTGGTTTATTCTGAGTTTACGGACCATTACTTCTGAAGCAAGTTCAGACATTTCATCGTAACTCCAAGTGAAACAATCTTTATATTCTTTTAATAGTTAGATTATGTCTTTTGTTTCGATGTCATTAAGTGGTGAGCTAATGAATGTTGGTCTTGGGTCTTCTTCAGCTCCCAAATTAACTTCCCTTAGATCATCTACTGTCGATTTAATTTTTTTTTGAATTTCAGTGGCACATCTTCGATTGAAGCTTCTTCAAAACCAGGTGCTTCCGCACATTTGATATCGAGCTCTTCGGTGACAATAAGTCAAAACTCCATACCATCTAAAGGTACGAGCGTACCAAATCCAACACCTTCTTTCGAGATGGGATTTTGTTGTTGATTTTCCCATAATTGTCCAAGAAGGTGAGATTGGTCGGTTGACCATTGTTTTAGTATCGAACCACATTGAGCAAGTTTCTAAACATAATTGGAGAAACGATCAACAAGAAGTTCCATTAATTTAAAGAAATTTTCATCATCTAGTTTTACATTTATTTTATACTTAGAAGACGAGGAACCGAGTCAGAACTTAATAGGTTTCATACCCTCACCATATACTTCTTTAACCACCAAACTCTCAATTTTATTTGAAGAGATTGGAGTTAGGATCATAGCATGTACATAGTGATTGATTCTTTCATACATGGATTTATATTTTTCTTTTCTTCTTTGTTTTTTAGAGGTATCTTCAACTATGGCTTCTTTTAAGTCACAATCATACTTGTCTTTTTCTCTTTTTCTCTTCAGAAATGTACTACAAGTCGATGTTAGTCTTCAAAGGTTTATTCATTTCAATAGTTGAGTTTTCTCTCCTTTGTCCTTGTCCCCGGCCTCAACCTCAGATGCGAGTTTTGCGAGAGTCTTCACCCTTCGGTTGAGTCGCAACATGCTATTTTTTAATTTTCTTTTCTTCTTCTTTATATTCTTCATTCATTTTATTGTTTTTTCCCTTTTCTTTTGCACTTGTCACCACATCTTTGGAGAAAATTGTCATCTTCAATGGGGCATAGTATGAAGCGTTTTCATGTATGCTGATCTCGTGAACTAAGAATGGCTGTAAATCACCTTTAATACAACATTCCAGTCCCTCGTGGGGATACTTGATACACCGATGTAGCGACAAAAGAACAATCTTGTATTTATGGAGCAACGATCGATTCAACAAAGCATTAAAGGAAGTTTCAGAGTTTATGACATGGATATTTTCCATTGTCACCAAATCACCGATTTTTAGGAGTAACGTGATTGACCCTACGACCCTTTCTCTTTGTTAGTTGAAGCCATGTAGCATCATCTTGCTGTTGTTAGCCTACAGGGCATTATAGAAAAACATTAGGTTAGGCCATCCATTTAGCCTCCTTTTAAACTTTAAGTGTATTTTAGTGTTAGAGTTTTTCTTCTATCTAGAAATCATTTTAGCATGTTATCTCTCCTAGTTTAGGATTCAAGATCTTTAAATCAATTTTTTTTATGAACCCCTTTTTAATCTAAATCAATCGTCTCAAATTAACATTTTCTTCTAAAGTTAACCTTTTTTTCAACTCAAATCATTTTTTTATCTGAACCAAACTCTTTTAATTCAAAATTAATGTTTTCAATACATACAAACATGTATTCCATGAGTCTAAATCCAATATATATGAATTTAAAACCACATTTTTTTCAAAATTTGCAAACCTTCGAAACATTTTCAAAGCTCTAAGCTTTTCAAACTCTAAAATCATTTCAAATTTCAAAACCTTTTCAAAATTTCAAAACTTAAACTTCTAAAACTTCAAAATGTTAACAAAAAAATGTAAACTTTTAAAACCCTCATAACTCAAACATTTTATTAATTAAACACCTTAAAACTTTCACAACTCAAGGGTTTTAAAACATTGATCTTTTAAAAAAAGCCTCAAAACTGAAAACTTAAAAAAAACTTCTAAAACTTTGACCAAAAATAAAACTTTAAAAATTTTAAAAACTCTAAAAACATAAAATTTTAATACTTCAAAGCTTAAAATGTTTTTTTAAAAACCATTTAAGAAAAAAATCAAACTTTCAAAATATTGAAGTTTTTAATACTTCATCTACAATAAACTTTAAATAAAATTAAAAAAAAAACTTCAAATAATTTCAAATAAATTTTAATTCCTTCAAACTTTAACAAAACTTCAAGAATAAACTATAAAAACCCTCAAACAAATTTTAATAATTTTCAAACAACATATAACCAACAAACTATGTTTAAAATAAAACTTCTTTAACTCAATTAAATTAAATTAAATCAAATCTAATCAACTCAAGTTCTTAGCTCAAATGAATTACCTAAATTGAACTCTTTCAAAACAAATGTAATCTCTCTCAAAAAAAAAAAAAAACCTTTTTTTTTTCTAATAAATTCACAATTCTAATTTTCAGGACAAGCCTTCTTCACATAGTTGGCCAACCCTCTTCCTGGGTCTTTTTGTTACACAATATTATTGGACTATAAGTCCCAACTTTTCAAATCCCATCAAGTTCTTTTTGAGCTCATCCATCAATCTAATGTCATGAAAAATCAATTTTCAAGACACTTAGTTTATAATCATGCTTGATATAAGCTAATATTTTAATGGAAAGTATTTTTGGGAGTCACAACACCTTGGATGGGCTTACTCTCGTAGAGATAGTAGACCCCAAAATAAAATAAATCATATCTTACGCCCATAAGATAGAGAAAAATCTTTAGTTAAGAAAAACCATAAATCTTAAAGATTTTCCTCTCCCAATTGGTTAGATCCATTTTAAGGTAATATTTATACCATTTGGGGTAGTATATTTTTCTTTAAATGATACATTCGATCATTTAAATAAAAATATTTTAAGATCTATGATAAATACAATGTATATTTTTTACCAACACTAATGTATATGCAAAAAGCAATGTTAATGTGCATTTTTTTATAAACTTCAAATAATTTAAAAAATTATTCATCCAAACTTTATTTCTAAAATTTTTGTGGGTATGTCAATGGTAGAATGTAAGGAGGTAAATTATCTAGGAAGTGTTTGAACTTCTTATTCTCTTACTTGATTCCTTCCTCTTTGGCCGCTTCCTTCAATTGGGATTTTTTTTCAAGCTTCTTATTCTTTGGTTTTTCAGAACTAGTTCTATCATCAATCCTTTTTCCACTTATGAGGGTCACCAGCTTCACATGTCCTCTTTCATTAACATTCGTGTTGATTGGAAGTATTCATGATTATCTTTATAAAATTTGCTCATCTAATTGACCATGTTAGACTTTGATGTTCTCGAGAGCTGTTTGGTGGAACTTAATGGCTACATCATATTTTTCTGTGATCGTGTTAGCTTTTTTTGTCATAAATTAGTTCTTTGTCTAGGCGAGTCGATCCAATTTATCCATTACTAATCGTATACTTATTTTCTGCTTAAATTCTCCTAATTGATGACATATTAGCGATTGTTGAACAATTAGAATAATATTGTCTATTCTAGTATTTATTTTAGGGGAAATTTGGATGGCTCCTCCACCCCCAATTGCATGTGTTGTTGAAGTTATTTAAATGCTAGTTATTCTTTATGATGTTTACCTGTTTCATTAAAGGTTGATAAAAATGGGATGCTCACCTAACATTCACTACTCTTGTGGCCCCCTCTAAAATGGTCACAATAAAGCAGTTAAGTGTGGCCAACATTAGTGGTGAAGGAGGCGATGAGCTTCTCCAGTGATTAAATATTAGTTGTGAAAGCAACGACGAGGTCATTATCTTATATTACAACGATTGGATTTTTTTGCATAATTCTCTCGTTGGTCCATCAATAATTGTTCATGACCATTTTATCTAACAAATCATAAGCCACCTCCTGTGACTTGCTCGTAAAAGTACCTCCTGTTGTTGTGTCAATGAGTCTCTTAGTGTGCCCCTGCCAACTTGTTATAGAAGGTTCACACCTATATCAAAAGAGGTAACCCATGCCCCGAGCACCTCCTTCGAAAATCTTTGAATCATTCCGACAAAACTTATAGGTTCTCCCCCTCCATTTAGATAAAATTGGAGATCTCAATCCAAATGCTCCATCTACATCAATGCATGCACACTTAATCATATGCTTCCTATCACTTTTTTAGAGAAGAAAATTTCAACAGCTCAAAATAATAAGGTGCTTTAGCTAGGCTTTGACAAGCTTAACTGATAAATCAATTTAAGAGGAGTACTTCCGTCCATGGTGGCACTGTCGCGTTGCATCCCCCTCCGGATTCACTGATAAGCCACGTGAGCGGGGCCCTGAATAATGGAATGGTGTGTGAGGTCCGAATGAGTGGTGCAGTTTTATTGTCACGTTTAAATTATCACATTGGCTAAATGTGAAGGCATGCGGCTGCATGGATTTGCCCAAGATGGCATGGGAAGCACTAGGATCCGCTCAATTTACTCCCCAACAACTATTTTTCTCCAAGACAATATTGCATTTTGTGATTGCTTTATAAAAGATGAAATTAAGGACATATTTATGGGCACGATGTTCACATGCATCATGTGTGTGTCTATAAACTTAATGGCTTATGACTGATATTACAGATAAAGGTTATTAAGAAATCTGTACTGGAAAGCAATTTCATTAAATAAGGAGAAATTCAGATGTGTCATCAAATGATAGTGTCAAAAGTACAAAATGACAACAAAAAATTCAAGATGTTTGTTTGTTAATTAAGTTAGCGGTTGTCTTAAGGTGAATGTACAAGGTCCTTCTGATTAAAAACAATGTTGGTGGGGTTGATGGATCTGCAATTGTCTTGAGATTTTTACTTATGTTTAGGCTATACTGAGATGTCAAGGTCTTAAGAAACCTTAAGTCATTGTCGAGCTAATTCTTGGTCAATTGAATTTTAGCTAAAATAACTAACATCTTAAGAGCTCAAATGATAAAGGGATTTTTATCATAATGCTGTTAAGGTTCAGATGAGTTTAAATTAAGTTCTTAATATCATAACAACTTCTAATGTTCGTAATATGATAAGCAAAGGTATTAGGGGTTGAGATCAATGCTATGATGTTTAATAGTTGGTCTCAAAATTATCTCCAAATGAAAGCTTGACACTCGACAATATGAGTGATATGAATTTAGTTAATTTTTTAAATAAGTTCTGACTATTTAAAATAAGTGCCAAAATTAAGTGATGAGTTCTTTGCTTTCACACTTTGGATTACAAATTGAACTTAATAATAAGTAGATTTTATAATTGACTTGTACATGATGTTTCTAGGTATATGACTTATGATGGAGTTAGTTCATTTTTTTCTAATTTTATTTTTCTTCTCCTAAGATAATAACAATGGTCAGTACGAATAATTGTGTAACATTCTCCACCTTAAGAAGTTCCTCAGTAAATTTTTAACGTGGAAAAAATTATTTACATAATAATCCTATTCCCTATAAAAAATATAATATTTTGTAGTGTCATGAATGTGGGTTATACAAACATTGAAGGTGGTCATCANAAACATTGAAGGTGGTCATCAAAAGTTTTTTTTTTTTTTTTTGTAAAAGGTGCCACAAACTTTGTATTTGATACTCATAATAGGTTGTAAACAAGATACTTATTAGATTGTGTAGACTTTAATTTAATAGGAAGGTAACAAAAACCACAAGTTTTTAGTTTCAATTTGGTAATGATCATGTCTTTTAGGTTGACACTCTTCTTTTCAGAATATCCTTTTATGGCTACAATGCTTATGAAGTCAATTATTATGAAGTTATAGTAAATTTTATTGGACTTCTGAATTATAAATATTTAAGGAAAAACATTTATTTTTGTTATGTATCTATGTTAAAATAATCATTCGTGTATTCTAATAATCCAACTAATATTTACGATGGCTACAAATTTAGTGCATGAATGGAAGAACCTTGGAGGTCTTAAGTGAGTGTAACCTAAGTGACTACACCTTTTAGAAAATTGAAGGCATTCCTAATTAAAAATAAATACTTAGGAACATGGTATTTATAGAGTTCATTTATTATGTTCAAAATAGCTTATGAACTCTTTAATTATTTATATATTCAAATAAATTTCATACTAAAAGGTTGCTTAAATTTTAAAAAAATTTGTGATGCCTCCAAGACAAAGTCTTGAAAAACTGTTTTAGTGTTGCTTTCTTGAACTTTTTTTTTTGAAATTATTAGCACTTTCACAATAAGTAGATTGGTGATTGATTCAGATCAGATTATATGATAAATCTAATCTATCTATTCTCAAGAATCGTTGAGAGTTAGCAATTTAAATTTTGATGGCTTCTAAAAAATAAAATAAAAATGCATTGGTAGGTCAAGTAAAGTGTTTCTTGGTTTGTGTGGATGAGGAGAAGCTATTGCACACACCTTTAAATAAAGTCAATAATGGAATGCAAAGATTGTAATATATTGATTGTCTAGCAAATTAATTAGTGAAATTATCTTCTCATAGAGAATCAATTAGAGAACTTAATAGTTATAAATGATCAAGGTTCTTTATATCATTTTATCAATTGGTTTACTTTGTATTCCATTATATAAGAGTGATGAGATCCTATAGCTAATCATGCAAATGTCTTCTCTTGTCTTCAAAATACTCCATGGATTGACTTCTTACTTGTCCTAATTCACCATATTTAGAATGATGAGATATCAAAATCAACTTGTGTAAGATACTACGATTTTACTAACAATTACGTAAAAGGCTTGATAAAGAATGATGAGAGAAAAATAAAGAAACACAATAAGAAATTTTGAGATTTTTGCTAGATCTTTATTACAAAGTACAAGTTCATGTGATTTTAAGTCAATCAGAATGTGCCATTATATAATTAAATAATGTTAAATATTCATAATCAACCATTGACGTTCGATTAAAAAAATCAGACCAAAGTTTAACATCATAGAAAACATATTTCTGGGGACAATGCAAAAAAAAAAAAAAAAAAAAAAAAAAAANNNAAAAAAAAAAAAAAAAAAAAAAAAAAAAAAAAAAACTATATAGCAAAGCTGATAAATATTTGCCCTGAAAATGTATTACAACTTTTGAGATAATCTATTGATAAATTCTATTGTTGAGAGATATCATTTGGACTTGATTAACTTAACCTAAATGAAATTGCATGTACATTATAAGGAAAACTATTTTGACATTAAGGGTCCGTTTGGAGCAGCTTGTGCGTTTCAAGATAAGCTTCTTATCCTGAAATACGGCCCACGGGCCGGCCGCAAATGTCGATCCACTGCCTGCGTTTAGTGTAAAAACTCAAACGCAGTTTCAGATAAGCTAATGAAACGCGCGAACTAAACAGTACGACGACATTTTGAAAATGCCGCCCGCACTTATAAGTTGCCCCAAACGGACCCTAAATTAGCTAATTGAATTTAAAGTGCTTTTGGTTTGCTTTGTTTTTGTTACATGAGAGAAGAAGATAGGTAGCTGTATAGGAAGTTCCAAACACTCTAATATTTCTAAAGTGCTTTAAGAGTATAATATTTAAGGAGCATTCGCATACATACCACTCAATTCTTATGTATTTGCATATCCAACACCTAAATTTTATTTTATTATTTATTTATTCCACTCAAATCTTTCATATCATATAAGAAACTATCATCGTTTTAACTTTTAGAGAGTGAAATACAACTTTTCCTGCATGAGTAAGTTGGTATGCATGTAAGAATTTATTTTGGGTGTTAGATATATAAATACATAGGAATTGAGTGATATGTATGTATATCTTCCTATAGAAATTCACATTATCTTTGTAAGATGCATTTATTGCATAAAGAAAGCTACTAGATTGCCCCTAAAATGATCTAAGGCATTCCTTTTGAAGGAAAATTTTCAATATATATATATA
>JXCR01144722.1:0-31870 GCA_002079205.1 Phalaenopsis hybrid cultivar | reverse complement strand
ATATATATATATATATATATATATATATATATATATATATATATATATGCTTGTTGTAGATTGATTTGAGAAACATATGGGTTTTGTTTTATGTAAAAGAGATTATTTTCTCTCGCTTCTTGGCGGAGCGCTGCATCCTTCGATTTTTCTCAGTTGTTGTATCCATAACCTGATTGGATCTATGCATTAATCTCTTTCTGATGTTTGATGACCTCCTACGTCACTGGTTTTGTAGCTGACTTGCTGTTTTTCTATTTTGTTTTACTGTCGAGTCATCAAGTGTACTGATTTCTTAGCAATCATCATCTTTTCACTAATTTCTCGTAGTTTATCTTACCTCACAATGTCTAGTCACCTTAATTTGATTTCATATGGCGTTTGGGCCTGTGAAACCCAAAGTTTTTAGGTTTTAATTTTCTTTACTCCTTAATTCTAAAATCCAAATATTTTATTTCATTTACCAAATCAATTTCATCCCCACCTCTACCCCTAATTGAGGGAAGAGACACCATGCCGCTAAGGAGAAACATACAAAGAAGTGTTTAGGAGCTTACAATGGCAGATATGCAAATGGATATTTTTTATAAAGACTTGCCGCATTTGAGAAAAAACAATCCGAAGTGTTCGCCCATAACCATTACGATGACTCGCCAAATCAAGAGGAGGAAGTTAACCCCTTCCATAGGGAAATTTGTAGTGATTAAGATCCAATGCCCGAATTATTGAGCATTGAATGTCAAAGAAGCAACAATTTTGGGGTGAAGATCAAATTGCTTCATTTTGATGGATGTCTGGATTTGAATGAAATCATTGAGTGGTTTTAGATAGGGGAATGAATTTCTTAATATAAGGAAGGACATTCTTTAGGATGAGAGAGATTGACAGTTATCAAACTTAGTAAGAAAGTTTTTTCATGATGGTAAAATCTTAAGCTTCTTGATAACATGAAGAGTAAAATCACCACATGACTTACGATGGAGAGAGAGATGCAACATAAATGTCTTCCCCTGCATTACTGACGTGACATGTTTTTAAAACTCCATAACATGCATTACAGAGATTCTTCTTTGGAGAACTGCACGATCGAATTTGGTTAACTCATGTTAAAATGTGAGTTGGTAGTTTCAGAGGACCACATACTATTGAGATACCATGACAGACTGGTGCCATATATTGATAATGTGGTGCAACTACTGTTTTGTTGGTCCTTATGTGCAAAGCATAATTTTAAGTTGCAGAAGCAACATTGTTACTAGGGAACTACCAAACCTTATAGGCAGAGCAAGACCATTAGAGCACCTAAGTCAGCCCTTTGTGAGGGGAAGCTAACACAAGGTGGAGAAAAAGTGGGGGGCATTAACACCCTCAAGTCCTTACAAGCCTGAAATGTTTCAATTGTCATGACTTAGGCATATAACATCAAAGTGCCCAACAAGAGAATAATCTCTCAATTAGCAGAGTTTTGTTAAATAAATTAACAATGACTTTGGGGACACGAGAGAAAATGAGGATGCCAGAGTATCCAATTTCTCTATTGAGGGAGAGATTTATTGGTTTGATTGATCCTTCATACTAAGCCTAAGTGTAAGCAACGGTCTTTACCATTGCATATTGTATACCATTTGTATTATGAAAGAAAACGTGCGGTCTTATCATTGATAGAGGTTATTGTGAGAACGTGATATCGTTTCAAATAGTAGATTAGTTGAGCCTTACCACATTCATTTCAGATAGTATATTAGCTAAGCCTTACCACATAGCAGCACACCTAGCCATTTTTATTGTATTGGGTGAACAAAGGGAACAAGGCATGCCTAAAAAGACAGTCTATTGGAGTTATCTATTGGAGACAAGTTCTAGGTTCAAGTGTGGCATAGTACCTCCAGATGCTTGTTTGTTTCTTGTTGGGAAGTTTTGACAATACGATTATTACATACATCATGACATCTACAATAATATATTTTTTTCATTAAGGATGGAAAGTGCATCATACTCTTACCTTTGAAAATAATTGAGGTTATAAGAAGTTATACAGAGTTTAGGACCATAGTGTCATTAGCTACATTTCTATAGGCTTTGAAGATATACAATTATGACTAGCTTTGGTGGTCATAGAAAGCAGTGAGCCTAGGGAGCCGATACTAGACATAGTGGCTAGGGAGTCGATACTAGACATAGTGGCTCCTCTACTGAGAGTATTTCAAGAGATTTTGATAGATAATCTATCACTTGGGTTGCCACAGTTGTGGAATGTCTAAAATACCATAAATTTCATATTAAGGTGTATTCTCCCAAACTGACATGATTATCGGAATGCACCCATTTAAGTACGAGTTGTAGAAGCGGGTTTTAAACTTGATTGTTAGAGGCTTGGCCCATGAGAGTAGTTCATGTGCAGTTCCAACTTTGATTGTTCTAAAAAGATTATTGTTGGTGTATGTGTATTGATAGTAAGACTTTGAAAAAAATTACTATCAAGTATCAATTCCTTATTACATGGATATATGATTTGTTAGATCAGTTGCATGGAGTCATCATCTTCTCCAAGATCGATTCGTGGAATGGTTACCACCATATCATGATGAAACTAGGAGAAGAGTGGAAAACAACTTTAAAGACTCGAGACAACTTGTGCTATTGGACAATCACGCTCTTTAGTTTGTCCAATACTCTCTTTCATGCAGTTTATAAATTAGATTTTTTTTAGCATTCATGGAGAAATTTCTTATATATTTTGATGGTATCTTAGTGTATAGCAACATTTGGAGGATCACTTGCAACATTTACGAGATGTCGTTGATGTGCTTCGAGTAGTCCAATCATTATGTGATCCAAACAAGTGTTATTTTCTGATGATACAAGCTTTTTTTCTTAAATATGTTATCTTAGCAGCTAATCTTGAGATGGATTTGGCTACAATCAAGGCCATCTTGGCCCATTCCAAAATCGTTTACTTGGGTGTATCAATTTCATGAATTGATTTCTTTTCATTAGGACTTCATCAAGAATTTTGGCGCCCTTGATATAATTTTACAAGTGTGATCGATTCACTTAGTCAGATGGAGCGCACACTAGCTTTGAAGCTTTGAAGAAAGATGTTGTTCATTCCCCTATAATAGCTCTTTCAGATTTTATTCAGGTGTTCGAGGTGAATTGTGATGCCTCTAATGTGGGGATTAACACAATATTGAGTGAAGGAGGACATCTCATAGCATTCTTCAATAGTGAGAAGTTGTATAATTCAAGGTGAAAATACGCCACATATGACAATAATTTTATGCTACAGTAGAGCTCTCAACCATTAGAGTTATTATCTGCTAATGAATGAATTGACTTTCTACATTGATCATAAGACCCTAAATTCTTGAACAACTAGATTAAGCAAAAGGGTGGGCGCAACTCTTTGGTGAAATTCCTCTCTTCTCATTTTGTATTCAGGCTTAAAATAGAGAGGAATAATAAGGTTGTTGATATATTGAGTTGCTATCTTTGTTTAATTTCTACTATGCAATCTAAGGCAGGCGGATTGGAAGTGTTGAACAATTTGCATGTCACCGATGAAGACGTTTAGGAGATTTGGGCTTCATGTTTGGAGACCTTAGGATCATTATCATATGTTTGATTATTATTTATTTTTTAAAAAAAGGTTGTGCATTCCTAAGAGTTTACTCAGAGAAGTTATCTAAGAATATCATAATGGCGGCATGGCACTTCGGCAGATGCAAGGCTTTTTCCTTAGTGAAATACAACTTCTCTCGGTAGCGGTTGGTAGAAGACGTGGATAGATATTTTAGAGAGTGTAAGGTACGCCTTTTAACTAAAACTTAGGACATAATGCTTGTTTATATACTCGCCTTCCTGTTTCAAAATCGCTCGAGTTGGATGTGTGCATAGACTTATAGTGGCTTACCTCGAGCATATCAGAGTAAAGATTATGTTATTGTGATGGTAGACCTCTTCTCCGATATGACACACTTTATATCTTACCGCAAGCTAATGAATGCTTCATATATTACAAATTTATATTTTTGGGAGATAATCTGTCTTCAAGAGTGTCCTAGACCATCATTTAAGAAAAGAATGTGAAATTTTTGAGTCACGTTTTGAAAAACTTATGGGATAAGCTTGTTATAAATTTTATGTTCGGTTAAGTAGTTCACCCTCAAATAGATGGACAGACGAAGGTGGTGAATTGCAGTTTAGATAGCCTACTCAATTTTTTTGTCGGTAAGAACATTAGATAATGAGACCTAATTCGCTCCCATGTTGAATTTACTTATAATCTNTTTTTTTCATTAAGGATGGAAAGTGCATCATACTCTTACCTTTGAAAATAATTGAGGTTATAAGAAGTTATAAAGAGTTTAGGACCATAGTTTCATTAGCTACATTTCTATAGGCTTTGAAAGATATACAATTATGACTAGCTTTGGTGGTCATAGAACGCAGTGAGCCTAAGGAGCCGATACTAGACATAGTGGCTCCTCTAGTGAGAGTATTTCAAGAGATTTTGATAGATAATCTATCACTTGGGTTGCCACAGTTGTGGAAGGTCTAAAATACCATAAATTTCATATTAAGGTGTCTTCTCCCAAACTGACATGATTATCGGAATGCACCCATTTAAGTACGAGTTGTAGAAACAGGTTTTAAACTTGATTGTTAGAGGCTTGGCCCATGAGAGTAGTTCATGTGCAGTTCGAACTTTGATTGTTCTAAAAAAGATTATTTTTGGTGTATGTGTATTGATAGTAAGACTTTGAAAAAAATTACTATCAAGTATCAATTCCTTATTACATGGATATATGATTTGTTAGATCAGTTGCATGGAGTCATCATCTTCTCCAAGATCGATTCGTGGAATGGTTACCACCATATCATGATGAAACTAGGAGAAGAGTGGAAAACAACTTTAAAGACTCGAGACAACTTGTGCTATTGGACAATCACGCTCTTTAGTTTGTCCAATACTTTCTTTCATGCAGTTTATAAATTAGATTTTTTTTAGCATTCATGGAGAAATTTCTTATATATTTTGATGGTATCTNCTTTTGGGAAGCTCAAGTCTAGAGTTGACAGTCTATTTAGGATTTTCAAGAAGGTCAATGAAATATATACAAAATTGATTTCGTAGGAGATTATAGCATTTGTTGCTACTTTTAACGTCGTTGATTTGTCATCATACTTTGAGGACCTAGGTGGCGACCTTTCTTAGACGTTTGAGGACCTTCCACACTGTCAATTTTGTAGCCAACTTAGAGTCTATGTTTCTATTTGTTGTTCAACTGTTGAGTGCGTCATCTTTTCACCTTCTTTTTTCGTCTTACAACTTACCTAACCCATATTGTGATCACCCCACACTCTTCAACAACCCTAATTTGGTGTCGCTATCTCTATGGAATACAGGGGAGGTCGAAGTGGTGGTAGAACTATTGATGGCCATAACCATATTACTATTTCTTCTTGCCTCTAATTGTTGCAACAACACTTATTATCCTTTCGAATGCAGGTGGGACCCCTTTATTGCTTAAATTTGCATCAGCTTTACTCACTACATCTAGTGTTTTTTTTATTTTGTTACTATTTTTTAGTAATATCATGATTTAACTACTTCAAGAATTGTATACACCTGTCATTATCATTGATTTGCCCTTTTCTATTGTTTTGTTCTAGTTGTTTCTATAGGTTTGTTTTGGGTTTTATGTTCAAGTGAATCTTTTCATGACAACCAATCATCAATTTCACATTCCTTCACACACCTATAAAATGCATCCCAATTGCTGGCGGAGGTCGGCTAGAGGAATGGGGGTGATCGGAAGGGATGATGACAACCACGGGATTCTGGTGGCAGTGAAGGGGAGGTGCCAAACTGTAGAGATAGCAAGTAGGAGGGATTGTAGGTGGTCGGCAGCAGGTAATTGGGTGGAGGGAAGGCGGGGTAGTGTGGTACGACTGCAGGTAATGGTTAGTCAGGTGTTGGGGGTGACGATTCACCGGCGTATGACCTTCTCCCAAGATAGGATGAAAATTTTCCTAGCCTTGACTTCTGGAAAGCTCGCTAGGAAGTACTAACTCGTTGGAGGAGATGAAGAATGGAGAAGATGATGAGAAGGAGTTGGAAGAGAAAAGCCAACTCCTTAACTTTTTCTTGAAGAAGTTGTAAGCTCCACTCCAAAGATCCTTGCTCACGCTCTTTTCTCCATGCTTCCATGTGCTCTCTCCCCTTTAAGACCAAACGCTCTGAGCCCTCTCCCTCCTGAAAGTGAAGTTTCCTCTTCCACCCAATACAACTCACCTAGCTTTTCTCCTCAAGCCAACCTACTTTTCTCTTCATGATTGGCCTGATCTACCCTTTTGGAAGCTTCCCAAAAGAGAGTCAAAGTGCTCTCATGAGCCCCCCTATTGCGTCCCCCCCCAGTTTAATCTTTCTATTAGCCAAGAAAATATGAAATTATGGCTTTAAAAAAAGTATGTGAGTATGAAGGAGTTGCCAATCTGTACGCATTCGGCATGCGGGGGTGTTGTGCGTTGTTAGCGTTTGCGTCAATCTCTCAGTGTTGGGGGAAGCTTCGACATCATAGGTTTAAACTTTCGTTTCAACATTATTCACCTCTGGATCTCACTAGCGACTGCACTGTCTCTAGAGGTGCTTGAGGGTCTTCTCCCACGTACGTGCAAATATCCACCTCAATCCCATCTTTTGGGAATGTGTGCCTTGCACGTACTCCTGAATTTTTTCAAGGTATCTCATATGCGATTCAGTCTTGTGTGTTGTGAGAGTGGCTTGAACTCTTCCGCACTGTGGTGGAGTGGGAATTCTTCTCTATCGTATTTGTCACGTGTTAGGAGAGCCGGCATCACGATCCGCTCATTCTGTGTCGCCACTAAATCTGGTTCCACTGACGCTGTTATGATGATAAATGATCATGTGACCTTGGGCTTTGCTGAAAGGAGGATGGTGCGCTTCTCATCCTTGGTGAAAGAATACATGTTTCTATATCCGTCGTGTTAATTCCTTTGATCAAATTGTCACGGTCATTCTAGCAAAAAGTGGTAGGCTTCCATGCTAACCACGTCACACCATACTTGGTCCTGTAGTTGGCCTCCAATCGAAAATTCTACCAAGCCTCTTTGGTTAATGTTGGCTCGGTTTTCTTTCTTCAGTCGTATCAGTGAATATGGTTGGGAATGCCTCTGAGTTACAAGTCTTAATCGCTCTATTATCTGTGTCGATGTCACGTTCTTGCTGCTTCTGCCTTCGATGATTAGACTGCATACTTTCCCGTTTATTATACAGAGGGTGTAGAATATATTGTGTCGAAACTGTGGATCCCTCGTTTCCTCAGCCTGTAGAATCTGTTAGATCGTGAGTGCTTCTCTTTCAGCTGGTGGGATTTGATACACCTCATCATGTTCCTTAGTTTTCTCCTCTCGCTTATTTTTTCTACAACGCCTTGATCTATGAGTGTGACTACCATGTTAGTTTGCAGCTGGAGACAATGTGGCCATAGCCGTTAGCATCGACAACACTTCCTAGCAGGCACCGTGTTGGAGAAGTTGCCCGTGTCTCCTGGGATGTCCTGGTTAATCGTGGTAATTGTGGGTGACAGATTGTCTGGAGGTTGCTCCCTGAAAGATGATTGTTGTCGGCTTTGCTTCTGTTGTCTTTCCATCTTCAAGGCTAATGTCTGGACATTTCCTGTGTCCAGTATGGTTGTAATTGTACCACATTGTTGTCGCTGGTTTCAAACTCCAGAGATATTTGGCTATCGTATGTTCATCTAACTCTGTCAGTTCTCATTTTAGCTGCAAATGGTCAAATTAGGCTGTGAACTCCTCAACTAAAAATTCTTTTGTTGTAAGTTGTGGAGTTCCAGAAACATATTTTGGCGATAGTGAAGTAGAAGATACTTTTTCTGCACTGCCTTTATCTTATCCCACTTAGTTATCTTCTCACTGCTTTCTATTTTCCTTTGCTTTTGTAGATTTTTTCATCATAATGAGGCATTTTTCTTTAGTTTAATTGCAACTAGCTTGACTCGTCTGTCTTTTGGTACATCTTTATTTTTGAAAATCCTTTCAACTAATTGCAACTAGTTGATAAATTCATCGGGATCCATACCTTCTTCAATTACTAGGAAGTTCATCTTGATACCTAAGTCCTGCTGACCTATATAAGAGGCCTCTCCTCTCAATCTCTTTTGATACTAAATGTCAAAACGGCGTGATCGATGTTCCTCATCACTGTGATCTTCTCTATGGAACTGATTCATCTCCTCGCCTCTGTCTTCTCTTTGACNAGTTTTTAGGTTTTAATTTTCTTTACTCCTTAATTCTAAAATCCAAATATTTTATTTCATTTACCAAATCAAGTTCTTCAACCATAACCCTGTCTTTTATCCCCACCTCTACCCCTAATTGAGGGAAGAGACACCATGCCGCTAAGGAGAAACATACAAAGAAGTGTTTAGGAGCTTACAATGGCAGATATGCAAATGGATATTTTTGATAAAGACTTGCCGCATTTGAGAAAAAAACAATCTGAAGTGGTCACCCATAACCATTATGGTGACTCGCCAAATCAAGAGAAGGAAGTTAACCCCTTCCATAGGGAAATTTGTAGTGATTAAGATCCAATGCCCGTACTATTGAGCATTGAATGTCAAAGAAGCAACAATTTTGGGGTGAAGATCAAATTGCTTCATTTTGATGGATGTCTGGATTTGAATGAAATCATTGAGTGGTTTTAGATAGGGGAATGAATTTCTTAATATAAGGAAGGACATTCTTTAGGATGAGAGAGATTGACAGTTATCAAACTTAGGAAGAAAGTTTTTTCATGATGGTAAAATCTTAAGCTTCTTGATAACATGAAGAGTAAAATAACCACATGACTTACGATGGAGAGAGAGATGCAACATAAATGTCTTCCCCTGCATTACTGACGTGACATGTTTTTAAAACTCCTTAAGATGCGTTAGAGAGATTCTTCTTTGGAGAACTGCACGATCGAATTTGGTTAACTCATGTTAAAATATGAGTTGGTAGTTTCAGAGGACCACATAATATTGAGATACCATGACAGACTGGTGCCATATATTGATAATGTGGTGCAAGTACTGTTTTGTTGGTCCTTACGCGCAAAGCATAATTTTAAGTTGCAGAAGCAACATTGTTACTAGGGAACTACCAAACCTTATAGGCAGAGCATGACCATTAGAGCACCTAAGTCAGCCCTTTGTGAGGGGAAGCTAACACAAGGTGGAGAAAAGGTGGGGGGCATTAACACCCTCAAGTCCTTACAAGCCTGAAATGTTTCAATTGTCATGACTTAGGCATATAACATCAAAGTGCCCAACAAGAGAATAATCTCTCACTTAGCAGAGTTTTGTTAAATAAATTGACAATGACTTTGGGGACACANTCTAGTGTTTTTTTTATTTTGTTACTATTTTTTAGTAATATCATGATTTAACTACTTCAAGAATTGTATACATCTGTCATTATCATTCATTTGCCCTTTCCTATTGTTTTGTTCTAGTTGTTTCTATAGGTTTGTTTTGGGTTTTATATTCAAGTGAATCTTTTCATGACAACCAATCATCAATTTCACATTCCTTCACACGCCTATAAAATGTATCCCAATTGGTGGCGGAGGTCGGCTAGAGGAATGGGGGTGATCGGAAGGGATGATGACAACCACGGGATTCTGGTGGCAGTGAAGGGGAGGTGTGAAACTGTAGAGATAGCAAGTAGGAGGGATTGTAGGTGGTCGGCAGCAGGTAATGGGGTGGAGGGAAGGCGGGGTAGTGTGGTACAGCTGCCGGTAATGGTTAGTCAGGTGTTGGGGGTGACGATTCGCCAGCGTATGACCTTCTCCCAAGATAGGATGAAAATTTTCCTAACCTTAACTTCTGGAAAGCTCGCTAGGAAGTACTAACTCGTTGGAGGAGATGAAGAATGGAGAAGATGATGAGAAGGAGTTGGAAGAGAAAAGCCAACTCCTTAACTTTTTCTTGAAGAAGTTGTAAGCTCCACTCCAAAGATCCTTGCTCACGCTCTTTTCTCCATGCTTCCATGTGCTCTCTCCCCTTTAAGACCAAACGCTCTGAGCCCTCTCCCTCCTGAAAGTGAAGTCTCCTCTTCCACCCAATACAACTCACCTAGCTTTTCTCCTCAAGCCAACCGACTTTTCTCTTCATGATTGGCCTGATCTACCCTTTTGGAAGCTTCCCAAAAGAGAGTCAAATTGCTCTCATGAGCCCCCCTATTGCGTCCCCAATTTAATCTTCCTATTAGCCAAGAAAATATGAAATTATGGCTTTAAAAAAAGTATGTGTGTATGAAGGAGTTGCCAATCTGTACGCATTCGGCATGCGGGGGTGTTGTGCGTTGTTAGCGTTTGCGTCAATCTCTCAGTGTTGGGGGAAGCTTCGACATCATAGGTCAAAACTTTCGTTTCAACATTATTCACCTCTGGATCTCACTGGCGACTGCACTGTCTCTAGAGGTGCTTGAGGGTCTTCTCCCACGTAAGTGCAAATATCCACCTCAATCCCATCTTTTGGGAATGTGTGCCTTGCACGTACTCCTGAATTTTTTCAAGGTAACTCATATGCGATTCAGTCTTGTGTGTTGTGAGAGTGGCTTGAACTCTTCCGCGCTGTGGTGGAGTGGGAATTCTTCTCTATCGTATTTGTCATGTGTTAGGAGAGCCGACATCACGATCCGCTCATTCTGTGTTGCCACTAAATCTGGTTCCACTGACGCTGTTATGATGATAAATGATCCTGTGACCTTGGGCTTTGCTGAAAGGAGGATGGTGCGCTTCCCATCCTTGGTGAAAGAATACATGTTTCTACATCCGTCGTGTTAATTCCTTTGATCAAATTGTCACGGTCATTCCAACAAAAAGTGGTAGGCTTCCATGTGAATCACGTCACACCATACCTGGTCCTCGTAGTTGGCCTCCAATAGAAAATTCTACCAAGCCTCTTCGGTTAATGTTGGCTCGGTTTTCTTTCTTCAGTCGTATAAGTGAATATGGTTGGGAATGCCTCTGAGTTATTCTTAATCTCTCTATTATCTGTGTCGATGTCACGTTCTTGCTGCTTGTGCCTTAGATGATTAGACTGCATACTTTCCCGTTTATTATACAGAGGGTGTAGAATATATTGTGTCGAAACTGTGGATCCCTCGTTTCCTCAGCCTGTAGGATCTGTTAGATCGTGAGTGCTTCTCTTTCAGCTGGTGGGATTTGATACACTTCATCATGTTCCTTAGTTTTCTCCTCGTCGCTTATTTTTTCTACAACGCCTTGATCTATGTGTGACTACCCTGTTAGTGTGCAGTTGGAGCCTTGGAGGCAATGTGGCCATAGCCGTTAGCATCGACAACACTTCCTAGCAGGCACCGTGTTGGAGAAGTTGCCCGTGTCTCCTGGGATGTCCTGGTTAATCGTGGTAATTGTGGGTGACAGATTGTCTGGAGGTTGCTCCCTGAAAGATGATTGTTGTCGGCTTTGCTTCTGTTGTCTTTCCATCTTCAAGGCTAATGTCTGGACATCTCCTGTGTCCAGTATGGTTGTAATTGTACCACATTATTGTGGCTAGTTTCAGACTCCTGAGATATTTGGCTATCGTATGTTCATCTAACTCTGTCAGTTCTCATTTTAGCTGCAAATGGTCAAATTAGGCTGTGAACTCCTTAACTAAAAATTCTTTTGTTGTAAGTTGTGGAATTTCAGAAACATATTTTGGCGATAGTGAAGTAGAAGATACTTTTTCTGCATTGCCTTTATCTTATCCCACTTAGTTATCTTCTCACCGCTTTCTGTTTTCCTTTGCTTTTGTAGATTTTTTCATCATAAGGAGGCATTTTTCTTTAGTTTAATTGCAACTAGCTTGACTCATCTGTCTTTTGGTACATCTTTATTTTTTAAAATCCTTTCAACTAATTGTAACTAGTTGATAAATTCATCGGGATTATACCTTCTTCAATTACTAGGAAGTTCATCTTGATACCTAAGTCCCGCTGACCTATATAAGAGGCCTCTCCTCTCAATCTCTTTTGATACTAAATGTCAAAACGGCGTGATCGATGTTCCTCATCACTGTGATCTTCTCTGTGGAACAGATTCATCTCCTCGCCTCTGTCTTCTCTTTGAATTTCTCAATCATAGTCGAATGTAACATCTTTTTGGTTTTCGTCATCTAGTTGTGCTTGTCTCCATTGTAAACCTCGTTAAAGCTCTTCTCGTGTCGAGTTCGGTGTACTTTTTCGCGGTGGCATGACTAGGGCTGGAAACCGGGAGGAAAAAATTTGGTGGAGTGTCTTGGGAGTGGGCGGATGTTTAAAACCCTAGGATGAGATTAGGTTTGGAACAATTTGATACCAAATGACACCAGGAATGACATGTAAACACCTTTAAAATGTTTCCCAATGGGTGGCGGGGGTCGGTTAGAGGGATAGAGTNTAGTCGAATGTAACATCTTTTTGGTTTTCGTCATCTAGTTGTGCTTGTCTCCATTGTAAACCTCGTTAAAGCGCTTCTTGTGTCGAGTTTGGTGTACTTTTTCGCGGTGGCATGACTAGGGCTGAAAACCGGGAGGAAAAAATTTGGTGGAGTGTCTTGGGAGTGGGCGGATGTTTAAAACCCTAGGATGACATTAGGTTTGGAACAATTTGATACCAATGGGTTGCGGGGGTCATTTAGAGGGATAGAGGTGTTCGGAAGGGATGATGGCAGCCACAAGATGCGAGTAGCAGTGAGGGGGAGGTGCATAACTGTAGGGACAACAAGTAGGAGGGGTTGTAGGTGGTCGGCAGTAGGCAATGAGATGGCGGGAAGGAGTTGGGAAGGAGATAGGAAAGCAGGGCAGCATGGTACGACTGCAAGTAATGATTAGTCGGGCGTTGGGGTGACGAAGAGGGAGTTCGTCAGCTGAGGAGGGGGGAGGAGAAAGTTTGGGGAATGTAAGAGAAAATGATACAATCATCACCTCGGAGAAGGATACTGTCGAAGCACCACATCTCCTCAAATACAATCGGCATAAGGGAAATGGACTCCACACAGGAAATCTGAAGACAACACAACCAGAATTGCNTGTAAGAGAAAATGATACAATCATCACCTCGGAGAAGGATACTGTCGAAGCACCACATCTCCTCAAATACAACCGGCATAAGGGAAATGGACTCCACACAGGAAATCTGAAGACAACACAACCAGAATTGTCTCCCCACACACAAAGGACAATAATTTATGGACTTTTCAGACAGAGGAAGCTTTTACAAAAAGGAAGAGAGTAAGAAGGCAAGAAGAGTCCAGAAAAAAAAAAACGTAAAATTCTACTGGTGGCGCCATCCTGGATCGCTTAGGTTTGTGATCCCTCAGACTTTGCGTGGGTCCACGATCTTGCCCTCCCTACTTTTCTTGCGAAGCTTTGCGGGCCTTCGATCCCGTGGGATTGAATCGCCCTGTATTGTGGTGCATTCCACGTCGGCGTCGTTGTTAGCACCNAAAAAAAAAAAAAAAAAAACGTAAAATTCTACTGGTGGCGCCATCTTGGATCGCTTAGGTTTGTGATCCCTCAGACTTTGCGTGGGTCCACAATCTTGCCCTCTCTACTTTTCTTGCGAAGCTTCGCGGGCCTTCGATCCCGTGGGATTGAATCGTCTTGTATTGTGGTGCATTCCACGTCAGCGTTGCTGTTAGCACCTGCGTCAAGTATTTTCTCACTAAAGCTTTCGCTCTTATCAATTCAATAAGTTGTTGTAGCTTAGTGCAATTATCATCATTTAGATGATGTTGCTCAAATTTTAATGCTTTATATGTTTGCTTCTTAATGGAATCTCGTTTTTGACCTCCTGCCTCATCTATTGATTCCACTCGATTTGGGTATGTTATAACCATCTCTTTGTTGTATTCTTACCAACATTCAATCTTGACATGCTCTCTTGANTAATGCTTTATATGTTTGCTTCTTAATGGAATCTCGTTTTTGACCTCCTGCCTCATCTATTGATTCCACTCGTTTTGGGTATGTTATAACCATCTCTTTGTTTTATTCTTACCAACATTCAATCTTGACATGCTCTCTTGACATGCTCTCTTTTNGAACCGTAATTATCTTTATGTATGAAATGTAGGGCTTTCCATACTTGCTTTTTCTTGCTTATTGATATGTTGATGCTCTGATGCGAGTGATTTCATGTATTAAAATTGCCATGTTCCGCTATGTATTATTTTACAAATTTTTTATTCGTNGGCATCCACATTGGCCTCCGATTGAAGCTATGGGCTGCACTGCCTATGGAAATATTCAGGCTTCAAAATGTACTTCTAACAGCTATGGGCAGAGAGACTTCAGACGGACCAAAGCTGCAAGGAGTGATGGATGGTGTTAATCCGCTTATTATGAGTGGTGAGGCAATTTGGGAGAATGTGGGACTGTGGACAGTGTTTACGGGATACAAGGAGAAGCTGCAGAGAAATCAGTTGTCCGGAGATGATAAGAAGCCACACCAATCTACTAACAATAAGGTCGAGGAGTCANCCTCCGATTGAAGCTATGGGCTGCACTGCCTATGGAAATATTCAGGCTTCAAAATGTACTTCTAACAGCTATCCGGGCAGAGAGACTTCAGACGGACCAAAGCTGCAAGCAGTGATGGATGGTGTTAATCCGCTTATTATGAGTGATGAGGCAATTTGGGAGAATGTGGGACTGTGGACAGTGTTTACGAGATACAAGGAGAAGCTGCCGAGAAATCAGTTGTTCGGAGATGATAAGAAGCCACACCAATCTACTAACAATAAGGTCGAGGAGTCCTCCAACAAGAGGGATGCTTGGGTTTCTCGCACTTTGGAAAACTGACCCCAGGATTTTTCAATTTCAATTCTATTTAGGAGAATGACCTCTTGGACAATCCGTAACAACTATGTTGGAGTTCCATGTTGGGAGGTTCCCCTCACCGTTGGAATTTCTNCCAACAAGAGGGATGCTTGGGTTTCTCGCACTTTGGAAAACTGACCCCAGGATTTTTCAATTTCAATTCTATATAGGAGAATGACCTCTTGGACAATCCGTAACAACTATGTTGGAGTTCCATATTGGGAGGTTCCCCTCAGCGTTGGAATTTCCGATGAAGCCTCTAGGTGTTCACAAAACACCTAAAGAAAGGTCTCTAAGGCCAACTTTGAGAAAGAGCCGCTCTTATTGGGACCGGTGAAGGGGCAACGTAGAAATTATAGTTTTGGCGCTAAGAACCAACTACAGACAGCTGGGACGTGTCTTCTTTGGTGGAATAATATGTACGACTCTTTTATGGAACTGTCGAGGGGCCCAAAAGAATGCTACCATACACTTCCTCGAGCACCTTATTGGTGTACATAATTTGATTTTTATTGTTCTTCTAGAAACCAGATTCGAGCCTTTTACTCNGCTCCTATTGGGACCGGTGAAGGGGCAACGTAGAAATTATAGTTTTGGCGCTAAGAACCAACTACAGACAGCAGGGACGTGTCATCTTTGGTGGAATAATATGTACAATTCTTTTATGGAACTGTCGAGGGGCCCAAAAGAATGCTACCAGACACTTCCTCGAGCACCTTATTGGTGTACATAATTCGATTTTTATTGTTCTTCTAGAAACCAGATTCGAGCCTTTTACTCGTATGCAAATTGACAAAGTGGCTGTTGTCCGTTGGGACTTCAATTACCAACCTTCTATGGGGAAATATGGAGGTATTGTTGTTCTGTGGCCAAGGGATCTCTTAACCTTCACCATTGAAGAAAAGCAAGACCAATTTATTGTTTGCTCAGGCAACTTTTCCTGACAAGAGTAAGTGGCGAATTTGCTCGATTTATGCTAGCATTGATGTCCATATTTGCTCCAGACTTTGGGACAACCTGGGTCCTCTTTGCAATAGCAGCACAGCCACGCTCATTGGTGGGGATTTTAATTGTATCATTAGTTAAAAAGAATAAGAAAGGTGGTAAGCCTTTAAGTTTGGCAAAGGGGTGCAAGATCTTCTAGACTTCATGGCCGGATTTGATCTGCATGACTTGGGCTTTATCGGTCCTCGATTTACCTTGAGTAATAACAAAGACAGAGCGAGTAAAATTTGGGTGCGACATTACGGGATTTTTGTAAATTCGGCCGCTATAGATGCTTTCCCACCGCCTCCACCAAAGATTTGATGTGGGTTGCTTTCGATAATTTTTCAATTGTTTTTATCATGGATCCTGTACAATTTCATTCTCTCAAAATTCTTAGATTTGAAGATATGTGGCTTTCCTATCCGGTTGCTTGGCAAATTGTGGGAAAACCTTGGAAAAAAGGTGACTTTGGGTCCCATGCTGAAGTCCTGCATATGAAATGTAATAGAACTCTCAAAGTGCTGCATTATTGGAGTAAAAATAAATTCAGGGAGTTAGGGCCCAGTAAAACTTTTCTTGAAGTAGAATTATGAAGCTGCAAACAACTCAAAAGTTCCAATTTGGGTCTCTAACAGACCGAGGAGACTGAACTGCACTCTCATATCCATGAGTTCAACACTATTGTGACTAGGTTGCTGGCATGGTGGAAACAACGAGCTAAGGTCTGGTGGCTTAATGAAGGGGACTAAAAGACAAAGTTCTCCATTATGTGGATTCTTCTAGGTACAAGTCTAACCCAATTAAGCGCATTCATCTTTCTGATGGTGGTTTCTTTAAAGACCAGAACACTATTGTGAAATTGCTTATGGACTTCTATTGTGAAAAATGGCAAGGTTCCGAATTGTTGCTTGAGAGGTGCCTTGATGTCCACAATACTATTCATTCTCTGGTTGAGTTTTTAGTTTGTGCAACACTATATACAAAGTTGTGGCTAAGGTGCTTGTCAACCGTCTCATAGGTACAATTTTTATGGATTAGATTGAAGAATGAGAGATTTACTAGATGCTCTTTTGGAAAGCTTAAACTTTGGGCTGATGGTTCTTTCGGGGGGGTTTCAAGGATCAACGATAACTTTTACAAAATTGACATATCTTATGATACAATATTTTTCCAATCTTCATTGAGCATCCAGATGTTTTCAAGGACGAATGTGAAGCCTCATTTACCCGAGGAGGATGACACAGGCATGAACTACCTGCTGACTTGTGAGGTTTCTAGGCCATTTTGGCCTGTCCAAAATAGTACCGGTTAGGGTTGTTCTGCCTCAAGGGAAGACGCCATTCTTTGTGGACATAATTAGGCATGCTTAGGGGTTGATTATGGTTANGGTTTCTAGGCCATTTTGGCCTGTCCAAAATAGTACCGGTTAGGGTTGTTCTGCCTCAAGGGAAGACGCCATCCTTTGTGGACATAATTAGGCATGCTTAGGAGTTGATTATGATTTTTTTTAGTTTGCTTATTATAAATAGGTTGTGGTGATACCTGTTGAACACCTTTTATTTTGGANTTTTTTTAGTTTGCTTATTATAAATAGGTTGTGGTGATACCTGTTGAACACCTTTTATTTTGGATTTTTTTTTTAGTTATGAGGGATTAATTCATCTGATTTTTCTTTCTTTGGAGAATTGCATCTCCAGTTTCAAGTTGTATGTCTGGNTTTTTTAGTTATGAGGGATTATTTCATCTGATTTTTCTTTCTTTGGAGAATTGCATCTCCAGTTTCAAGTTGCATGTCTGTAACTTGATTGGGAATGGATGGTGGAGCCTCGTTGTCTGCAGACCTCCGACATTGTTGCAGACTACCTCCCCTTAATTGTCTTTCCACATAAAACAACCCAGCTGCCTTATATCTTCCTTCCCAGATATCTTTTAATTTTCAAACATGACTATTTGTTTTTGTTTTCCAATTTTTTCTTGATCTTTAAGAAACATCTAGAAATTTTAGATCGGTGTCAATATGATNAATTGTCTTTCCACATAAAACAACCCAGCTGCCTTATATCTTCCTTCCCAGATATCTTTTAATTTTCAAACACGACTATTTGTTTTTGTTTTCCAATTTTTTCTTGATCTTTAAGAACCATCTAGAAACTTTAGATCGGTGTCAATATGACGGAGATTAAAGGTACATTTATAAATTATTTTTACCCGAGTATGTTAGTAGATCCAAAGTTGGGGTCATGATGAGTAGTCAAATCTTGCTGTCAAAATATGTTCATGGGTTATGATAATTTTAGGAAGGATTGATTGAAAGATGATTATATTAGAGGATATTGGTAGCAATATTTAATGAAGATAGGCGAAATTGAGAGTAGTTGTGGGCATGAACTTTAGAAGGTAAAAGATGCATCATTATGACTGGTATATAAAATTGAAGTGAAATGATTAAGTAAAAAATGGTATATGCAAGATATTATGTACAGAATTGTATAAAACAAATAGTGCAAATTAGAGTAGATACCATAAGCAAGACTTAATTGAAATGGATATTGATGTTGATTAGGACCGTGCATTTTGACCCAAAGATCAAAGAATGCCAAGAAACAAATCATTTATTTTTTTATATCAAGCTCATATCAAAACTAATGAGTCGATTTTTGAGCCATGTTATGCTTAAATCAACTTGAAATTGAGCTGTGCTTAGATCATGTTGAACTATATTTATATCAAATTGAAATGTATATCTGTGTGTATACTTAAATAAAGACATGTACAGCTTTTCATCTATATGCTCATGCTTGTAGGTTTGACTTATAGTTTGTTCTAGAAGATGGAATTTGTGATCAAAATTGAATCAAGATTTTTTGATCCAGTGTGAATTGAAATAATTCTGGCAAACTTAGCTTGATTCGATTTCAATAAGATCCAACTTATATTCAATCCTTGTTTGGCATTTACGCTTCACAGTCTAAACATGATGACAATTTTAGTGACTTTTTGTTTGTTTGAAGTGTGCCTTCTTGTTTTTTATTTTATGATGAACCTGTGTTTCACCAATTTTACTTGTGTTATTTTTATATGATTGGATCAAGCTGATCTTTGGCTCTATATCTTCATAAGGATCGGTTACTTTTTGAAGGAGCACTATATTTTTATGATTGGCGGTACTTTGTCGGCCAGCATTTTTCATCCAGCTGATCTATTTTATTTGTCAGGCCCTTCTTGAGTATGAGAAAGACAAGGTTCGTAATGGTGAGCTGCAAATACCTGTGGCTTCTATTCCTGAGCCTATATCTATGGAGATTCAGGTGGGTTTCTTTGGTTCGTAATGGTTCGTAATGGTTCGTAATGTTTCAAATTTTTTCAGGATTTATCGTTATGATTTGTTATGTCCTGCTGTTAAAGCCCTTTTCACTTTTTCAATTATTTATCTTTATTTCAGATTGGTTATCGTTTACAGTTTTTTCTGACAGTTTTTAAGATTCTAGTAACATGCACAACATAACTGACATTTCTTCCCTTTTGATGCTAGAACCTAATTAGTCTTCGTGGTGGTTCCTTGGTAGTAATTGAGTTGCTTGCCGGTACCTGACTAATCTGCCTTTCAAAATTAATGAAGCACTATGAATTGTTTGTGGCATTTACATACATGCACAGAATTCTTATGGATTTACATATTTCACACCTAAACTTTCATATTTACCACACAACACTCAAATTTTTAATATCACATAAAAAATAGTACCATTACCATTTTTCAAAAGTGAATTACACCTTTTCATGCATAGGTTTAAATCACCAAAGCACTATATATGTACATATGAAAGTTTAGGCGTGAGATATGTAAATACATAAAATTTGTGTGCCAAGTATTTAAATTTCCATTTTTATTTTGGCTTTAGATCATTTTTTACTTCTGATTGCTCTTACCATCCTTATTTTGATTGCTCGTGTAGCAGTTTTCTTTCTATATGAATTCTTGGAATCAATATTGTTGAATGTTCTCTGCCAAAATAATGTCTCACTTGTTCTGAATCCTTATTGAAATCTTGATAACGCCTGGTACTATCTCTCTGATTTCTTGGATAGATATCTATTCTGCCATAAGCCTTTTAACTATAGTTCCAGTAAGTTCTTGGAAGAGGTGACGTGTAAGGAATGTTGGTTAAAATGAACCGTAATTATCTTTATGTATGAAATGTAGGGCTTTCCATACTTGCTTTTTCTTGCTTATTGATATGTTGATGCTCTGATGCGAGTGATTTCATGTATTAAAATTGCCATGTTCCGCTATGTATTATTTTACAAATTTTTTATTCGTTGATTGCTGTTTGTAGGATATTTTTCTTTGAAAACTTCACAATGAAAAAACTGTTGTTTGTACGGGAATTGATTGGTTGGAATTATACTTTAANTATATATATATATATATATATATGAGAGGTATTATATATAGATATCCTAGTGTCCTCAGTCTGCAGGATCCGGCGAATCACGAGCGTCTCTCCTTCGTCTGGTGGGAGTTGATACTCCTCGCCCTATTCCTTAGCATTTTCCTTGTCGCTTATCTCTTTCACGACACCTTGATCTGTGAGAGTGACTAGTTTGCTCGTTGGATAGCTAGAAACTATGTGGCTATAGCTGTGGCATCGGTAACGCTTCCTAGGCGATACCTTATTGGAGGAGCTACCCTTCTTCGGTTTCTTACCGCTTTGATCCAAAGTGTCATACCCTTGTACGATCTTGCCCGTGTCTCCCGGAATACCCTTGTCGGTCGTGATAACTGTAGGCGACTATCTGCCTGAAGGATGATTGTTGTATGCTTTGTTTCTGCTGTCTTTCCACCTTTAAGGCTAATCTTTGGACATCTTCTAGCGTTCAACACGGTTGTAGTTGCACCACATTCCTAATGACAGGCTTCAGTTCCCCAAGATATCGGGCTACTGTACTTTCTTCTGGTTCAATCAGTTCGCACTTCAGTTGTAAGTATCAAATTGGGCTGTGAATTCCTCCACTTAAAGCTCCCGTTGCTGTAATTGTGGAGTTTTAAGAATATGTCCTGGCGATATTGCGGTGGGAGGTATTTCTTCTGCATTGCCTTCATCTTCTCCCACTTAATTATCTTCTCATTACCTTCTCTTCTCTTCTGCCTTCGTAGATTTTTCACAATAAGGAGACATTCTACTTTAGTTTAATGATAGCTAGCTTGACTCGTTTGATCTCTGCTACGTCTTTATACTTTGAAAATTCGTTCAACTGATTGCAGTCATTCGATAAACTTATCGGGGTCCATACCTCCCTTAAATTATGGGAGGTCCATCTTGATGCTAAAGTTCTGCCGACTCCCATAAGTGGCCTCTTCTCTCGACCTTCTTTGGTATTGGATATCAAAATGACGTGGTCGATATTCCTCTTCACTGTGATTTTCTCTGCGGAACAGATTCATCTCTCTGTCCCAGTTTTCTCTTTGACTCTCTCGATCACAGTCGAAGGTAATCTCTTCCTGGTTTCATCATGCAACTCTGGTAGTTTCCATTGTAGACGATAGATTCTGTTTGAATCTTTTCCCAGGTTGAGTCCGGTGTATCTCTTCGCAGTGGCATTCTAGGGTTTGGAATTGGAAGGAGAAAATCAGGTAGAAGCGGCTTGGGTAGGGGTGATGCTAGGAAACCCTAAGATGGGATTAGGGTCGGGTTAGCTCTGATACCAAATGATATTGAAAATAGTAGGAAAAACAATGGAAACGCAAAAGCAAACTTTCATTAATCTTAAAATAGGGTTACAACATAATATAAACAAGAAATGATAACACAAAGCATAAAATACCATCAGCAAACACCTCTCGTGTATTCCAAAGGTGATGGAGGCCGGCGAGGTGGGTCGGGATGGCTAAAGAGGGTGGTGGCAGCGACGGGGAAAGTGCATAATTGCGGAGACAACAAGTATGGATAGTCGTAGGTGTCTAGCGGCAGGCAGAGGGGTGGCTGGAAGGTGTTGGACAACAAGGGCAGCAGTGGTGAGGAACAATCAGTTGAGAGTGTTGGGAAGGAGGGAGGATGGTTGGATAGCAAGGTAATGCTGCAGGTATGGGGCGATTGAGGCAGGAAATGAAGGAGGGGAGAGGCCGACGACCATGGAGGGGAGGAGACATATTAGGAAAGATGAAAGGAATGGATACAAAACCACCTCATAGTAGGATACAGCCAGAGCACCACCACCTTCTTTGCTACAATTTTAGAACAGGAAAAAAGATTCCACACAAGAGATATAAAAATAAGCACTGCAAGAATTGAGTCCACACACAGAGGACGACAATTTATAGACTCCCAAGAAATTTCTAGACAAAAGGAGAAGAGGGCGGGAAAGAAAAATCCAGAAAATGCAACAACCCACGAAGCTTTCCTGGATTGCGATAGTTCACGCCTCTTCCCGCCTTTGCGAGAATTCGTGATCCCCGCCCCACTTCTGCCATCGTGATTCTTTGCGTGGGATTCTGGCCCCACGGGATCAAAGCGCCCGTGCTCGGGCATTTTTTTAGCTTCTGCATTAGGGCGCTGAGAGCACCCTGTGTTAGGGGTGCAGTTAGCTCCCATGATAGGGAATTCACTATTTAAATGTGTTTCTTGGTTTTGATATCTAATTTCATTAGAATCGGATGGGCCTTGTAGCAATCCGAGTTGAAGGTGGCTAAAAATCTGATATAAAGAAAAATATTTGGGGATGCCTTTAAGTTCAACTTCTATCAATAATCACATGATGACTTGCCAATGCTCACCTTATGAAGAGGAGAGATAAAATGCATTCCTATTAGGGCCTTGCCTGCTAATGGGGGCTTGTAAAAGGGAAATTTTTTTTTCCAGACTCCGAACGTAGCTCTACGTGCGAACTCCAATATCATGGCGACATCTGTGTTACATTGCAGAGGTTATTTCGAGGTTATTAAGGTGGAACCGCAGAGATTATTTCTGAGTTATTGAAGAAGAACTCATATATTCCACTTTAATAATTTAGAAATAACCTCCGCGGTTCCACTTCAATATCCCCAAAATAAAACTGCGGGTGTTATTTCTGGGTTATTGAAGAGAAACAATGTATTACAACTCAATAATCCTGAAATAACCCAGAAATAACCTCCACGGTGTTATTTATGGGTTGCGGAGGTTATTTTGGGGTTATTTCTGGTTTATTGAGGAGTTTGCGGTTTCACTTTAATATTTTTTAGTTGGGCCTGAAATTGCACACATGACGATATATTATTGGGAGTCCGCACGTAGAGCTACGTTCGGAGTTTGGATAGAAAAAAATTTTCCCTATTAAAGTGGGTATTAGCGTCATCAATTTGAAAAGGCTTAGAAAAATTGATAATGAGGAGTATAAGGTTGATTACTTGATTAAATGGAAACATAATGTAGGAAAAACATCCAACATGGGTTACAGGCGGTTCCCTAAAAGCATTAAAAGAGATGATTGCTTCATCTTTCTCATTGAAGAAAACAAATTGTTGTTTATATGTCACCAGAGCTTGATGTTATCCAACTTTAGGGAATGTTTGATAATAATATGATGTTGACAAAAAGTTCAAATGAGAATTATTCTCACCTGAACTTGTGAATGATATTTATGTTGGGATAGCTCAAAAGTTTCAATGATAGTGAAGTAGAATGGTTGAACAAGCTTTGAGATCTCAATACCGATAAAGATAAGCACACATTTGTCTTGTGAAGTTGAAATTTGTTTTTTGAGAAATGATACTTCATAAAAAAAATGTGTTTGCACAGTGAAATTGAATGGTTGAACAAAATCAATAACAATAAGCACAAGTTTGTCTTGGGAAGTAGAAATTTGTTTAGTTGACAATCTGGGACTTGAAAAAAATATATGTTTGCACAAATGAAGCTTAAATTTTCATCCCATCAAACACCTTAGCAAATGAGGGAGAAGTTCGAACAATTAGAGAGGTATCTCAGAGATAATTGGAGAATGATGTCAAGACAAATTTCTTTCAAGTCACTCGTGCGGCCTTAACGCTCTTTCGAAGCACTAAGGGTCCGTTTGGGGCAGCTTTTTTGCTGTGGTGGTGTTTTGAAAGCGCACCTGATCTGTTTGGGTAAATTGCGTTTTGGTAGCTTATGCGTTTTCAAAACGCTGAAAACAGCGTTTTCACACCGCACCTGTCTAGGTGTGGTGGCAGCTTTTCTGACTGTGGTCTTGCTTTTTCAAAAAAAAAAAAATTTGTAATAGCTACTGCACCTAGCTTATCAGCGGATTATTTTTAATCAGCTTATCAGCAGCTTATTCAATAAGCTGCAACTGCCCCAAATAGATCATAAGTCAGGCTAACTTTTAAGCGCTTGGACTTGAAAATTGGAAATTCCTCTAGGAAAGAAGTAAGGAGAGGTTATTGGAAGAAAGGAACACAAGGTATGAATATTTATACCCTTGGTTGCTTGGAAACTTTTGGATGATTCAAATTAGGGGGCGGGCTCTCTATTTATACGTTCCTCAATTCCTAGAGGAATTCTAAATTACATTAGAATAAATTTATTCTCTAGATAGTTCTACATTATTCTTTACATATATATGATTCTAGAGATTTCCAGAATATCCTAAAGTTCTCTCAAAGCTTGCCTCTTTTAACATATATTCTGGAATGCGGTGTAACTTTCTAGAATTCTTTAGATTATTATCCCTTTTTTTTATTTTCTCTAGAAACTTATTTTCCATGGCTATCTTGAGATGGCGGTGCGTTACATTCAACCCCACCTAAGCTTGCATGCTCTCAATATGCCTTCCTCCTGATACTATTGGGTCTTTTCTTTTCCAAAATGTGTCTTCATGTTTTCAGCTAGCTTCACTGTCAAGTAGACTTTTCAGCTTCATGAGGAACTTATGGTTTGGTACCCCTCTTCGACAATTGATCTGATCAACAAGCTTTTCATCCACTTTCTTATCTAAAAAAGTGATTACTGTCGTTGATGCTTTGTTAGGGTTTTCTTTTGATGGGACTTATTTTAACTCCAGATGTCTTCTTTTCTTGGTCGCCCACTTCTTTGTCCTTCTTGTAGTCTTAAGTAATGGTGCTCTGACCAACTTCTTTTGTTTGCTTCCAGACTTAGCTAACTTTAAAGCAAGGCTTTTTTCCTCTCATAACTGGTTGTAAAGCAGAGGGGTGTTGTGTAGTGAGAGTTCATGGTTGACGACTCAACCCTTGGCTTCAACCTAATCTAATGGTTTATCTCCCTTCTAGATGGTAACTCCTTTGGTAAATCTGTAAGTAAGACATTTTTAAACTCATCAATTTCTGTTACTACCTCACTTGGTGCGTCTTCTTGGGGCTTTGGTTCATCATCATTTGCGCCATGAATAATGGCAAGTAGCTTTCCTCCTCTTGCCGGATATCCTTTTTGAATTGGATGGTTGATAGCATCACAACTTGTTACTTGTTAGTTCTTATTGTTGGTGCCAGACAAGCTTGATTGCCTTTCATAATGGAAATGCTATTGGCGAATGATATTGAGAATGCCTTTACTTGATCCAAGAAGTTTAGCCCTAGAATAATTTTAAATTCATCCATTGGAATGACAAAGAAGTCCAATGTTTCTGACCAAGTTTCGACATTGGTCTTTACTTAGGCTATTTCTTAAATTGGCCTTACTAATGAATTGACTACTTTGATGGTGCTTGCTCTTCCAATTGCCTGTATCCTATCATTTGTGCTTGTGCAATGGAGATGAAGTTGTGAGAAGCTCGTGTCCAACATTGTTTTAGTATTCTTCTCATCTATCACTATCTCTACAAAGAATAACCCATTTTCTTGGAGTTTTGGGGAAGAATGCGTCAAATTGAGCAGTTGCATAGATCCTACCTGTGCTGCCATATTTCTTCCTCTTATTTCTTCATATTCATAATGGATTGCAAGAAGAGATTTCAATGCATTTTTTTGAAGAAAATCCCTTGCCTAATGAGGGCCATCACAAAAGAAGCAATTGTTATGTGGTTTGATTTTGTTAGAGGATGATTCTTAGCTAGTCTCTTTCTTTGTTGCCCCTTAACTCTCTCATCTTTGACATAGACGCTCTTCTCTTTCATTGGCTATATGGACATCTTTGCATGGTCAATCAGGCTCTCAACGACGATGATCAAGATAGTGAGATCTTGTACTTTGCGCCTTCTAAGCTCCGTCTTTGCCTATGATTGAAGACCATCCATGAATTTAAAGTGAGCATCATTGTTTGACATGTCAGGGATTTTAAAGACCAAACTAGTGAAGTCATTAATATACTTCCGAATTGATCCTACTTGTTTAGGCCTCCGCAATCGGGGTCTAGCCCCGTCCATTGTATTTTCAAGATAAAATTGTCGTGCGTGTACTTTTCTCCATGTCTCATCNTAAAGTGAGCATCATTGTTTGACATGTCAGGGATTTTAAAGACCAAACTAGTGAAGTCATTAATATACTTCCAAATTGATCCTACTTGTTTAAGCCTCCGCAATCGAGGTCTAGCCTCGTCCATTGTATTTTCAAGATAAAATTGTCGTGCGTGTACTTTTCTCCATGTCTCTTTGCCTTCTTCTCCACTACAATATGGCGGTGTCGGAGAGATAAAAAGCTGCAAATTGGATCTTTGCATCTTCATCTGTAATGCTCATGGCTTCAAAGTATTGTTCAAGTCCCCATAAAAAGTGGTCTTCTTCTTTGGCGTTTAGAGATTCTCCAAAACTTTTAGGCTTTGACACTTCGATCCGCTTGGCTTCGAATATATGGTTGTTGGTTGATGTCGCTAGTGCTCTCTTGCATATTGATATATCTTCCCGCATCTCCTCCAAGTTGGCTTGTAGGTTGTTCATCTCTTCTTCATGAGATTGTTGCATATAATGGAGCTCCCCCATTGGGTCTTCTTGCATCTTCGTCATTTTGTTTCTTAAGGATTTCTCCAGTTGGAGCATCATGCCTCTGATCGTGGAATGGATGTTAATGTTCTCCTCAAGGTCATCCACCTTTTCGCTTAAATCCTCTATCTAGGCCTTCATACCATTCATAGCCTCCACCCGAGCAAGGCGCGAATCAAAGTCATGAATGATCTCCTTAGACCTCCCATGTGATTTAGATGTAGCAGGATTTTATTGCTTCTCATGAACTCATCCTTGTTGAGATGATTCCACATTTGTGGCCTCAGACTCCATGAATTGCTCTTTGACACTCTTTGACATGCCTTTAACCTTGACTTTGATGCCAACTGTCACGGAAAAACTTATCTCAAGTCACCAGTGCGGCCTTAGCATTTTTTCTAAGCGCTAAATCAACCTAATTCTTGCAGCTCTTGGACTTGAAAATACGAAAATCCTTTGAGAAATAAGTGAGGAGAGGTTATTAAAAGAAAGGAACACTTCACTAAGGAATGAATGTTTACACCCTTATTACTTGAAAATTTTTGGATGTTCAGATGAGGTGGAGGGACCTGTATTTATAATCATCTCTCTAGTCCTAGAGAATTATTTATATTACATTAGAATGAATTTATCTTCTAAATAGTTTTATATTCTTTACATATACACGATTGTAGAGCATTCCAAAATATCTTAGAGTTATCTTGAAGCTTGGCTCTTTCAGCGTATATTTTAGAATCCAACACAACCTTCTAGACTTTTTTAGATTATTCTCCTTTTTGGTTTTCTCTAGAATCTTCTTTCCTATGACTAAAGGGGTGTCGCTAACCCTTTCCCTTTCTTGAGATAGGGGTACATGACAATGAGGTGACAAAAGGTGGATTGTAGCAAACCATCAAAATCTTAGGATTCTTCGAGGAGGGAGATGACTGAGAAAAAATAGGGAGTGAAGATGAGTAGCCTAAATCAGGTGAGGAGATGGCGTAAAAAAATTTAAAATGAGAAAATAGAGTGCCATTTGGAAGGGAGAGTGGAGGTTGGAGAATAAAATTAAAAGGTGGTTCATAGCCCTACAAAACTCTACAAATGCCAAAGGCAACATGCATCAGCATGGGAAGCCACAGTAGACGTGGTCAATCATTGTGCTCATCTTGGTGATGGTCAAAACCACAAATTTGAAAAGTCGAATGGAAAGCCTCATGTAGAAGCTTGAGGACTGAATCAGGCACGCTAAAAAATTAGTAGCCATGTGGATAAGCACAAGGTGCGAATAAGTGTGTATTCTTTTTGATGTAAAACTGACCATTCTAGTGAGCATGAGGGTAGAGGACAAGCTTTCTTATGGGAGCAGAAGGATTTAGGAATCTGGGGCTCAGGCATCTACTTGCTAGAGGAGCACAAATGCATTTAACATCAACAATTCTGTCCTTTTAGTTTTTGCTATTTAAGAATTTTTATTGAAGTGGCCAAATCATTATTGCTACCTATTCATTCTTATTAGAAACTTTGACCTTTTTGGAGTTCTTTGTTAGGAGCTTATACTAACTACTATGGGCGGACCCATGTACGGTAGATGGAGCCAATTGCTCTTGCTCAAATTCATATTCAACTTATATGGGAGGGCAATTTGGTCTTTTACTTCTCCTGAAATATCAATTTTGTTCCTACTGAAATATTACTTTGCCCTTTGTTATTTAGTAAAAAAGGGGCTGATTTCGCCCCTGCTAACTAAATATACTTAGTTCAAACGATTGTGCCAAAAAGCTGATGATCGGTGGGTTGTTTTGTGATGCCAGGTAAATATACTAACCGGTCCGTGCTTGACCCATTGCTATTCCCATTAATTGATGCAATTGAATGGTACTTGAGATCTTACGTGCATGCTTGTTGCTTTGTAAATGATAATTATAACCTTTCCAAATTATTGTAGCGACTGAACAAGTTGTAATCATCGTTAATAATTTGTATTCTTTTCTTTTTATTGGTAAATTTTTGGTAATTTGGCCATATGCTTCAAGGTTCGCTTAAGATTTATACATTAGATATTTTAATAAATTTAAATTTTAGATCTTTATTGACTTACATTTGTTTTCTTTTTCCATTTTGCCCTGGAGCTTAGCAGCACAGTAAGAATCCCCATGTTCACTGATGAGTTTCTGTTTAGAAAATTGCAAATGTGGGAATTTAATTAACTCACAACTTATGTTTAACCTAAAATTAAGTTTGCAAGATGGTATCTTGACAACTGAAAGTGTAAGTGAATTTCAACAGGATCAAATGTAGGTGTTACACTTGTCAGCGTTTAATTTTTTACTTTCCAGCATTTCATTCCTTCCTATTAATATCATTTAGTCATCCATATAGACTGTTTAAAGTCATGTGATTTATAGCAATTCTCTATAAAATGGGGAAATGTAAAATTTTTTTTTTTTTTTTTTTTGTTGGTAAAGCAGGCTGCAAGCCTGTAATTTTTATTTTTATTTTTAGTGGTAAAGCAGCTTCCATGGAACCAAGTTTACCAGGGGCATTTTTTTTGAAAGCAATATAGAATAAAAGCCGTTTTAGTATTTCATGTTTGTAAAGTCTAATGTGCTACTTTTCAGAAGTATCTTAATTTAGATTGGTAATTCAAGCTTTAATAATTATTAAAAATTTGGTATAGAATTAGTTGTTTGAACAGTGCCCATTTATATTTATATATTGAGAAATTTACATGCACATAACTCACACCTAAACTTTCATACACATATAGCACTCTGGTATTTTATGCCCACGCATGAAAAGGTGTATTTCACTTTTAAAAAGTGATAAGAGTGCTATTTTTGATGTAATATTAAAGATTTTAGTGCTGTGTAAATATAAAAGTTAGGTGTGAGATATGTAAATATATAATAATTGTGCTATGTATGTTGATGCCTCTTATAAATTTAGATGAGCCATCCCATTTATTGATTCTCTGTGTTTGTTCTTTTGATTAGGCTGTGAGCAATCAAGCATCTGGTTCCGGCCGAGCTAGAAGGGATGCTGCTGCACGTGCCATGCAGGGTTGGCACTCTCAAAGGATGCTTGGTAATGGTGAAGTTGGGGATCCAATTATAAAGGTTTTTTAAGTTTTTAATGGAGTTCAATCTTGTGAATAGGTTGCATTTCGTATGGATGCTGTTAGCTCTGCTGCAATATTTCATTGTGTTCTTCTTTTGCAGGATAAGGGCTCAGTTTCTCTTTTCAAGAAGGATAAACACCTCAAGTCCATTGGTAATTCTTATTTGAACTTCTTATATCTGCTTTTGAAATCATATCAGCTTCTAATTGCTGCTGATCTTTTCTTTATATTTGATTTAAGGTCAAACACTAAAGAGGAAGAAGTCGTCTAGCCTTGTTAAAGCTGCACGCACAAAAAGTCTCAAGCCTCAGTTAAGATCTTTCTGTGTACAAAATTTATAGTTGTTGTTTTGATGATGGCATGTAAAATCTTGCTCATTTTATCACTCTTAAATACTTTAGGGAAGTTAGAGATTTTTATAGGCTAAAACATGAAAATTTAATTTTTAATTTTGCAACGGGAGAAAATGCTTGAAGACTGTCAACACATATTTTTTAGTGAATTTCTTCGCATCCAATCTAGCTTGTTTTTTTTTTTTAATGGAGTCATCAGCTTTATATTTGATAGTGAGTATCCATATGCACCTTATAGTTTTCTTCTCTTGTGGCATATTCCAAATTTTCATGTTTTATTTTTTTAAAAGTTATCTCTTTATAAATATCTTTCTTTCATTTAAAAATTTTAGATCATTGTACACATTATTAGGAATCTCTATACACGTTAATTGCGAGATAAAAGCTTGAAAAGAAGGTGAGAGGTGTTCATGGGTTATATATATGATCAAGGGTGTTTAGTGAAGGGCTAATCATATTGTCAGGATACAACGGGAAGGCTATAACAGTTATTTGGCTTAATTTTTTGGTTGGGAACTCAATACTTAAAGAGGAAGGTTTGATGGATATATTACTTGACAGGTGTATGGATTCTGGGTAGTGCGAGGGTTTGTCAAACTCATTCTGTTGAGTTTCTTATTGCTTGGAATAGTCAATATCACATGGTTACAGCGTAATAGATTATTTGATGGCCTTCATAATGTCATGATCATTATGAGATTGCACCATGGGAAGACACCTGATCCCTTGCTTTCAATCATAAAAGAAGTTAGAATTGGAGATGAAACATTTTTAGTTTAGAGGATTTTATGTAAATTTTGGACAGGTTCCCCTTTACTCTATAATGAGAGATGAAATATTATTGATGTTCAAAAAAGATTACATTCATGGAAGCAAAACCTCTTTTTGGAGGAGGTTCATAGGATTTATATCCTCCATGATTTTGAGAACAAGGAGAACACTTTTTTGCTTTGGTTCTATTTTTTTCAGGATTATGTAAATAAAGACAGCACACCCAAATTTATTTAGGGTTGTTTAAATGAGAGCTTTTTTGAAAGGTAAATTTAAGACGCTAGAGCAATGGTACCACACGATTTCGCAGGATCGTGGAATCCCATGATTTCTTGGTATTGCGAGAAATCTCTCCATCGTGCCTAGCTAACAATTTTAGCGGATACTTTTCCTCTTTGGCTTATGTTNGAGATAAAAGCTTGAAAAGAAGGTGAGAGGTGTTCATGGGTTATATATATGATCAAGGGTGTTTAGTGAAGGGCTAATCATATTGTCAGGATACAACGGGAAGGCTATAACAGTTATTTGGCTTAATTTTTTGGTTGGGAACTCAATACTTAAAGAGGAAGGTTTGATGGATATATTACTTGACAGGTGTATGGATTCTGGGTAGTGCGAGGGTTTGTCAAACTCATTCTGTTGAGTTTCTTATTGCTTGGAATAGTCAATATCACATGGTTACAGCGTAATAGATTATTTGATGGCCTTCATAATGTCATGATCATTATGAGATTGCACCATGGGAAGATTTATATTCTCAATATTTAAAACACCTGATCCCTTGCTTTCAATCATAAAAGAAGTTAGAACTGGAGATGAAACATTTTTAGTTTAGAGGATTTTATGTAAATTTTGGACAGGTTCCCCTTTAC
>JXCR01144720.1:0-11262 GCA_002079205.1 Phalaenopsis hybrid cultivar | reverse complement strand
GCCCCGCACTCTCCCTCAGCAGATAACCTCTTCCCAAACGCTTCTCTGTATATGATGTTGTTGTAGAGGCAGAGCGCCATGTCGGAGAAATTTATGGGCTTTCCACTTTGAGAAATTCGTCTTATGGTGTCCATAAATGTCCCCACTTCCTCCACCCTGATTCTGCGAAAAAATTGGATTTTTTTAGTGCTGAAGACCTCGTCTTTGAATAGCATCCGAAGCTTCTTCCAGTGGTCGTTGAAATCTGAAAAGGCCATGCCGAGGCCGCCGTAGGAGAACTTGGAGAAGACGATGGATTCAGGGCGGGTGCAAAAGATGAGATCTTGGGCTTTGAGAATCTCAAAGGCGGTTTCTTTGGAGGAGGCGATGATGGTGGGCATCTGGCCGAGCTTTAGGTACATGAGAGGGCCGTACTGTTTGGAGAGATGGAGGAGGGAGATGTGGGGGAGATGGCTGAGATTGAGAAGGTTGCCGAGTATGGGGAGGGGTTTGGGGCCGGGTGGGAGGTTATGGCTTCTTCTTCTTCTTCTGCTCAGACCAGTGGGAAATCTGAAGAGGTGGAGAAGAAAAGGAAGTAGAAGAAGACATGATGTGAATAACAGAGGAAGCATGGTGGATTTCTGAACGCTGTCAGAGAAATTGGTAGCCTGAAGATGGGGTCTGTTCCCATTTTTATAGCACTGAAAAATCTTGCTGGATCATTTTAATACTAGTTTAGGGATGAATGCACTAAAATTTGAGTTTGTTATATTTATTCCAAGTGGTAAATTAGTAGAGTATTGCGCGTTAGGAGTAATTTATGTTAATTGATCTGTTTTTCAGCGTTGATGTGCCACCTGTAGTCCTGAAAGAAAATAATTTTTTTGTGTGGTTATGATTTGAAAGAGGCAAATGGGCTCATGAAGGCACCCATGGTGGTGATAATTTATTATTTTAATATTCTACAAATGTTTAGTATAACCTTAGAAAATGAGAAACAGAAGAATGAGTCACCCTAATTTTTTACCTGAAAAATATTTAAAAAAGAAAAAAATCATAGGGTCTAGACTAGTTAAAATGGGTCACCATAAATGAGAAGTACAAAAGTTTACNACAAATGTTTAGTATAACCTTAGAAAATGAGAAACAGAAGAATGAGTCACCCTAATTTTTTACCTGAAAAATGTTAAAAAAAAAAAAAAATCATAGGGTCTAGACTAGTTAAAATGAGTCACCATAAATGAGAAGTACAAAAGTTTACTCTTCTTCTTCTGAATTGGGAAAGATGAGATTACAAAGTTGATCATTGTAAATGTACAATAATAATTCATTGATAATAATCATAACTTGGTCATAATAAATGTAGATTTTCGGTGATAGAAGGCTGCAAGGACCCTAGTCGATTGCTATGGAGGAAGTAGTCGGTTGTAAATTTTATAGACGGTGGTTGCAACGTCAACTTGCCGTGTAGACCATAATTGAAAGTCATGGTAGTAGTTTGACGTGTGAGTTGTCGATCGTTGCTTCAGGAGCGTCAGCGGGCCGCAAAGTGTTAAGTTGGAGCCCGATCCACGCCTTCTTCTCTCGCTTCAGACTACCGCTTTCGCCAGTGATTCGCGAACCGCTCTGTCCAGAAGTGAAGCTTCGCTTTGGCCCGCTCCCTTTGTCACGAAAGTCCCGCTCGATCGCGGAACTGTTTCCGCACGCGCGAAGCTTCGTCTGATCGCGAATAGTCGTGACGTCTCCGGCTTCATTCTCGCGATAAAAAGACTTCGAACGACTTTCCTTGAAGTTTAGAAGTCACGGTTTGAGTTCTTCTTCGGTTTCCTCGGGATAGAGGAAGGTTTCCTCAGGGCAGAGGAAGAGAAGTGCAAGCAGTAGTTTCTTGCGGCAGAAGAAAGAAGAAGGAAGAATAAGAAGATTGTTCTCCTTATGTTTATTCTTATTGGCTGTGGCAGAATATAAATTGGGTTTATTTCTCTTATAAGTTTGTCTTCTTCAGTGTATCTCGATGTAGAGTTTATTCGGTGTATCTCGGTGTAGAGAGAGAAGAACAGAGAGAGAAGAAGAGAGAGCAATGAAGTGAGAGTGAGAGATTCCTATTGTAAGTTGAGGTGATCGACTGATGTAAATTTCTCAAGTATTAAAATCTTCTACAACTCCGTGGACGTAGGTAATTTGCCGAACCACGTAAATATGTGTGTTCTGTTGTGCTACTCTTTTCTGCTGTGATTTTTCTCATTCTATTTTTCGCTTCAAAGACCGTTCTTCTACTTTATTTTATATACCACCACAACTTGTGTATATCTAGATCCCGCCCCAACACAAAGAACATAGTAGGAAGTTGCAGAGCTGTGAGCATGAAGGTTAAAGTTGGTTACATAGGTCAAAGTTAGACCCGAGCATTGGGTGGGCCGACCTTAGTGTGGCTTAGGCTTATTCGGGATTTGACCTGTTAAAGCGGGCTTTGATCACGTTACTTGCCGCCTTTATCTGATTTGAGGCTCTTCAGCTTCAATCTTGTCTTATTTTCTATCATGGTCTTCCACTTCTTAAAGACTTCAAATACATTTGATTTTTGCTTTAAGAAATAAATCCATACATTTTTCATGTGATTATTAATAAATGTGACAAAATAGCAAGAGCCTTCAATGAACTGAACTAGAATAAGACCACATACATTAGTATGCACTAACTTTAGTTTCTTTGATTTCACCGCTATCTCGCTCTTAGAAAAAGAATCTTTCTTCTGCTTGCTATGAATACAATCTTCCCAGAATCCAGAACAACTGAATTCAAACCTTGAAGCTTATTTTTTGAAAGTAAGGACTTCATACCTTTCTCGCTCATATGACCAAGCCTACGGTGCCATAGACCTGCTTCCACCCTTGTTCCAGCCTCATCAATGAAATCCGCCATTTCATTGATCAGATAAAGGGAGTCTTTAATGTTGCCCCTTGCCATCCTTATTGCCCCCTGGTCACTTTTCACAAATCACCTGTGAAAGTTCTCACAAGTCCCGACTTTGCTCGTTGGCTCACTGAGATAAGATTTCTCTTCAAACTTGGAACATGACTTACTTCAATAAGTATCACACAATGACACTTACAGGACACACTCCACAATATTATTTTTCCATTTCGTTCCAAGAATCAAGCCGAATTACCAAAATTTACATTTTCAATTCTTTTCACCTTCCGCAGGATGCTTGTCGAAGAAAACCAAAAGAAATAATATTTACACCATTGAAAACTGGACAAACTATTCATGACGTTTAGGCGCCCAGCTTTGAATCTAAGTGCAATGCTCTCTACATTGAGCATATAGGGTGGGTGCTTAGGCGGCCAAAGATTAGCTCATAAGCGCCAACCTTACTGTATCAAAGCAACACCCAGTTATAAGTGGGCGCATATGCGCCTATATGCGCTGGTTCCTCTATGAATCTCCCATCTGTGGGTACCTAAGCGCCCATAAGCCGATGCATAGGCGCCGAAAACCCTACTAATGTGCTTCGGCTCCACACAAACTTAACACCAGTTTTCATGCATTTAATACTTCATCGGGAAAAAAATACATTGTTAATGTTCTTTAAATATTCAAATGATGCTTACAGTTTTGAAATTTGTAGATATCATATGGTACTCGAAGGAGGTACAGAGCATTTAAACATGATACACCACCAATAAATTTTCATCATCTTGCACGAATATCGAGACATGACACGAATCTCGAAATGATATTTTGAGCAAGAAACATTTAAATCTTGATAAAAAGTCGTCGAGAGCTCCGATTTCAGCAAACTTATAGTCAAACTGACCAGCTTAATGAGAAAGAGCTAATGATATCAAAGTCAGTCCAATATGAGTCAAATCAAGCTCAGATCAAGTCATTAAACCACTCTTTGAAGATTTCCGGACACATTTGGAAGGTCAAACAGATGTTGAATTTGACAAGTTCATGGTTGAATCGAGCGTCTCAACAAGACGAATTCAATAAGAACAAGATCACTCAATTCCAACTTCATTAAGGCTTCCAAATGTCCATTAAACTTTGTTTGATTGAGGAAGCATTTCAGTCCGTCCGATCAAAATTGTTCATATTCCTACATTAATTGCATGCAGAACAGTATAAATAGAGTCACACCCCTCTCAAGAGGAGGAGCTTAAGCCCATAGAGAGAGAGCCTGAGGCCTTCAAGAGGAGCTGCAGTTCAACGCCACCGCAGACCATCGTTGACCACTGCTGATTGTCGTCGACTCTCGTTGACCTTCGCCAACCATCGTCGACCACCACCAACTTTCAGTGACCATCGCCTAGCGCCGTTAACTACCGCGGACCACCGATGACCACCTCTGATTATCGTCGACCACCGTTGACCTCTGCAAATCGTTGTCGACCACCGCTGACTTTCATCGACCACCGCCTATTATCGTCGACCTCCGACAATTTTTTTCAATTATATGTGTAATAATCTCATTAATCTACCTTGAATAATAATAAATTCAAATAAAATGAACTCGAGCAACGTTTCAAAAGCTTGAAACGAACTGAAGCCAAGTTTGAACATGATTTCTTCTTAAAGGGCTGGAAAGGCTAGTTAGGAGGGAAAATCTTAGGGGAGATTATATTTGTCATTATGATTTATATTATATCTCATGTATAGCATTTGGAGTTGTAAATCTGTCCATAAAAATGCATATTTAATTTTTAAAAATAATATTATTATTATTTATATGTGATATTAATTATTTTAGTGGTATGCGTGTCAGCAATTAACTTGAGAGAGCAGCATGATAATATATTTTGGCCAATTCTTATGATATTCCACTCTTAGCTAGTGCCAATTTTATAATTTCTAGTTTCTTAATTAATAAATAAATAAATCATACTATTCATTACAATTACTAATAATACTAATTATTGTTATTATTATTATTATTATTATTATTATTATTATTATTATTATTATTCTTATTGGGGCTAGAGAGAAAAAAATAATTACTTCTTGAAGTTGTAACGTGTGTCTTCTTTGTCTACTTGCTTTCGGGTGAAAAAAATATTACATCAGGACTCCGCACATAGAGTTACGTGCGGAGTCCAATGAAATCACGTCGTGGAGGTGATCGACCCGATAACACAAGAGAATAATCCCCTCGTGTTATTCTGTGTTATTCAGGTGTTATTGTATGTTATTCAAGTGTTATTGTGTTCTGGGAATATCCTCGGTATTATAATAACACAATAACACGTCAATAATACTTGAATAACACACAATAACAACTGAATAACACCCAATAATATCTGAATAACACGGGATGAATATTCTCTTGTGTTATTGGGCATAAATTTTGTTTCTACGTGGCGTGATTTCATTCGACTCCGCACGTAAATCTACGTGCGAAGTCCTGATGTAATATTTTTTCATCCGGGCGAGGCTACCATTTGGACTTTTATACGCAATCTACAATACCAAATCAACCCCCAATTATTTAGTTTATTATATGATACTCAAATAAAATATAATTATATTTATTAACATNTGTGTTATTGGGCATAAATTTTGTTTCTACGTGGCGTGATTTCATTCGACTCCGCACGTAAATCTACGTGCGGAGTCCTGATGTAATATTTTTTCTTTCGGGCGAGGCTACCATTTGGACTTTTATACGCAAATCAACTCCCAATTATTTAGTTTATTATATGATACTCAAATAAAATATAATTATATTTATTAACAGACCATCAAATTTAGATTTTTGACCAAGAGATAAACTCAACTGTTCAATTAATTCTTTATTCATAGCTAGCCCAATTTTTAATATCCTTATCTAATTCACATTGCCATTTATTGATGATTTTAAATTATTTTTTTTAATATTGAAATATATTGCAATTATATTAAATTTAATTATTATATTTCTTTTATTTATGGCAATTACAGCTGTGTAAATAAATTACACTTGTCCAAAACTCATACATTTAGGGATAAAACAAAACACCAATTAAAGAGATAATTAATATAAAGTGAAAATTTTATTATTAATTTTGATGAAAGTCAAAGTTCAAAGAACCAATAACAAGGGTGGGATCAAGGGTACTTGTAAGATGCAAGCATGAGAGATTTGATATATATTATCCCGATATCTTGTTAGCCCATAAACCGTAAACACACTAATATTACAACAAGCATAAGATTGCTCCAATTGGGTTTGACGGGTTGTTTTGACTAGTTCGGTTATGACCTGGTCATATGAGCGGTGTTAGTAAACCTAAAAAACTGTCTCTTCTTCAATGATTGGAATTTGAGATTTTTATTTGCAAAAACATTGAGTTAGACCTAATTTTTGGAAACCATTAAGTTCTAATTTTGCCCGTTTAATCACCATTAATAAGTGACTAAAAATTTGAATTAGGAGGTCTCCGAAGTGCATTAATATCATTTCTAATTATTTTTAGACTATTTACCAATCCAAATGTAATAGTATATCAAATTCACATTGTTTATCGAGGGTTTTAATTTTTCTAAAAAAATTTAAATTAGGTTGAATTCTCGAGAATTTATCCTTTCTAATTGCTTTTCAGGCTTTATTCTTTTAACTATTATATGTCCACAACTGATATGAATCCAAACAGATTCCTTTCATATTGTAGAATAATAGTGACTATGCATTCTAGCTTTTCCCCTTCCAAGAATACCTAAGAGACTTCTTCATTTTCACTTACCATTACCTTAATGACTCCATAACCTTAACCTTGCCTTTGTTAAGGGTTTACTTTCTTTCTTTCTTTTTGTTTTATCTTAAAAAAATCTTATGTGTGTGCTTCTCTTGATTAGTTGTAATTTTTACAGGTTTTCTTTCTCACATTTATAAATATTTCATAGATATTATCCCCATATCTTGTTAGCCCATAAACCATAAACACACTAATATTACAACAAGCATAAGACTACTTCATTTGGATTAGAATTACCATTTTGACTAGTTCTATTATGACCCGATCATATGACCAGCGCTAGTAAACCTAAAAAAATTGTCTCTTCTTCAACCTGATTGGAATTTGGGCGTTTCATTGACAAAACCATTGAGTCAGACCTAATTTTTGGAAACCATTAAGTTCTAATTTTGCCCGTTTAATCACCATCAATAAGTGACTAAAATTTTGAATTAGGTGGTCTCTCAAGTGCATTAAAATCCTTTCTAATTATTTTTAGACTATTTACCAATCCAAATGTAATAGTATATCAAATTCACATTATTTATAGAAGGTTTTAATTTTTCTAAAAACTTGAATTAGGTTGAATTCCCAATAATTTATCCTTTCTAATTGCTTTTCAGACTTTATTCTCTTAACTATTATATCTTCACAGCTGATATGAATCCAAACAACTTCCTTTCTTATTGTATAATAATGGTGACAATGCATTTTAGCTTTTCCCCTTCCACGAATACCTAAGCGACTTCTTCATTTTCACTTACCATTGCCTTAATGACTCCAGAACCTTAACCTTGACTTTGTTAAGGGTTTACTTTCTTTCTTTCTTTTTGTTTTATCATAAAAAAATCTTATGTGTGTGCTTCTCTTGATTAGTTGTAATTTTTACAGGTTTTTTTTTCTCACATTTATAAATATTTCATAGATATTATCCCCATATCTTGTTAGACCATAAACCATAAACACACTAATATTACAACAAACATAATACTATTTCATTTGGATTAGAATGGTCGTTTTGACTAGTTCAGTTATGACCTGATCATATCACCAGTACTAGTTAACCTAAAAAAATTGTCTCTTCTTCAACCTAATTGGAATTTTGGGGTTTTATTGACAAAACCATTGAGTCAGACCTAATGTTCGGAAACCATTTAGTTCTAATTTTGCCCATTTAATCACCATTAATAAGTGACTAAAAAATTTAATTAGGAGGACTTCCAGTGCATTAATATCCTTTCTAATTATTTTTAGACTATTTACCAATCCAAATGTAATAGTATATCAAATTCACATTATTTATCGAGCGTTTTAATTTTTCTAAAAAACTTGAATCAGGTTTAATTCCCAAGAATTTATCCTTTCTAATTGCTTTTCAGGCTTTATTATTTTAATTATTATATCTCCACAGCTGATATGAATCTAAACAGATTCCTTTCATATTGTAGAATAATAGTGACAATGCATTCTAGCTTTTCTCCTTCCAAGAATACCTAAGCGACTTCTTCATTTTCACTTACCATTGCCTTAATGACTCCATAACCTTAACCTTGACTTTGTTAAGAGTTTACTCTCTTTCTTTCTTTTTCTTTTTTCTTAAGAAAATCTTATGTTTGTGCTTCACTTGATTAGTTGTAATTTTTACAGGTTTTCTTTCCCACATTTATAAATATTTCATAGATATTCACAATAAAAGATCATAAGTATATAATTTGTTGCATTAAGGTATAAAACAGATAAACATATGAATTCTTAAATGGCGTGGAGTTCTTAGTGCATGTGGCATCTTAGCTTCTTATTAATCTTTTAAGGGAAAAGTTCTAATATATTTGTGTGAGACACAGGAATTAAGCATACTTAATGCTAAATAAAATTAGGTTAGATTAATTTCATATGATTTTTAAACTAAATTTCTACTTTTAGAGTTCACGTGGTGAATAGGGTCATATATTAAAGATCAATCTAGTCCTTTGATGAGATCTCTCCATAAAATAAATATGATTGCATAAAATATGAAAAGATGATCTCCACTATTACAAGAGGTCAATTTATAGCAGTAATAAAGAAGGAGCCACAAAGCATAAAAAAAGCTCTATGAACTATTTATTGCATATAATGACCATTGTGAAGGGTTGCACGAACAACACCAAACTATACATGGATGTGAGAATGCTAAGAATTAAAACTAAATACAATATATCACAAGATTCCTTCAATTAATTCACAATGCTGTTATTGGAGCTTACCTAAAGGAAAACTTTATTCTTAAATTCTTATAAAGAATATGAAAATTTGAGTCTAAATAAGGTTTGAACTGACAAAAAATAAATTATAGTACTAATGATTGCATGTTATACTATATGAATGATGTAACAGAGACTTAATATAGATTTTGTGGAGCACCCGAATTCAAACCATAAAAGATAAAATAATGCAATCAGAAGAAAATTTCATACAAGCATATGTTCTATGTGCCACTCATTTCACATATTCCAAAACTATAAGAATTAATGCATTATGATGACTATATAATATGAAACCATGAAAGAGTGATCAAAATGAATTTCTTGATTCATCCATCAAATAAAAAAACCATGAAATTATATATTTCAACTCAACTTATCCAAATTTTACTGATGAGTCATGCAATATCGGACTTGATTTATACATTGATGGTTTCCGACCATACAATCTGTATGTCTTGTATTATTTATGTTGGGCTATGACCCTCTACAACCTACCCCTAGAGATGTACATGGCAAAAAAATTTATATTTCTCACATAATTTATTCCAAGACAATCAATTTCAAAAAGAAAAATTAGTGTTCTTTTGTATTTATTTATTTAAGAGTAAAAAATTATATGGGATAATGGTGTGCTCTCATATGATATTTCTAGAAGGTAATACTTTAAAATAACAGCATCACTCATATGGAATATCAATAATTTTATTATAAATAGAATGTTATATGGATGGAGCACTGCTAAAAAATTAGCATTAGCATACCAACCCATATTACATAGATTTATCAATGAAATTTACTTTAAAATATGTAAAAAATTTCATTTTTTGATTATCAACTTGCCTGCTTTTTAAAATTACTTTAAAATTTACCATAGATTTACCATACCTCTTCTTTCCAACTAAGTATTTATTCAAAAAATAAGGGTACAATCCTTTTTATTTGAATAGAGTTGAGAATTCTATGAGTCTACCAAGGGTAAGTGGGAATGAGTTATGGAAAATTGTTAACTCAAATCTAAGGATTCTTGATTTGTTAATGTTATTTTATTATGAGTTTGCATATTATGGTGTAAATCATAGTTAGATAAAGAGGAGTATTTTTTATGCTTTATCATATTATAGGAATATTTTCATTAGACATAATATTGAAGTTATGTATATAAGAAAATTGTTTTGATAGTATATTAATACTGTGATGGATGTTAAGAGAGAAAGTAATGATAACATGAAGATTAGAATAAACTTAAAAGAGTACTACATAAAATAGATTTAGATCTCTAGAAGACCACATGTGTTAAGGTTTTGAGCCTAAAGCCAATCACAATATTACATTACATCAATAAAGAGAAATTTATAAATGTTTGAAATCACTAAAGTTGCTTAATGATTATGAATCTAATTTGAAGAGATGTATTGACTTGAGAATAAAGATGATGGTTAGAATAAAGGATAATGAGTAATTTTTTTCAATGCTTGTTGTGATCTTTATCTAGTAATTTGACTTATCAAATATTAAATCCTAAAATTGAATTTAATCTATTCTTTAAATAGCTATGTTAACCTCATTTAAATGGTATTGTTGTAAGGTAGCATTAAATAAACATTTTACTTATATTATGATACCTAGAGATATATTTATCTTTGCATTTTTACCCCTAAAGCATCACCTATTAATGCATATATCCAATGATGCTAAAGTTGGAGGTTTGGTGCAATATAAATAGATCTATTTATTTGAGAGGCAATTATATGAAACACTGACACTACAAAAATTTAACTTCTTTGTATCTTACATATTGGACGTAAATCAGACGCAAATCCGACGAAATTTAAGGTTTATCGTCAAATTTGCGTCCATTTTACGACCCNGCATAAGACTACTTCATTTGGATTAGAATTACCATTTTGACTAGTTCTATTATGACCCGATCATATGACCAGTGCTAGTAAACCTAAAAAAACTGTCTCTTCTTCAACCTGATTGGAATTTGGGCGTTTCATTGACAAAATNGCATAAGACTACTTCATTTGGATTAGAATTACCATTTTGACTAGTTCTATTATGACCCGATCATATGACCAGCGCTAGTAAACCTAAAAAAATTGTCTCTTCTTCAACCTGATTGGAATTTGGGCGTTTCATTGACAAAACCATTGAGTCAGACCTAATTTTTGGAAACCATTAAGTTCTAATTTTGCCCGTTTAATCACCATCAATAAGTGACTAAAATTTTGAATTAGGTGGTCTCTCAAGTGCATTAAAATCCTTTCTAATTATTTTTAGACTATTTACCAATCCAAATGTAATAGTATATCAAATTCACA
>JXCR01144717.1:73289-84906 GCA_002079205.1 Phalaenopsis hybrid cultivar | reverse complement strand
TATATATATACATTTTTTTTTATTAGGGTTCTGTTTTTGCTTGAGTCTTTTGCCATCGTCAAAGTCTATTCACTTGCTAGTGTTGTATTCGAGGACACACGGCTCCAACTGTATCCGACTCCAAGGTGGTAGTTATCTCCCCATATTTGTGTCTCCTTTTCCATTGCTCGTTGGTTGCCGCGCCTCCTAGCATTGTTTCCTCGTTGTCACTCCTCTCTACACCACCTTGTTGTCGTCATTCTTTCTGCTCATAGTCGTTGCCCCGCACACCCTTTCGGTCGGCTATCCACTCCATCTCGCCTTTGTTCCGTTGGATGCTTGACCTCACCGTAGAGGGGAATTTGTATTGTGTCGTGTTTCCTTTCTGTTTTCAAGGCCTTGATTGTAATCTCGTTGTTTTGCATAATGAAATCTGCTTCCTTTATTGGGTTTTGGGTTGACTCCGGTATCAATTGGTATCAAAGCTAGCCTAACCCTAGTTTTACCCTAGAGTTTCTAACCTTCCTACACATCTCCACCCAAAAATTATTCTTTTCTATCCCTAAATACCCTTTCCACTCCCACAAATCCAAATCCTAACCATGCTACCAATGAGATATATGCCCGAGCCTACTTGGAAAGAGATAGAACGAGAGATCCGTCAACTATAGTAGAGGCTCGTGGATATTTATGATGGATCTTAGACAAAAATTTCCTTTGATCGTAAAGTGGTGAGTTGAAGAGGAGAAGGGACTAGAATCTGAATCCTTTAGATAGGGAGGATTTTAAGAACATGACGCTTCATAATTCATGATCAAAAGACGTCGAGAAAAGGGATGACATATAAAAGATAGAGATTTTAGAATAAATGTGGATCTACCAGAGATTGATGGAGGTATGGATTCAGATGATTTCATCGAATGATTGCAGTCAGTTGATAGAATCTTTGAACACAGAGATGTCAAAAGAAAAGTTAGTGAAGCTTGCGGTCATCAAATTGAAAGTGTTTCTTTTTGGTAGGAAAATTTGCAGAGGCAAATGAGAGAAGAAAGTGACAATTACTAGATGAGAGATGGGGACGAAGATGCAGAGGAAATACTTTCCTCATTACTATTGATAGTATGTTTTTCTGAGGCATCACTTACAATAAAGAGACCTATTAGTGGACAAGTTCACAATACTACTTGACCAACTGTAGATGAAATGTGAGTTGGTCGAGCAGAAGAACATATTATAGCTCGATATCTGTGGGGCTTGAAGCCAGCTATCAACAATATTGTGCAACTGCAGCTCTATTGGTCACTGAGAGATGTCCACACCTTAGCCTTGAAGGTGGAAAGGCCACAGAGGTAAATTAGACGAACATCCTCATTTAGAGAACTACCTATAGGTGTACCCACCAGCAAGGCAAACTTGGAAGAGTTGGAAAGACCAGACAAGAAAGTGAAAAAATAGATATGAGTGGAAAGTAACCCGAAAAGGGTAATTTGCTAAGTATAGTGCTTGCCAGTAGATGTTTTGGTTGCCACGACTATGTACACAGTCTTTAGTTGTCCCACGACCTGAATTGTTTCATTCACAAAGTAGGGCGTCGTCAAGGAAATGGAGGAAGCAGAGGAGGATTCGGGGGAGAAACTTTAACTCTAAGGAGATGAGGGAGAAATGCTAGTCATAAGGAGGGTCTTTGAGACTGAGCCGAAGAAGGATTAATTGTGGCTAAGACAGTATTTTTCGCACCAAGTGTACCGTGAAGGGAATGGTCTGCAGCCTGATTATTGACAGTGGGACCTGCGAGAATGTAGTATCCATCCTGATGGTGAAGAAACTACAAGGACATAAGAGTTATGCGTGGATCAACAGTGCTTGGTTGAGGTTTCTATTGGAGATTGGCTACAGGAGTAGGTGTGGTGTGACATGATATTTGTGGACACTTGTCATATATTGTTGTGGAGACCATGAAAGTTCAATTGGAATACCCAACACGACGAGTTCAAGGACACTTGTTCATTTCAAGATGGGTTCAAGGACACTTGTTCATTCAAGAGGATGGAATATGCTTAGTTCTTTTACCAGTCAAGGACATGAGAGGAGTGGACATCACAGAGGAGACGATAGTCCCAAGAGTCACCTCCATGCACTTGGTATGAGAGGCGCCAGTGGCAATGACTTTAGTCTACTGGAGGGGACTAAGGAGGTTGAGATACCGACGCCCATACAACCACTGTTATGCGACTTGCAGGACTTGATGACCGACATCCTTCCAAAGGGATTGACATCATGGAGAGGCATTCATAGATCTCATCCATGGATCAATGTTGCCAAATCCTTGCCTATAGATTGAGACCTGCAGACTATGAGGAATTACAACGACAACTACTGGATCTCGTTTTGAGAGATTTGATCAGAGAGAGTACCAGTGTGTGTTGTCTCCGCCTTGTTGGTAACCAATAAAGATAGATTCTGGAGAATATACATTGACAATCAGGTCATGAATAAGATTGCTATCAAATATAGGTTCCCCATACAATGCCTTGACGACCTCTTAGATCTGTTGCTTGGAGCCATTTTTTTCCAAGATCGACTTACACAACAGGTTCACCATATTCGGATGAGGTCAGGGGACAAGCGGAAGACTGCTTTCAAAATCTGTGATGTATTATACAAGTGGATAATCATGCCTTTTAGTTTTCTAATGTGTCTAGTATGTTTATGAGATTGATGAATCAAGTGTTCCAGGTTCACATCGGGAAGTTCGCAGTAGTGTACTTTGATGATATTCTGGTACATAACAGATCCGAGGAGCAGCACTTACAACACCTAAGAATGGTCTTCGAGATTTTACCATCAAAGATGTTATACACCTACCAAAATAAGTGTCACTTTTTGACAGCATAGGAATGCTTTTTGGGCTATATTATGTATAATGCAGGCATTCAATTGAATCTCACGAAATCGAGGCGATAGCGAGCTGGACGACCCCACACTGCTTAACGTAGTTGAGACATTTTTTGGGGCTGACATCATTCTATAGGCAATTCGTCGGGAACTTTTGCATTATCACAACTCCCTGGCATAACTTTTGAAAAGGGAAAAGTTCTAGTGGACAAATGTAGCTCAGGCCAATTTAGATATGCTGAACAACAAGGTGACTCAGGCACTAGTATTGGCATTACAAACTTGAATTACTTGTTTGAGGTGGAGTGTAATGTCTCTAATATGGGGATCTGAGCAGTATTGAGCTAGGGTGGTCACCCCAAAACATTCTTTAGCGAGAAGTTGAATGAGTCCGGGAGGAAAAATTCGATGTACGATAAAGAGTTCTATGCAATCGTGAGAGTTCTTAATCATTTGAGTCACTATCTACTGACAAACGAGTTCACCTTATTCACGGATCATGAGGCTTTGAAGTTCTTGAATAAAACAAATTGATGGGTCGACACGCATCCTAGTTGGAATTCTTGGCGTTGTTCTAGTTCGTACTTAAACACAAGGCTAGAAGCTGGAATCGAGTAGCAGATGCATCGAGCCACTGTCACTTGTTGATCACTTATATGTAGACTCGAGTGGTAGGTTTTGAGTTAGTGAAGGAATTTTTTGGGACAGACGAAGCTTTCACATAGATCTGAGAGCAGTGTCCGGAGAAGCTTACTGAGCAGTATCACAAGGCTTATGGTTATCTATTCAACCAGAATAGGTTGTACATTCCTCAATATTCATTGAGAAAGTTTATTATTCAGGAAAGCCACAACGGTGGACTTGTAGGGCACTTTGGTAGAGAAAAAGCTCTTGCACTCATGAGAGAACACTTCTTATGGCCATTATTGACGAGAGATGTGGAGCGGCATGTCATGAAATGCAGAATGTCATATGGCCAAAACCAAATGGCGGAATGCTGGAGTATACACTTCATTACCCATACTGGAGACGTTGTGGGTGAATGTTGGTATGGATTTTGTGGTGGGTCTCCCAAGGAAACAACAAAACAAGGATTTTGTGATGGTTATAGTGAATAAATTCTAGAAGATGACACATTTTGTACCTTGTCACTGGACACTAGATGCATGACACGTAGCAGATTTGTACTTCACGGAGGTCATGAGACTACACAGGATACCCATGACCGTCATTTCTGACATAGATGTCAAGTTTCTGAGTTTTTTATGGAGGACTCTATGGGAGAAGCTTGATGCTAAGCTCCAATTCAGCCACCTACAGAAAGATGGTTAGACAGAGGTGGTAGAAAGGAGTTTAGGAAATCTCCGTGATTTGTGAGGATAAATATTAAGCAGTGCGATCTGATTCTAGCCTAAGCCAAATTTGCTTACGGTAGATTTGGGAGTCTGACCACGTGGCACACCCCATTTGAGATTGTGTACAGTCGCAAACCCCTCACTCGATTTGACTTGTTGTCACTTCTGTTGACATCAAAGATTAGGAGGATGTTGAGGAAATGTTGCAGGAGATTCAGAAGTTACACGAAGTGGTGGGGAAGGAGTTCACCAAGCTGAACTGCAAGCATCAAGCCCCGGCGAATAATTCTAGAAAAAAGTTGACTTTCCAAGAAGAGGATCCAGTGTGGATTCGACTGATGAAAGAAATGTTTCCATGAAGGTGCATTTTGCATTAAAATATAAAGTTCCAACTTTAAGCCCCTTGGGCATTGCAAATATGCATCATATCATGTTCTATGAAAGAAAAGAGACTCGGAATCATTCACATCAAAAAGCAAAAAACTATTATGCAAAGCTTACTGAGCACAAAAATGAGCAACTTTGTTTTAAAGATAAGGGGTAAAGTGAAAATGAACCTAACTAAAAGAAGAAAGGAATGCTATATCAGGGCTATGTTGTGGTTGTCGGCTCCAATGTTACCGATCTATATTGTTTTGGAGGAAATCTATGACATTTTTGTTGTCGTCTTAGATAATGATCCCACGAGCTTCAAGCATCCAAGACTAGTTTTAGCCTTTGATGGTCAAGACCGCTTCCAACTCCATGTTATTGCTATCCCAATGTTCTCATTACCTTCCAACCGCAGCACGACATTTACCCATATAGTGGGAGCTTTTAAGAAGCTCAAGCCCTGTTTAAGAAGCTGAACAACAAAGTTTCTAAGATTGACCAACCAGAGAACTGCAATATTTCTGCTACCTTCAATATAACGGATTTGGCTCCGTGCTGCGAAGATCTAGAAGTTTTAACAAATGAGTTCGAAGCTCTCCCAAGGGCTAATATATTAAAGAGAAAAGATACAGATAGATTGTATGAGTGAACCTAAAAATAGACACCCAACCCACACAATACAACACATAAAAAAAGGTCAAAAAGTGTACATATAAAAATCCAAAAAGCTTAAAACCACCAGGACGGTGAAAAATAATGGTCATTCCAATTTAGTTCTTCTTCTGCCTCTAGTTCTTGGAAGGGATCCAACTAACAAATTGGTAAGGTGTGTACCATTACCCAAAGTAACCAAAGTATCATCCGTAAAACTCCTGAGTTCGAGTAGATCTTCATTCATTCTTCTTCTTCCTGAAAGTGTAAACCTGTCATTCTTCATCCAAAGAATCAGTCTGATGAGGTGGTAGAGTTGTAGCAGAAGGATTACTAACTGTAGTACCCACAATAGGTTCTAGTATATGTGAAGTATGAGTTGCCTTTACACGGGATACTTCCTGAAGATGGGTAGCTGCAAGATTCTTCTGATTATCAGTCTGAACACTATCCTTTGTAGGTAATATTCATTCAGCATTATTTTCTATGGTGTATGAAGGTGTCAGCATCACATCAATTACAGTACAGTAGCAGCAGTGTTAGGGGAGTTCACAGGGGCAACATACACCTCTTGTCTGGTAGCATCCTCCTCAGGTGGAACTAAATTATTCAGAGCAGCAGGGTTAGACCCATCCTTATCCACTTGAACCTTAGATTTAAAATTAGGATGGAGCTTGTAGCATTTATCAAGGATATGTCCAAACATCTTACAGTGGGTATAATATGAAAGTCTGTGTTCCATGATGATTTTTTGTCAATATCCATTATGAGTTATGTCTAACCAGACTTCAGTAACATCAAGTAAAGAAATCATTTTCCACAAGTATTTTGGCCACGGAAGGTCTTGTTAGATTGAAAATAGGTAGATCTAGCTTTATAGGGTCCTCAAGAATGACCCTAATGGAGTAGAGAACCTGATGATGAAAAAAGTGCAGCTTGAGACCAGGTAAACTAAACTATACCGGTACAGTGAGAGTTTCATGATTTGAGTCAAAATCAGGAGACCACTTGAGTAACTTCATTGATTTTCCTGCAATATTGAGATATTTCTTGGAGAATTTGGGTGTAGTTTTCAGTCACAGTTAGTTGAATCAACACATTTCTCCCATCCATGAGTCTCACTTTCAACTTACATACTAGTTTAAGACTATCAACACTCTTTCTGATAACTTTCATAGGTGGGCGCCCCCACTGAAATTTTTCAATAAGAGCAAACTTGAATTTTTCCGTCAGGGTTGAAATCTATAAGTCAGAGAAAAAAATTGTTGTTTTTCCATCTTTCCTACTTCCCTTCTTAACAAAAGGGAAATCTCCTATACTATCGCGATAATCCTTATAGCTTGAGGGGAAGACAACCGCAGACTCCACTTGAGGGTTACTCACCACGTGGGCAAATGAGGTTTTTTCTGGTTCAACTAAAGAAGAAGGAAGCACCATCAGAGCAAGGACACCATCAGAGCAGGGAGATGAGGCATTGTTTGGTTCAACCAAATAAGAAGGAAGCACCATCAGAGCAGGGAGATCGATTGGCGTTCACCTGCTGCGAGACAAAATGAAGCTGTCGGGCAGGGATAGGCGTAGCGTTGAATCAGAAGAGTACGAGGGAAATTTCTGTCGGGCAGGGTGACAGAGGCGTCGTCGAGTAATGAATGTGACGAGGTCGGCGTGCGAAGCAGTCAATGTCGAAATCGTGACACAGAAACGAGACGCAGTTGGCGTCAAAACAGTGCGCGAGTCAATGACGACAGAAAAGACGCAAAAGACGAAGCCGGAGAAGTCGCAGCGAGGAACTGATGCAAATTGCCGTAAAAGTTATTAGGGTTTGCCATGAGTCGAACCCCTAGCAGAGCTGATAATAGGAGAAAATGATGTCATTCATATATATATATATATATATATATGTATATATATATATATATATATATATCTATATATATATTAAAAAGCCCAAGACAAATTTATTGAAGAGAAAATGGTACAAATAAGTTATATCAGTGGACCCAAATAGACACCCAACCCATACGGTACAACACACACAAAAAGAAAAGAAAAGAAACTTAAAACCCAAAAGTAGATGGTACAACAACACACTTTAGTTCTGTCTTTGCCTCTAGTTCTCAGAAAGGAATCGGCTAACAGATTGATGTGTACCATTGCCCGAAGTAACTAGAGTATCATCCATTAAATTCCTTAGCTCAAGTAAATTTCCGTTCTTCTTCCTCCTGTAAGTGTAGACGTGCAATTCCTCATCCGAAGATTGTTGCTTATGCAGATGCCAACAGTTGTGCCCACAAGTGTATGTGAGGTAAGAGTTGTCGCCTCTACCCTTGATACTTCCTGAAGATGGGGAGCTGCAAGGTTCTTCTGATTATCAGTCCGTGTAGGTAGGGTCCTTCATTATTATTTTCAATAGGGTTTGAAAGTGTAGGTTGCTCAGCAGGGTCATCGAGCTTCTCATCGATTGCAGAAACAATATTTTCAGGGGGAGGGTCCACAGGGAAAATAGATACAGACACCAAATCTTGTCTAGTTGCAGTTTTCTCTCCAGGTGGAACAAATATATCCTTAGATTCATAATTATTCACTTAATCTTTAGACTTCAAATTATGATGAAGCTTATGACATTTATCAAGGGTATGCCCAAAGATCTTACAATGAGAATAATATGGAGGTCTATGTTCCATGACAATTTATTGTCAATATCTATTATGCGTTGTGTCCAACCAAACTTCCATAACATCAAACAAAGTAATATCTCTTTTTACAAGTATTCTGACCACATAAGTTCTGGTAAGATTGAAACTGAGTAGATCTAGCTTCATAGGGTCTCCAAGTATAACAACAATAAATTAAAGAACTTGATGATGGAAAAAGTGTAGCTTGAGACCAGGTAGACTAAACCATACCGGTATAGTAATAAATTCATGATTGAGATCAAAACCAGGAGACCACTTGAGTAGTTTCATTGGTTTGCCAACAATGTTAAGATATTTTTTGGAGAAAATTTGAGTATAGTCTTCAGACACGGTTAACTGAGTTAAAACATGTCTCTCATCCATGAGCCCCACTTTCCATTTTCCTTTTAATTTAAGGTCATCAAATTTTTTCCTGATAACTTCCATAGGTGGGTGTCATCACTGAAATTTCTCAATAAAAGCAAACTTGAATTTGTCATAAATGGTTGAAATTTCTGACTCAGAGAAAAAAATAGTCTTCTTACTTTTTCTGCTTGCATTTTTAATAAAGGGGCAGTCACCTGTACCATCACGATTCTTCTTATAACTTGAGGAGAAGACAACCACCGTCTCCCCTTGAGGATTACCCGCCACGTGGGCAAATGATGTTTTGCCAGGTTCAACCAAAGAAGGAAGCTCCATCACAGCAAAGAAAAGTACTGCAAATCGGGCAGAGGGCAAAAAGATTAGCCGAAGAGGTCGGGGTGAAGCTGCGCAGAAGACGGGAACCGCTGATGAAATGCGCAGAAGACAGACACAAAACCGCAGCACGCGAGGGAATCTACGCAGAAAAGAACCACTTAGTCTGATGAGGTGGTAGAATCACAGTAGAAAAATGACCAACTGTTGCATTAGTGATAAGTTCTAGGGTAGGTGAAGTATGAAATGTCTCATCTGCGCCCGAGGCTTCCTGAGGAATATGAGGAGCTTCAAAACTCTTCTGATGATTGGACCGAACTAACTCCTGTTGAAGTAGAGTTCTTTCAGTATCGTTTTCAATGTTGTTTGAGGCTGTAGGTTGCCTAGCTAAACCATCCGACAACACGCCATTCACAGCAACAAAAACAGTATTGTCTGGGGGGTCTTCGGTAGTAAGGGGGTTACAGGTGGCAATGACAGGAGAAATGGTATTTAGAGGAGGAAAAGTGGGAGGGGAAGCAGGGGGTCCAGTAACAGTTTTACTCTGAGGGTTTAAATGAGGGTGCAAATGGTGACATTGAGAGTGAGAATGTCCAAATATCAGGCCGTGGGTGCAATAAAGTGGGAACTGTTTGAGTTCCATCCACTACCAATAACCCTGGTGCTGTGAAACAATCCAGATCTCACCCGGTAAAAGTAAAGTAATGTCTCATTCAATCAAAACTCTAGCTTCAGAAGACCGACTCATGTTAATTGTAGGAATATCAGTTTTGAGGGGTTTACCGTAAACCATAGCTAAGGAATAGAGGAACTCGTGATTGAAGAGATGGAACTTCAAACCTGAGAAGCGCAGCCAGACAGGAATGTTAGGAGGTTCGGTGAGAGGATCAAAGTCGGCTGTCGATTTTAAAACTTTCAACAAATGATCGTCTATTCGAACGAGTCTTCTCGCAAACAAATGAGCATAGTCTTCATCATTTGATAATTGGATAAGAATGTGCCTACCGTTTAATTTACCAATCTTCCATTCCCCTTTCAAACGCATTTGCTCAAACTCTTTTCGAATTAGATCGATTTTAGGGCTTCCATAGAGGAATTTACCAACTAGGATCAAGCGACAGGATGAAGCTAAGATGGAGATCTCGACTTCAGATAGAAAGATTACAGGCTTACCATTTTTACGGGACGCTTTTTTAAGAATGTCAGCGCCCTGCGCTATGGCGTCTTAGTATTGTTGTGGGAACATACACGACATAGGAGGGCGAGTGGGGTTCTCGCCAGCAAGAGCGGCGGCGTAGGAACGTCCTAATAAGGCCATCAATGCTTATAGGGAACAAAGCAGAGCAGCTGATGCACTGCTGGAGATGGTCTTTCGACGAGCAAACGAAGTCGAGGGGACGGGAGCAGAAGTCGCATGATAAAGAAGTAGCAAAATGAAACACTAGCCCTTCTTCTGCAAGCAAACGAAGGACGAGCAGACAATGCACGACGAAGACAAAACGCGGCGAAGGACGAAAGTATGAAGCACGAATAAAGTAGACGAAATCAACGAAAGAGGAGCTCGACGCAACGAGAATCAACGGAGCAGTTGCCAAATTTCGCCATGCGGCGAAACCCTAGCAGAGCGAAGGAGCGGAGCATCGAAGAGGAGACATGTCATATATATATATATCTATATATATATCAAAACACTATTATTTATTTTGTTTAGGGTTCAATTTTTGCTTCAGTTTTTTGTTGTCATTGTCGTCTTTTACCTTGTTAGGGTCGTATCTGAGGACATGTAGTGTTCCGGCTGTATTNTGCTATATTGAAAAATAAATGGCTAGAAAGCTTGCTTCCTTCATTCCTTTAATAGGTATTCATATATAATATAACCTAAAAAATAAATGAAAACTACTACCTAATAATTTAAAAATTATAACTATTGCTCAATTTTTTTCTTTTTTTACTGGTGGAATGATGGAGCAATATGTGGCACTCCCCTTTTCCTCTCAGGCACATTAATCTGTTGCACTTCTTTCTTTTTTTATTTAGCAATCCTAATTATTTTAACACAACCTTATTAATTTTAATCACTTTTATTTTCCCTTTTAGTTTGAATGGAGACTCATTGTCTTATTATACCTTGTAGAACAAGCCACTTATTCAGAAGGTTGTGCTTCTCCATCTTCCAGGATTGGATGCTGATCTTTACCTTTCAAATCCGAACTTGTTTTCAGGACTAAGAAAATGTTTTGGAGCTCCAAAGCAAGTTTTAGCTTTAAGGTTATGACGAGGCTTTTTATCTTGAGGATTTCATGTTCATATGATGCAATGTTTGTTATGGAAATAGTCAATTATTGCATGCTAATTTATCTGCTAAATTTGCTCGTTGGTTTACCTGAATGACAGCTGTGTGGCAGATGAAATGCAAACAATTGGTGCACTTTTAACATACAGAGTGAAAAGAAAACACGAGGAAATTGAATCAAATCAACAGTTTCATTGTCCAACTTCAGCTAGAGGTGTGGACGTGTTTAGAATGTCGATATGCATTTCTATGGTGATTTGATGTTGTTCAAGATCAAATTATTCTATGTTTCTGCTTCATGTTACTTTTTGAGAAAATGTAAATTTCCAAAATGATCTACAATTCACACAGGGTTTTTTATTTTAGAACTTTTTATGGTAACCAATTTAATACCTTATTTTCTGTTGTTCACGGCACACTCATACTTTAAAACAGTAAGATATTTCCCCAGATTTAAGAAGGATTTTGAAGAGAAGGTATCTTTTTCTTAAACAAGAAGGATTTTGTGAGTTGAAGGTCCTTCCAGGTTGATTGTGAGGAGAATTAAATTGGAATTCTATAGATAAGCTAAATTTGATATGAGATAAGATGACTACTGCTCTATTAAAAATATTGTGTTATGTTTATGAGTTTGAAAATAGTAGTGCATTTGCAAAGTCACTTAGTGGTGTGACTATGAGTAAATATTATGGATGTTT
>JXCR01144717.1:55436-68238 GCA_002079205.1 Phalaenopsis hybrid cultivar | reverse complement strand
TTATTTCTCCATTATTTGGTCAAAACTAGAACTAATTGTTTTAGTATTAATAGAACTATTGTTCAAATGTTAGGATTCATAACCTCCGTTGTTTCAGATCTTAAATGCTATTTAAAATTTTAAAATTTATCAAAAAAACTAAATTTTGGTTAAGCTATAAGCGATGTGGTGGCTTCAACATATTATTTTAGCATTATTAGAGCTAATGTTAGCATGTTAGGATTCATAACCTCCATTGTTTCATCTCTTCAGTGTTATTTTTAATTTTAATTTTCTCAAACAATTATTTTTATGTTTATGATATTTTAATAATAAATAGTGTCCAAAAAGTAGAATTGAGCACTGAAACTATTGAAACTGAATTTTTGGGCAGTGGGGCAAAAGTGAAATGCGTTTGCAAACCTTCTGCATTTAGGTTATTTTAGGGATTTGCTTTTTTTATTTATTGACAATTTTCCAATTAAGTTTTATTGAAATGAGTATATTAATTAATTTTTAGTTTCATGACTTATGAATATTTTGATTTTTTTTGTTCCACGCAAAACTATTTGATTTATGAAATTTTGCTANGATTTGTTTTTTTTATTTATTGACAATTTTCCAATTAAGTTTTATTGAAATGAGTATATTAATTAATTTTTATTTTCATGATTTATGAATATTTTGATATTTTTTGTTCCACGCAAAACTATTTGATTTATGAAATTTTGCTTGCTATTTGGTTTAATTTCAGAGAAAGCACTCCTTTTGGAGAATCAAAAGGATCTTCCTTTCCCAGTTAACTACTATACTCATTCACGGAGAGAGCTGGAAGATAGCGGGTATTGCATCAATCACCCAGGTGGTCATATTATTAAATATATTTTGATATCTTGTAAATTTATTAGCGTTTCTTTGAATATTTTTTCATACAGAGTTTGTAACCACTGTTCCTGCTCCTGTCGGGACTTCACCGCATAGAATCCTGGCTCTTGATTGTGAGATGGTAAGAATATACATGAAGCAAAAAAACCAGTGTGCATTACTCGTAGCTTAGTATTAACTATATTGCCAGATAGTAATTCCAGATTTTTGTTGGTTGGTTTTTTTTTGTGTGGCTAGACAAGAAAAAACAATTTCTAGTCAACTATTGGTCTATAATGTGAAAGATTTGTTAGCAGTACTAAATTAGGAGGATTCTTTGAGATGGTAAGAATATTTCTTTGATTATTTCAGCATATGATTGATGCAGGAGCTCGGGGTCTTGTGATCCCATGGCCGCAAGGCGCGACAGCCGGTTCAAGCAAGCGGAGTAGAACCGAACAGGATAACCTTCTTTTTTTGAACACATTTCCTTTTTTCTTTCCTTCCTTTCTAGTCCTTTCATATATATGTGTTGTATTAGAGTTTGAATTCTCAGTTTTTGGCTTGAGTTTGTTCCAAACAGCCGCTGGCATCTCCTTTTCTTCCTTCTATAGCTTTATCTAAGAGTCCNAGTCGGGACGTCACCGCATATAATCCTGGCTCTTGATTGTGAGATGGTAAGAATATACATGAAGCAAAAAAATCAGTGTGCATTACTCGTAGCTTAGTATTAACTATATTGCCAGATAGTAATTCCATATTTTTGTTGGTTGGTTTTTTTTTTTTTGTGGCTAGACTAGAAAAAACAATTTCTAGTCAACTATTGGTCTATAATGTGAAAGATTTGTTAGCAGTACTAAATTAGGAGAATTCTTTGATTATTACAGCTTATGATTGATGCAGGAGCTCGGGGTCTCATGATCACATGGCCGCAAGGCGCGACATCCGGTTCAAGCGAGCGGAGTAGAACCGAACAGAATAACATTCTTTTTTCGAACACATTTCCTTTTTCCTTTCCTTCCTTTCTAGTCCTTCATATATATGTGTTGTATTATAGTTTGAATTCTCAGTTTTTGGCTTGAGTTTGTTCTAAACAGCCGCTGGCATCTCCTTCTCTTCCTTCTATAGCTTTATCTAAGAGTCTCAAGGTGGTGATTGTCCTTCGTCCACCCCTCCACATCTTTCCCACACTGCTCCCATCACCCGTCCTTGCTGCAGCCACCCAGAACAGCCGCCATTTGGCTACTTTCTGCAGTCCCACCTTGCTGTCACCTGCCAGAACCAGCTCTCCTTCCCTTCACCGTACTGCCGCCATCCAGAATCAGCATCACGCCCCTTCCACCTTGCTGCTGCCTTCCTGGAACCTCACTCCTGTCCCTTCCACCTTGCTGCCACCTTGCAGCCTGCAGTCCTCGGCTGTTTCCTAACTTTTCCAACCATCCCTCCCTTGCTGCCACCGCCCAGAACTGCATTTTCTGCTGTTTCTCCTCTGCTTCAGCCACGCAGACTTTCTGCCATCACTCTGGACAGCAGCCTCCACCTCTGTCCACGCTGCTAGCCGTCTCCCCAATGCCTTCATCACCTTCCTCCTTGCTGACATCACCCAGGATATCCCTTTCACGTCGATCTCCGCTGCTTGCTTGTTGCCTGGGAAATTAGAAAATAGCCTCCTTATTGTTTCTGCTTGTCAATTGCCCGGCCCTTACCGCAACTAGTTAGTGTCGTGTTTGTTGTAATTTGAGATATATGTTTTGGTTGATTGTAATTTTCTATTTGTTTTGCCCGTTGTTGGTTTACTCCAGCATCAATGATTCTACTTATGACATAGGAGGCTGTTATTAACAAATAATGGGTAGCTTTTATAGTCTAATTTTGTGTGAAAAATTCTAATCATTAATAAATGAGTGTTTCTGCAAGTCTCACCATCTTTTTCTTGTTCAAACTGATAATTATCTTGATATTGTTTTTTTGCTCTAAGAATCTTTTGTTTATATTATTAGTCTTAAACGCTGAAGTGTATTCAAATTTTATCATCTTTANGCCACCCAGAACAGCCGCCATTTGGCTACTTTCTGCAGTCCCACCTTGCTGTCACCTGCCAGAACCAGCTCTCCTTCCCTTCACCGTACTGCCGCCATCCAGAATCAGCATCACGCCCCTTCCACCTTGCTGCTGCCTTCCTGGAACCTCACTCCTGCCCCTTNGCCACCCAGAACAGCCGCCACTTGGCTACTTTCTGCAGTCCCACCTTGCTGTCACCTGCCAGAACCAGCTCTTCTTCCCTTCACCGTACTGCCGCCATCCAGAATCTCCTTCCCTTCACCGTACTTCTGCCATCCAGAATCAGCATCACGCCCCTTCCACCTTGCTGCCGCCTTCCTGGAACCTCACTCCTGCCCCTTCCACCTTGCTGCCACCTTCCAGCCTGCATTCCTCGGCTGTTTCCTAACTTTTCCAACCATCCCTCCCTTGCTGCCACCGCCTAGAACCGCATTTTCTGCTGTTTCTCCTCTGCTTCAGCCACCCAGGCTTGCTGCCATCACTCTGGACAGCAGCCTCCACCTCTGTCCACACTGCTAGCCGTCTCCCCGATGCCTTCATCACCTTGCTCCTTGCTGACATCACCCAGGATAGCCCTTTCACGTCGATCTCCGCTGCTTGCTTGTTGCCTGGGAAATTAGAAAATAGCCTCCTTATTGTTTCTACTTGTCCCGGCCCTTACCGCAACTAGTTAGTGTCGTGTTTGTTGCAATTTGAGATATCTGTTTTGGTTGATTGTAATTTTCTATTTGATTTCAATAATAATATTTGTTTTGCCCCTTGTTGGTTTACTCCAGTATCAATGATTCTACTTATATGACACCAGGAGGCTGTTATTAACAAATAATGGGTACCTTTTATAGTCTAATTTTGTGTGAAAATTTCTAATCATTAATAAATGAGTGTTTCTGCAAGTCTCACCATCTTTTTCTTGTTCAAACTGATAATTATCTTGATATTGTTTTTTTGCTCTAAGAATTTTTTGTTTATATTATTAGTCTTAAACGCTGAAGTGTATTCAAAATTTATCATCTTTAATGAGTTCAGGAAGACGCTTCAACCGATCAATGTTTTGATAGCCTAATCAAATATTGAATCAGAAGGAACTATCAAATTAATTTTACTTACCTAACAAGAAAAATTGTAATTTTATAGTGAAGTTGTTACACAATATCGCAACTAAATTAGACTACCATCAAGAAAGAAAAAAACAACATCAGATCGAGCTAATATAATACATAGTGAGTGATTACCATCTCAGAGGTGCAAATCATGCTGACATTTCGGCCCCCAAGTTTAGATCACCAAATTATTAGGGGTTATTATATCTCGCTTGGAATCTGATAAACCGGGGGTAACTATGATGATGTGGTAGATATAAAAAAATATATATAATAATTATTTTAATTGCATATTAGAAATGATAATAAATCACTTAATTATCAAAATATTTTTTTTGGGTGAAATATAAAAATATAGAAAATTGATTTTCTTATCTGTAACAAAAAGCGAATATTCTTTTCTAGAGTATCATATGCTGGATGAGTAACTAATTTGTATGCCAAGACTCTTGAAGCAACAATCAAAGAATCGATGCCTTTTGACAAAGAAGAAAGCAAGAAATATTTGAATCAATTAAATAATTCTTTTATTTACATTATAACTTGATATTGAGCCATACAAAAAAACCCCAGTTCTAAACTATTGGCCAGTTCATCACCATTTCAAGAGAGTTTCCCTGAGTGCTTTGCCCGATCGGATTTATTCATTAAATACCAAACTGATAAAATAAGCTCAGATTTGCATTAGGAAAATAGATCTTTCTTATGTATTAGGCTTCTAAAATGCTTTGTTTTCATCATTTTTGCCAGTGCATAACTGCCAAGGGTTTCGAACTTACACGGGTGACATTAGTTGATGGCTGTGGAGAGGTATTGTTCATATTTCCATACCTTTATTATAAATTTAAAGAGATTTCTTACCGCCCTTTTCTATATCTGTTATATCTCTCTATATACTGATTAACTTGATAGAAGATTGATCAAGTTATTTGTTATTTCTATATGGACATATTTTCAACTTTTTCTGCCTTCCTGAATTATTTCCTTGAACTAATCAAATAAAACAATCATGGACTGATATGAATCTTAAATTTGTGAACTACAAATCTTTGTTATTTTTTTTAGCATCAGTTTTTATTGCAAGCAAGGTGAATATGGTTTGCATGAACACAATGATAAGTTTGAGTTCTTGTAGTTAAAAATTATTTAACTCAAGAATTTGCAAACTAATTATGACTATTTAAAGTAATTCTATATGTCAAATGCATGCTTTTTTATTTTCCCATTATATTTTGTTTGCTGATGTTGATTCCAAATGAACCTAACCAATGGAACATTGATATTTTTGTGAGCCGTAGGAAGGAAAAATGTGGTAGTAATTGGTTGCAATAAAGAAAGATAAAGATAAGGCTGTAGCTAAAAATGCTACAAATGTGAAGATTAGCTAGAATGAAAGAAGACTTGCAACAATGAATGCTTGCAAATTCCAGGCAATGCAGCGATGAATGGAGTGGCTTATAGAAATGCTAAGAAAAATAAAGCCTAAGGCTTGGATTCCATAACAAGAATTGGGGAGAATTAATTGAGTATTTAATTTCAAAATTTTGTGTGGTATTTATAAAGTTTAAGGAGAGATTAATAAAAATATACAAAATTGGAGAAGAATAATTTCAATAGTCCTCAGATTGATAAGTTAACAAAATAAATATAATTACAATAGCTCATAGATAATGACCGTTAAAATTAAATAAAAAAATAAATTAAAATATAAATATCTAATCCCGCTTCAGTTCCTATATCTGCTTTCACCCGTGCCTCCCACTACTTCACGATCCCTCACATTCCTAAGGATTCAGTTTTTCTTTCACTTGTTTCGTCTTTCCAGTTTTGAACCCGTAGAAGCCACTCATCTCTTCACCTACTTCTCCTTACTCTATACCGCACAATAAGTCAACCCTCATCCACCCCGTCTCGATCAAATTTTCCACTTCCCCCTCTCACGCCATATGCAGAAGCCCATCTCATTCTTGGTTCAAGCGTCTCAAACCGAAATGCCATCCGGCTCACCCCAGTTGGTTGCGATCTCACTTCCATTTTGCACGCAGAGTCAAAGCCACTCATCCTGTCTATCTCGTCGCGTCTTCAACACAACTACAGTGTCACGAACAAGCCCAGCTATTTACATATCATCTAATTGCACGTAATACAGTAACAATTAGAGTTGTTGAGTAGGAAATGGCGAATCGTTGCATACAAAGATCGCCGCTACTTAACCCTCTCCTCACTACTCCCAACCGAAAAGCCACTTCGCATCATTCAGCTCAAAACCTCACGCACGACCTAGCCGTGAGCCCCCCTTTCTTATTCTCTCCGATCCAAGCAGCTGCAGAAATTAGTCATCTTCCTTGTTCTAACCTGAGAGCATCTACAAAATTCTACCCAATCTCCCCGTGTTCCTCTCTATTCAAACCCATATCCAAAACCCTCATATTTGTCGAGCGAATATTACGTGTGGCATCTGTATGTGCGGACCATGGCATTGGGGTGGTATTGCACCTCAATACCACCCTAATGCCATCAATATCACCCCAATACCACCGATCCGCACCCAATCCGCACCTAGGAGCTGGTTTGCATGTAATATTTTTACCATATTTTTTTCACATTTCATTAAATAAATAAACACACACTATCTCATTTTTCTTTAACCGAGAGAGAGAGAGAGAGAGAGAGAGAGAGAGAGAGAGAGAGAGAGAGAGAGAGAGAGAGAGAGAGAGAGAGAGANGAGAGAGAGAGAGAGAGAGAGAGAGAGAGAGAGAGAGAGAGAGATTGGAACTACATCAATATTGTCGCTTCTCATTCGCCCACAAAGGTATAAAAGCAGGGAAATTTAATTCGATGAAACTTGACTATCTTTCCAGAAAATTAAGTACCATTCAGGAAAAATTAAGTACTTGTTTAGGAATTTTTTTTAAAAAAGCATGAAAATTTAAGTACTCATTCTACGAAGCTTAAGTGCCTCTCCAGGGAATTAAGTATCGTTCAGATAAAGTTAAATATCTGTTCGGAAAATATGTGCTTGTGTTTGACTTTTTGTAGGTTAATTGAAGGCCCACTTTGTCTTATAGTCCCTACAATTTTTCCTCCCCAGAGATGCTGACTAGTGCTTATTATAAATTGTTTGACGGGTTGATATTCTCCCCAATGCTCTCTAAGCAAGGGAGACGTTGCGAGGTTGTCAAAATTTTTCGGTGAATTTGGACTTAGAAATAACTTAAAAATGTGGATTCTTTGGAATTTGAAAATTAATTTAAAATTTGGACTTTTCAAAACTTGCGAAATGACTTAAATATGAAATATGATAAATTGAGGCTAAGCTTAAGACATTAATGTAATTTTTAAATACTAAAGCAAAGACTTAATATATCCATCGCCACTGATCTGTGCCTAATTATGCAAATGGACAGAAGGTAAAGCTTAAAAATGAAAGTTTTGCATGCCGTCTAAAGTAATTATATTTGTGTAAACATCTAGAATATTGAATGATTTTTGTATGTGTGTATGTCTATATATATATATGATAATGGCGTCAGCAGTGGCAGCGAACTCCGCCAGGGTTTCGCCCGATGGCGATTCCCGACGGTGATTCTTCGATCTCTCTTTTTCTCCGTCTTCTCGCCTATGACGTTCTCACGCGTTTGCAACTCTCTCGATGACACTCGCTCGCGTCGCAGTCGTCTCTTCTGTCAACGACGCTCGCTCGTGTCGTCTCTCCTCACCCGTAGTCGATGACGCTCGCTCGCAGCTCGTTTGCACGTCTTTAGCTGTCGCGGCTTGCGTCGTTTCTCATACTCGACGATGTGTCTGTCGCCATGCCCAACAAACAACTTCCCTGATCGCCTCTTTCTCGCGGCTCGTCTGCCGCTCAAATCTGACGTGGTCATTGTGCTTGTAGAGATGGTCTTGACGATCTGTTTCTATGTCACTGCCTTTGCGAGCGACTTTCCTATTCCTACTTGTGCTCCACTTTCAGGTTCAGAGTCTGGTTTTCATATTGATAAGTCCTACAATGTTCCACAATATTTTCACAAGGCTCTTGAAGGTGATGGTGATCACACTTTCATTAAAAAGCTTGGTAAAAAAATTTGAAGCATGCTCTTATTCTCTATGAGGTTGAAACATTACTCTTGTTTCCTCTTGGCGTTTTGCTCTAGTGGGGAAATTCCTTTATGGTCACCCAAAACTTGAGATCATTCAGAAAGATTTTGATGCTATGAAACTATTGGACAGTTGGAATATTGGCTTACTTGGCGGTCGACATATACTTATTCAGTTATCTCACGATGCCGATTACACTCGTATTTTTTCTCGTAAAATTATCAAGATCAACAATAAGTTTATGAAAAGTTTCCAGGATTAAAATTACACCTGTTCAACTTGGAAATACTTCTTAGCTATTGTTTACGGTAAGCCTCTCAAGTTTGATAGTTTATGGGGTTAAAATTACATTGTTCAACTTGGAAATTCTCTACTTTTTAGCTATTGCTTACGGTAAGTCTCTCAAGGTTGATAGTTCTATGATTGTTGTCACCAGACCCTCTGTTTCTTGTGTGTTAGTTGAGAAAGATATCACTCAACCAGCTCTGGATGAGGTATGGTTTGGAACCACTCACAACAGGTATTGACAAATGGTTGAAATAGAACCACATGTTCCTTATTGCTCTCATTGTAGTATGTTTGACCACAGTTCTACTGTCTGCTTTCGTTTGCATCCTCATCTGAGGCTGAATATCGCTAAAGATCAGCCACCTACCGTTCATGCTGAGAAGGTGCAACCTGATCCTCTTTCCAACACCGCAGTTCCCAAGCCGTTCTACCCCTGGATGCTCCTACTTTTGAACACTCTATTCTGGCTGCTGGTTTGGAGCATGGTACTTTGAAGTCCCATGAAGCATCTCCCCATACTAGAAGTATAGATCCAAACATGTTTATACCACTCAATGTTATTGAAGAAGACCCACCTACATGCCATGACACACGAGAGTGATCCTTTGATCCAATAAAAGATTAGCTGGACAACAAGTAGTTGCTTCTAATATTCAATATCCTACACATGACCGACACTTTTTAGACCAATCCACTGATCACGTGAGTCAGTCTTTGGATGAGGAATGACAGGTCTATTCCAGAAGGAAAAATAATGAAAGCAGACTTGAGCTCAGGAACTTATTGGACGATACATTGATTACTACTGGCAATGACACTCATCTTACCAATTTGTTAGCTGACTCCTTTCTTAGAACTAGAGGCGGAGACAGGGCAAAATTGGGTCGCTCTCTAGCTATCTGATACTACGAGTTTTGACACTTTTGGTTATTTCTTTTAGTTCTCTTATATATTTTCTTTTTTTCGGAGCAATTTGCATGTGGTGGTTATCATGTGGGAAATGTGTCATGCTTGGGCTCCTCACACAATTTATTTGTATCTTTCTTTTTAATATATTAGTCATTGGGCTCAATATATATATAATAGAAAAGGATACATAAAGGTTGTATGAGAAGAGCCCAAAAGAGGCACCTTACCCATATGAAACAAGTACAGTAATACCCCAACAAAAAGATATAGATAGACTCAATAAAATGTAAAACAAATTTAAAACATGCAGAAAACAAGTAGCTAAGAAGAAGCCAGTTTAGTCATGCCTCTTCCTCTAGTTTTAGGAGCGGAACCAGATAACAAACTTTGAAGAGTCGTGACATTGTCAGGAGTCATCAAAGTATCATCCATTAAGTTTTCAAGTTGGAGTGAGCCCCCAGCCTTCTTCTACCGAGAAGTGTAAATCTATCATTCATCTGAAGACTGGCTCATGTGATCCTCGATCTGATTTGATGTTAGCAACGCAATAGGAGGAAAGACAGTCGTTGCCCCCGCGATAGGTTCTAGTGTATGTAAAGTGTGAATTGTTACCTTTGCACCTGATGCTTCCTAAATAGGAGCTGCGGGACAATCTTGATTTTCAGTTCAAACACTACTCGTTTTAGTATTGTCTTGTGGTGATTCTCTCCTCAGGTTGATTGTCCTCAGGTTTGTTGGGAGCGCGTTCAGGCACATGGGGTGCACTAATAGTGTATTCCTGCTTTTGACTATTGGTTCTCAACTGTGGGTGCAATCTGAAATATTTCCCCTGTGGGTGTCCAAACATCTTGTAGTGCTTACAGTAGAATGGTTTTTTGCTCCATAATGCTTTTTTGTCAATAACCATTGTGAGGAGATCCAAGTCAGACTTCTTCTACATCTGGTAGTGTAATATCTCGTTCAATCAAAATCATTGCAATAGAGGGCCTTGAAAAATAAACTGTAGGTAAGTCTACCTGCAAAGGATTTCCAAGGATAGTCTCAATTGCATATAAGATAGGTAGGTCAAAGAAATAAAGTTTGAGTTCAGGTAATGAGAACCAGATAGATGCAATTGGGGGTTCTTGACTAGAATCAAAATTGGGGGTCCATTTAAGCAATTTCATATGTTAGCCCTCAATTGTGATGAATTTCTTTGAGAAAATCCTCGTGTAATCATCTTTTGTGCTCAGTTGTATCATAACATGCCTTCCGTTGAAAAGACCCACTTGTCAATCCCCAACCAGTTTGGAATCTTTAAAAATTTTCCTGATGATCTCCATTTTATGGCAACCTAATTGGAACTTTCCAACTAGTGTAAATTTGTATTTTCCTGCACTAGTTGAAATTTCAACGTCGAAAAAGAAAATTGTTAGTTTGCCCGTCTTTTTCTCTACTTATTTTATAAGATTCTAATCGTCATTTCCTGCAACATAATCATGGTAAATCTGCGAAAATCTCGCACTATCTGCGATGTGAAAAGGAGAGCTGCATTTGTGAACCACTGTAGCATAGGAGGGTTTGGCGGGGTTATCACCGGCGAGGGCGGTGGCGTAAGAAAGTCCTGAAGCCATTACCGCAGCCAGTGCCAACCTGCAGCACAGTGAGAAGTTGCACGAGTGTTGGACGACTCTGTCGCAAACAGCAAAGGCAGAGCCGAGCAGACCGGGCGGCTCTGTCGTAGAGGAGACGCAGCAGATGCAGGAAGGTGTTGAGCGGTTTAGCAGCTCTGTAGCACACAAGAGGCAGCAGAAGCAGAAAGGTGTCGAATAGCTCTGTCACAGACAGGACGCAGGCAAAAGCTGTCAAGCGGCTTTGTCGCAGACGAGACGCGGGCACGAAGACGAAGGCAGCATTGCGGAAAGGAGACAGACGAAGCGAATGGAAACAGACGAAGCGACGCGAGTAAATCCGGAAGCCGAAAGACGCTAGGGCTCGCCATGNGAGCCAGTTTAGTCATGTCTCTTCCTCTAGTTTTAGGAGCGGAACCAGATAACAAACTTTGAAGAGTCGTGCCATTGTCAGGAGTCGTCAAAGTATCACCATTAAGTTTCTTAGTTGAATTGTGCCCTCAGCCTTCTTCTTCCGCCGAGAAGTGTAAACCTGTCATTCTTCATCTGAAAACTGACTCATGTGATCCTAGATCCAATTTGATGTTAGAACCGCCGTAGGAGGAAATACAGTCGTTGTCACCGCGATAGGCTCTAGTGTTTGTGAAGTGTGAATTGTTACCTCTGCACCTGATGCTTCCTGAATAGGAGCTGCGGGACTATCCTGATTTTCAGTTCGAACATTATCCGTTGTAGTATGGTCAGGAGAAGGGATCCCAGGGGCAGACACCAACTCCTGTCTTGTGGTGATTCCCTCCTCAGGTTGGTTGTTATCAGGTTTGTTGGGAGCGCGTTCAGGCATCTGAGATGCACTAATAGTGTGTTCCTGCTTTTGACTATTGGTTTTTAACTGTGAATGCAATCTGAAACATTTCTCTTGCGGGTGTTGAAACATCTTGCAGTGCTTGCAGTAATATATTTTTTGTTTCATAATGATTTTTTGACAATAACCATTGTGAGCAGATCGAAGTCAACTTCTTCTACATCTGGTAGGGTAATATTTCATTCAATCAAAATCCTTGCAATAGAGGGCCATGAGAAATGAACTGTAGATAAGTCTACCTACAAAGGTTTTCTAAGGATAGTCTTAATTGCATATAAGATGGGTAGATCAAAGAAATGAAGCTTGAGTTCAGGTAATGAGAACCAGATATGTTCAATTGGGGGTTCTTGACTGTGATCGAAATTGGGGGTCCATTTGAGCAATTTCATATGTTTGCCCTCAATTGTGATGAATTTCTTTGAGAAAATCCTTGTGTAATCATATTTTGTGCTCAATTGTATCATAACATGTCTTCCGCCGAAATAACCCACCTGCCAATCTCCAACCAGTTTGAAATCTTCAAAAACCTTCCTGATGATCTCCTTCTTAGAACAACCTAATTGAAACTTTCCAACTAGTATAAATTTGTATTTTCCTGCACGAGTTAAAATTTCAACGTCAGAGAAGAAAATTGTTGGTTTGCCCGCCTTTTTCACTACTTTTTTTTAATGAGATTGCAATCGTCATTTTTTTGCAACAGAATCATGGTACATCTGCAGGAATATACTATATGCGATATGGAAAGGGGAGTTGCATTTGTGAAACACTGTAGCATAGGAGGGTTTGGCGGGGTTATCACCGGTGAGGGCGGCGACCTAGGAAAGCCCTGAGGTCATTACCATAGCTAGTGCCAACCTGCAGCACAGTGAGAAGCTGCACGAATAGGGGTGTCGAGCGGCTCTGTCGCAGACGCCAGAGGCAGAGCCGAGCAGACAACAGGTGTCGAGCGGCTCTGTCGCAGACGAGACGCGGGCAGAAGCAGGACGCGGGTGTCGAGAGGCTCTGTCACAAACGAGACGGAGCAAGAAGCA
>JXCR01144717.1:13364-40473 GCA_002079205.1 Phalaenopsis hybrid cultivar | reverse complement strand
TATATATATATATATATATATATATATATATATATATATATATATATATATTCCAATGTTATTTTTCAAATCAAATATTGTCACCGAATTCATAATATACCTACTGCGAACAAAAGATGATTCTTTTTAAAACCCAAAATAAAATTTTGTGTGCAATTGAGACACGCATTTCAAATTTATTTATTTATTTTTAAATCATGCTTTTGTGCTTCAAGCATTTCTAAATGTAATATTTTGCCTCAAAAGATGTGTGAGTATTTAAAATATGCAATTGCATCATATAAATGCGTCAAATATTATATTACAACTTGCTAGAACATAAAAAAACTATGTAATTGCTCATTGTAAATGCATTAAACATTATGAAATGACACCTTACAAAAACACATAATATTGTATAATTGTATAATTGTATAATTGCATTTTGCAAGTGGCATTAAACATCATGAAATGACACCTTACGAAAGCACATAATATTGTATAATTGTATAATTGCATTTTGAAATTGCATTATGCATCAAGATGCATATACATAAGCATGTCAGTCCGCATGGGTTCCTAGTTAAACAATTATATTTTTTCGTCTTGAGAATGTTGTGGGCTAATATGAAATTATTTAAAATATTTTGCTCTAAGAAGTGTACAGATCACTTTGTAAAAACATGCATAGATTTCTAAATATGTGAATTCTAAAAGCCCGCATATGTTTTGATTTTCATGTTAAATTTTCAATTAAAAGGTATGAGAACGTTGTGAGGGCCAACTTAAAATCAAAAGCTTAAATCGTCTCCATTTGCTCCAGCCAAATTGCTTAATGTGTTAGTAAACAATCTGAGCATGCTATGCAGGCTAGTTTAATTCAGTTGCATGTGTTCCGCCAAATTGAATAAGTCTTAAATTCAAACAGTTCGAGAATGATGTGCGGGTTAAAATGATATTTTTACTCAAATTATTATGAAAACTGTAAAAACAAACTTGAGTTGGAATTCTTAGAATTCTTATTTTTTAATCTTCAAACCTAATGTTACACATATAGGTAAATTGGTCCCTCCTAAATTACAAATTTATCAAGTATGGCTAGCTTAAACACAAAAAGGTAAAAATTCTGAAATAAACATATAGAAAGAATAAAACCAATCAAGGAGTTTCTCAAATTATCTCCAATTAATAGGTAGTTCTATACTTTATTTTTTCACACCCTCTCAGACTGGGTCGTAAATCTTATAGAGGTCAAGCTTGGTATTAAACTCTGAGAAGTTGCTTAACAGAAGAGCTATGCCCTAGAATGGCATAATTACCCCATAAAACGGTGTAGCTATGCCGAAGCCTGGTTTTCGACCATACAACAAACCTGACGTAATTAAGCCTCAGGGTAGCATATTTACGCTGCAAGGTAGCGTTATTACACTAGTGTACGAATTACTCAACTTAGTTTTCTGGCTTCATAACATGTATTCAACCCTTGTATATGCATAAAACCACCAAAAACAACTTTTACATGTGCAAATCATGATAAGTAAAGAAGAAAAACTATATTTAAAGCAGATAAATTTCGTAAATTTACATTGTATCCATGAACTCTCATTTCCAATCATCATAAGCTTTTATTTCACTCTCCTCTTCTAACTTCAGCAAAAGCTTCACGCGTAGGTGGAAGAGATTTTGTTCTCATGTTCTTGTCTCATTTAGTCCGATTCATCGGTTAGTCTCAATAGAACTTTGATAGTTCTCGATGATGGACTTATACATCATGGCATCAAGCGAATATTTTGACATAAATGTTTCGAACATATCTAATTGAAGCAATATTTTGTAAAGTTGTTGAAATATTGGGTGACGGTTAGCTCTACTTGACGAAGATCATGTTGTTTGATTTTATTCTCAAACAACTTTGCAGTATTCTCAGTACTTGACTAAGTCTCTCTTATAGCCTTCCAGTTTTCATTGTTTGTTTTGTAGAGCAAGAAATTTTCTCTTATGTCAATAGTCATTGAGTTGACTAACCAAGACATAATCATATGGCCTTGAATCTTCCATGTACGATGGTTATGATCAGTGAGCTCAAGAACTGTGTCATTTTCTATGAGATATTTCTCTTTTTTTCCATGAATGTACATAAACACAAATCTGGACCATTGAAGAAAGTTATGGCCATTGAGTTTGTAGTTTGTGATAAAGGAAGAGAGGTTAAAGGCGGTTTAAACACAATTACTGGTCTTTGACTCAAAACTAACATTCAAAGTAGAAGTAGACGTCTTCATGTCGTACTTGGTCATAAACCTTATGCTCGTTTAAGGCTGGATAAGGGAAAACTTGGTTGGCTGCAACTTGCTAGCAAACCTTGGTTGCAACTTGCTAGCCAACCTTAGGTGCAAATTGCTAGCCAACCTTGGTTGCAGGATTTTTGGCTACCACTCTGCTTGCTCTGATCCTTTTCAAAGCCAGTCAGCTTGGCTGGGAAGGATCAATGAAGAGTGTTGGGCCACTAGAGGGATGGCCTGTAGACTGGTTGGAAGGATTCTGACTCTTGTAAGGAGAATTTTGGCTGTTGGAGAGTCTCCAGAGGCTGTAGGATCGAGTAGAGGAGGGCCTGTAGACTAGCTGAAGGAATTCTGGTGGTTGCAGGGAGGATTTTGTTCGAATGGAGCCTGTGACTCGTGCGTGCGAGACAAGCGAAGCAAAGGCTTCTATGTACTTTGTGATGCTGCATCTGTCTTCCGTGAATCGGTCGTTCAAAGGCGAAAGCAAGGGCTTCAGCTCTTATGCCACGCACGCACCGGAAGGAGACAAATGACCTAAATGAAACCAAAGATTAACGAGGCTAGTTTCGAAGACAAATGGCGTTGACTAGAACGGTCAGAAGAAGCTCTGATACCTTGTAGAAAAACTTAAGGGGAAATCTTAAGAAAAACCAAAGGTTACATATATAAGTAAGTCGGTCCCTCCTGATTTATAATCTTAACAAAAATATCTACCCTAAACATGGAAAGGAAATTATTCCGAAATAAACGTAAATAAGAAGAGATAAAACTAATCAAGGAGTTTCTCAAATTGTCTCCAATTAGCTGATCCTTCTATATTTTCACAAAAAAGCAATCAAATCAAATGAGTCACACAATCTATAAAATAAAGTTACAAGTCCAAATCAATTAATCTAGTTATTTTCCTCATAAGGGAAAGAGTTGATGAGTTTAGTACTTTCAATAATTTTCAAATAACAATTATAAAATTTGTAAGTCCTACCCAACTAGTTTGATCTTCCTCCTTATAAGTACTGGAGTTGACGAGTGTAGCACTTTAAATTATGTCCAAAAAATAAATATAAATACAAGTTTGAATCAGTTTAGTTAGACTATTCTTTTTTAAGGACCAGAGTTGATGAATCTAGTAATTTTAATAATGTCCAAATAAAAAGTATAAATATTTACAAGTTTAAATCACTTTGTCCAATCATCTTCATTACGATTAGAATTAATGTGACTAATATTTTAGAGATATTTAAATGTCAAGATTTAAAATAAATTATATACTTAAGTATTTCGAATGTTCAAATCTTCGATGAAAGTCGAGTTAGAATATCTCAACTGACGTAATCAATTCTTAAATCAACTCTCAAATCAAGATCTCAAAATAATAAATCGAGATACTCAAGTTAAAATTAATCCACTAAAGGCTTAAAACAAACAAATCAAAGCATTTATGTTAAAATCAATTGCATCAAAACTTAAAGCAAACTCCATTCACATTCCATAACAATTTGTCGAGGGTGATAAATTTTTTATTGACTTTAGATCATAGAGTGCAAATGTTATATCGAGGTATCATTATATTCATACTCAAAGTAATATCATGTCATTAAGAACGTGGCTCGAGTCCTCTATTCACGTTGTTTAGTCTTACAACTCCACAAAAATAGCGTTTATGATCAAAGTTATCTGACCTTGTGGTTTGTCGTCAGTAGCTCGTATGTTCCCAAATGATTTTTTATCATTTAAGTTGTGAACCATAATGGTACTTTTGACTGACATAAAATCTTATGTCAGCTCATGTCGACTTAAATTTATTCTCTTAGACAAACATTCACCTTGTATCTATAAGAATCCCTTAGATGAGATAACCCATGATTACTAACAAGGATTTTTCAATCAAGTTGGATCGACAACCTCCTCTAATCAAGTAGATTAGGGACCAGGACGACCCGGGACGAGGGAACCATAGGATTTTGATCGGATTTGTCATCATTTTTACTACCATCCTCTTTAACTATGTTGTTATTATATGCTAAATATTTAGTGTTAAGGGCTAATTAACCATAGGCGCAATATGGGAAACCTATAACCCCAAATAAAGAAATTCTCTCAAAATGAGAGTGAAATCTCTAGGGAGTGTCTTATCTACAATCTAACTTCTGAAAATTTAATCTGGAATATATAACTGAAAACTCTCTCAACAATGAGAGTCCAGGGGGCAAATTCTCGGAGGCCACAAAATTAATCCTACCAATTACCGAACTGGCGTGAAGTGAGTAAGGTGGACTATTAGGCTTGGTGTAATATGGTAGATGTGGAATTAATGAAGATGTAATTGACAAAAAAATTAAAATTTTTTATTTTTATTTTTCTTTTTTCTTTTTTCTTTTTTTTCTTGAAAGAACATTTTTTTTATATTTTTAATGACAACTTCTTTAACATGTCTGCTCATTCTAGTCAAGCTGATTTTTTATGAAACTTATTCTATTTTATTAATTCGAATTTATGCTTTTAGTTTGTATTGTTCCATTGGCAGGATTTGATATCTGTCAGTTATTTATGTTCTAGCAACGTTCTAGTTTAGATGCTCTTGTGGTTCCTTAATGAATTTTTCTAAATTCCTTTTTGGAGCTTATTGAAATTTGTTTATTATTTTTTTTTTAATATTCTTTTTTTGCAACTTTATTTTTGCATCTCTATTTATTTCTTATTCTTTGATGCAGGTTGTGCTAGACAAGCTTGTTAAACCTTTCAACTCTATCCTTGATTACAATACTAGGTATGCTTAATAATTAATATCAACTACTCTACCAGGGATAGTATTTCCCTCGGCTATCAATTTGGCTTAAGCTCATCTGGGATAGTGCATTTTTCTTCTTCATTGAATAGCTTAGGCATATGCTTTGGGTTTGGTGATCCAGTTGATCTTTTTGATGAAATTAATCTTCTAATTTTTAAAAATCAATCTTCTTCATTAATTAATAATTATTCAAATAAAATTAAAGGGTCACTAACGAAAGAAAATTAATTAAAATAATTAAAAAAAAAATTTACATTCTTCCAAATTGATTGTCTTATATAAACATTCCCTTCTGTCGCTCTTTTTCAAATTTAAGTTTAAATTGAAATTGTTCCATTTAAAATAACGTGAGCTATCAATCAACTAGTAAATGTTGATATTTCTAACTACAACAATGTACAACTACAACAACAAGCCTTTATCCCACTAATTGGGTCGGCTGTATGAATTTTTTTCTCCATTGTGTCCTAGTGAAAGTCATATTTTTACTTAATTCTAATAAATTAAGATCATTTTTATACAACATACCCAAATCTTTTTTAGGTCTACCTTCTACCTTCCTTAACATACTTCAAATCTAAAACATCTACTCTCTTAATTGGCTCATCAGGTGATCAACTTTTAATTTGACCAAACCATCTATGGAAACTCTCTCTAATCTTCTTTGTCATTGGAGCTACTCTAATTACAACAACATAGTGAAAATAATAATAATAATATGCATGTTAGTTAATAACAATAACAACAACAACAAGCCTTTATCCCACTAACGTGGGGTCGGCTACATGAATCCTTTTTTCTCCATTGCGTCCTATTGAATGTCATATTTTCATTCAATTCTAATAAATTAAGATCATTTTTTATACGATATGCCCAAGCCTTTCTATGTCTACCTCTGTCTTTCTTAACATAAGTCGAATCTAAAACATCTACTCTTTTAACTGGATCATCAGATGGTCGATGTTTAATCTGACCAAACCATTTGAGACGACTCTCTCTACTTTTACTTGCCACTCGGGCTACATCAACTCTATCACAGATATATTCATTTTGCATTTTGTCTTTAAATGTCAAGCCACTCATCCACCTAAGCATTCTCATCTTAGGAGCACTTTACTTTGTTTTATGCTTCTCTTTTAAAGGCCAACATTCTGCGTCATAGAGCATTGCAGATCTCACCACCATCTTATAATTTTTTTCTTTCAGTCTAAGCGGTACTTTTCTATCACACAATAGGCCCAATGCATTCCTCTACTTCAACCAACCAACTTGAATTATATTAATAACATCTCTATCTATATCACCATCACTTTAAACAATAGACCCGAGATATCTAAAGTGTTCACACCTTTTAATGATTTGATCGCCCATTGTTCAAACTCTGCCACTAGAGCTGCTACTATGAAAATTCCATTTCATGTATTCAGTTTGTCTTTAGTCTCCAACTTAGACCTCCATAATTCAAGTTTTTTCTGAACTCTTTCTCTAATCTTATGCACAAAAAGGATATCATCAACGAAAAGTAGACACTAAGGTGCATCCTCCTGTAAATGTTCAGTAAGGCCATCAATAACTAAAGCAAAAAGATATGGGCTTAAAGCCGATCACCAATTTAATCCAACTAAAATACGAAAGTATTGGGTCAATCCTCCTTTGAACACAAGTAACAGCTTTAGTATACATATCTTTAATGACTTGAATATAAGTCATATCAACGGAACACAAGTAACAACTCTAGTATACATATCTTTAATGACTTGAATATAAGTCATATCAACATAACACAAGTAACAGTTCTAGTATACATATCTTTAATGACTTGAATATAAGTCATATCAACACCTTTCTCGTAACAGCTCTAGTATACATATCTTTAATGACTTGAATATAAGTCATATCAACACCTTTCTTTCTTTCTTCCACAACTCTAGTATACATATCTTTAATGACTTGAATATAAGTCATATCAACACCTTTCTTCTCTAAAACTCATTTCTCTTGGAACCTTATTTTAGGCTTTTTCTAAATCAGTAAAAATCATATGCAGATCCTCCTTATTCTCTTTGTACTTCTCCATCAATCCTCTCAATAAATGTATAGCTTCCATGGTAGACCTGCCCGTCATAAATCCGAACTGATTTTGAGAAATCTTTGTAGTACATCTTAACCTATGGTATGAAACATCAACTTAATTCCTCTATAATTTGTACTCTTATGCATTCTTAAAAATTGGGACCAAAATAATCTTCCTCTACTCAGACATTTTTTTAGTTTTTAAAATAATATTAAAAAGTTTAGTAAGCCAAGAAACTCCCAAATATTTCCGCACTTCAATTGGGATATCATTTGGTCCTATTGATTTTCCACCATTGGTTTAATTTAAAGCCTCATAAACTTTTTTTTTACTAATGTGACGATTAAAATAAAATATATTTTTATTATTAATTATATTAAGATCACTAAGGTCAATCATATTTTTAGAAAATTCATTGAAAAGTTTATCAAATAGCTCACCCACCTATGCTGAATATTTTTTTTTCTAAGAACACTTCTTGGTTTTCATCTTTAATACATTTTATTTGAGTTAAATTTTTTACTTTTCTTTTCTCTTTGTTTTGCTAGTTTATACTTATATTTTTCATCATCTTTAGTATCTAATCTATTATAAAGATCACTAAAAGCAGAATTTTTAGCGGCATAAATTATCCTCTTAGACTCCCTACGGATCACCTTATATTGTTCTTAGTTCTGTAATCTTTTATATTTAAATCATTTCTTATAACACAACTTCTTATATTTTATTTTTTCTTGCACAATATTATTCCACCATTAACTATTTTTATTTATAAAAATATCTCCTTTTAATAATCCAATTACATCTTTTGTCACTTGTTTAATACAGTTTGTTACTTTATCTAACATAGAATTTGATTCTTCATTAACATCCAAATCCTAAAATATGTAAGTTTACTCATAAAAATAATTTTATTTGTATCTTTTAGGTGTCACTATCTAATTCTTTGACAATGATTCATTAGTATCCTACTGCAACTCTTTATCTTAAAATTCAGAACTAATAATCGATGTTGAGTACTTAATTTCTCAGTTTGAATGGCGTTACAGTCTTTACATTCTTCACGATTTCTTCTTCTCATAAGAAAATAATTAATTTGTGTTTTATTAGATTTATTCTTATATATAATAATATGTTTATCTTTTTTCTTAATAAAGTATTAGCAATAACAAAATCAAACGCTAAATAAAATCTAATGTGGCTCTACCTTTTTCATTAATCACTCCAAAACCGTAGCCACCATGAATATTTCTAAAATCTTCTACTTCTCCACCAACGTGTCCATTTAAATCTCCTCCATTAAAAATTATTGCTTCGCGAACTATCATCTGTATTAATTTTTCTAGGTCATTCCAAAATTTTTCTTTCGAACTTATATCTAAACATACTCGAGAATCATAAGCACTTATAATATTAAAAAATATTATTGTACTTATCTCAAATTCTATTAATGTTCACAACATTATCTTTTAAACTCTTATCTATAACTACACCTACACTATTCTATTATGACTCCTATTTGAATATCAAGGTTGGAGATCTAAACTATCAATCTCCATAGTTTTTTCTCAGACCCATTTAGTTTCTTAAATACATAAGATATTTATCTTCTTGTGAACCATAATTTTAACTAATTTTATTAATTAACCTGTAAGAGTATCTATATTTCAAGATTCTATCATAATATTAGTTTCATGGGCTAATTTTTTTACTCATATTCGTCTGTAATGTGAGAACCCATACTTATTTGACATTGCACACTTTGTACCGCATTCAAGTCATACAGCACGTTGTTTCCAAAGGACAACCTAGCATTTACACAAGGTTCTAAGGCATTCATGTCATGATTTTCGACGAATTTTAAGTTGGTTGTTGACTATCTAATGCAAACCTCCACTTTACATATTTGGGGCTTGGGATCCAACAATGACAGTATTTATATGCATGCTAGTCAAATATAATAATTTAGTATAAAAAAATAAGTGTCAAGTTTTTATTCAATCATGACCATTCCTAAATTTTCAAAACATTCTCCTATGTAGTATATTATGTTGTCTTATCTTATCATTTTCATCCATCTTTTGTAACTATGTTGAGGGTTTTTTTCTCATTTTTGAAGGCTAGTTACATACTTGAGCCTATTTGTTAGAACACGACGTATTGGGGGATGCTTTGTGACGTGGAGCTTAGGAGTTGAACCATGTGGTTCAGCTGCAGGGAGGTTGGACTGGCCAACTAGCTCTTGGTCGGGAACTACCGCCCCCTTTCCCCCTCTCTCCTATCTATCTATTATAAATATGTTGTTTGATGAGTTAGGGTTCATTTTGGTTTTCTGATTTCAGGTTTACGCCTCCAGGTGTTTTTCCTTGCTAGAGTTGTTTCCAAGGATAGGTGGTGCTTCGGCTATATCTTGCTCCAAGGGAACGATGACCTTTAGCTACCTCCCCTACGCACTCTTGCGCTTAACCATTGTTATCCAGCCANCCAGGTGTTTTTCCTTGCTAGAGTTGTTTCCAAGGATAGGTGGTGCTTCGGCTATATCTTGCTCCAAGGGAGTGATGACCTTTAGCTACCTCCCCCACGCACTCTTGCGCCTAACCATTGTTATCCAGCCGGTGCAAGCCATTCCATCCATCAGTTTGCTGCCACCCCACCCCTTCTCAGTTTCCAGCCGTCAGCCTGCTTCCAACCTCCTTCCCTCCTGTTCCCAACCGCCGCCCCATTCTATCCCCCCATCAATCTCTGTGCCATCTCCTTCCACCAGCCTTCCTACACCGGCCACCTGAGACCCTCTTCCCTCTGCTTCCCACCACCAGCCACCCAGCCTTCCCTGTTCTACCCATCCATCTCCATCCTTGCCCTACTCAACTGCCAATCACCAAGCCTTGACATCTCTGTCCCTGGATTTCACTTTCAGGCCCTAGTCGGATATTCATGTTTGTTGTGTTTTTGTTTTCGTTTGACTCTTGATTGTAACCTTAGTTTTTTTTTTTTTTCTTAAAATTATTTGCTTCCATTATTGTGATTTAACTCAAGTATCAATCCGTTTCATTTAGTAATTAATACTTGAAATGTTATGCTTTCAAACCAAAGAAATTGCAGTGTTTCATCTTTAGATAAAATAGCGTAGTTATTGCTTCGACTTGTTCAAAGAAATTTCTACATCATTTCTTTAGACTTCNCAAAAATTTTAATTTTATGCATTTTCTTTAGGGCTAAATCAATATCATACTTATACTTTTTAAAAAAGATTTGTTCTTTAAAACCCTCATTTAGTAATTGGTGTGGGGCTCCCTAGGGGGCTGAATCGATTCAGTCAAGAGGGGAGCAGGGCCGGCTGGTCTATGTTTATGGGTTAGGGTTGCCGCCCCATGGGAGGGGCTTCCCCCTCCTATGCTCCCATGGATGAGCCCCCCTTTCCCTTTTAGGGTTGTATTCAACTTCCCCCTCCTATGCTCCCGTGGATGAGCCCCCCTTTCCCTTTTAGGGTTGTATTCAATTGCGAGAAGCTGCTCTCTATAACTCGTCTTAGGTGGCGTATATCTTTCCTTTATTGCTTGCTGCCACCTGCACCTATCCCTTCTTGCAGTTACCGCAACCCCCTCCCAACCTACTGTCTGTTGCGGCCAACCCCCTACGACTTATTGTTGGTGTAATACCTTCCTTCTCCCTGTTTATTAATTCTGCACTCCCTCCCCTCAGCCTTTTTGCTTGCTACAGTTAAAACCTTTCCCTCCTTGAAAGGTGTGTATTTTGCATTGAAGTAAAAAAAGAAAAACAAAAGATTACAAGATGCGGCAAATAGGTCACCAAAAACCCAAAAGAAGAGGATACTAAGTGGCACCCCCACAAAAAAGCATATCCTTTGTAACAAAAGGAAGCAGGGGATGAGCATCCTGAAAGTCATTAATAAAAAATTCCCTTTTAAGCCATGCTGAGCACAAAAATGAGCTGCCTCATTAGTAATTTTATGAGTATAGGAAAAAAACACCGGACGAAAGTTCTTCAAGAAACCAATTCGAGTCCACAAACACTTTGTTCGCTCCAAAAAAGACTCCTCAAACGAATGTCAAAGCATATCCATTACATTATTGTTGTCTTCTTCCACCACTATCCCATGCAATTCGAACATCCATGGTTCCACCAACGAGTAGTAGAAGACTGCCTACCAGGCCGGTCAATGCTCCCTTGCCCCTGAATGGGAAAAAGATGCGTAGGAGTGAGGGAAGATAGAGTAGTTGATGCCATCACAACCGGGAACGGTGGGGGTTTCCCATTCTTTTTGGCGTTTCCAACATCATAGACCGTGCCACAATAAATTTAGGCCATAGAGACTTGATTTGTCGGGCACTATTTCAGCCACCTCAATACCTCCTCGAAGTTATTAAATGTTGGAATGCTAACACCCGATTTCCTCAAAGCTTCAGCAACGGCCTTCAACTTTCTGGAGCCCTCCATAACATGATGTCCTCAACTTTCCCACTACCCCACGGGCACATAGGGTCACTGCCAATGTTGTGGTTTTAAAGCCAATGGTTGGAGGGAATAGCCTCGTGTGACAGACGCCACCAAAACATTGCATCACGACCATAGATCTTTAATTTATCAATCCACCTATTCTCACTTCATAATCAAACATTCTTCTGTAGGCAAGTGCAGTAATTGTACGTCCCGTGAGTGCCGCAACAAGATCTGCACGGTCCATAGGGATCCTTCCAAGCTGTCGCAAAGTGCAGATAACCTTAATAAGTTCATCACCGAACCATTGTTTCATATACTTCACATTCCAGTAATTATCCACAATAAAGGCATCCACGCATAGATCTTCCGCCATCTGAACATTTACAAACGTAGGCCAGCGAATGATGGGTAAATTGAAAACCCAAACATCAGCAAGTACATTTACATTAACACCATTTCCAATCTCCCGTCTAATAATGCCATGTAAAGTAATACCACCATCAGCAATGATATGCCAAGCCTGGGAATCGGTTCAATTACTTTCACGTCCCTATGGCAAACTTCCATACTTTTCCTTAAAACAATTGGAAGGAAAGAAATTGGGCTTATGAATTAACCCCCATGCCAACCAAGCTCGGAGGGCACTATGCCAGCATGAAATCCTAAACCTTCGGTAAACACTGTTTCGGCCAAGCAATGTAATCAAGCTTATGTTGAAGTGGGCCTTTTTCTCATAAGAAAGCCCTGCAAGCTTTTTCAATATGCTCCAGAATGGCCTGAGGTGGGTTCGAGTGGGTAAGAAGGAACGAGGACACATTTAACAGAGAGCATTAACAAGAGTTGTTCTACCTGCAAGGTAAAGATGCCGATTCCCCACAAGAACGAAGTTTACCATCAGTCTTCTCTAAAAGATTATCGAAGTCAGCAGCCAATAATTTTCTCATAGCCAATTTGAGGCCAAGATACTCCAGTTCCTCAACTCTTCTATAATTTAAGAATCTAGAGATGCGATTTTCCTTCCAAAGTAAAGACTTCTGGTACAGCCTAGCTGCACCTCTCTCTGAGTTGCAGTCCCACCGCACTTCCCCATTTCTTCTCCTCACCGTAGTCCAACCAACCTTCATCTGCCAGCCTTCCTCTATCCACCTACTCAATCCATCCACCCAGTCACCCGTCAGCTAGCCATCCGCCATACAGCCCCTCCCTAACTGTTACTTCCCATCAAACCACAGCACCTCCTTCCCGGCCTAGGCCCTAGTATTTGTGGTCGTGACGTTATATTTCCTGTTTCCTGTTTCTCTATATTTAAATTTCAGCAAAAAAAGTATTAGTCCATTGTGTTTTGGGTTAATTCCGGTATCAGTAATATATCAAAATAGCATTTTTATATATCCTTGCTGTATGTGTCTTTAACTTTATTCTTATTTATTTATTTATTTATTGGTGAAAGCTGGACCAAAGGTCATCCCAGCAGAAAATGTCAATAGCAAACGCTTTAAAAAATTACAAAATCTTAAGAAAAAACACATTTATGGTGACATAATGGAGAATAAATGTTATTAATTTTTTATAATAAGATCCTAATTATTGCTTGGGATCATAAGGTTTTTCATATTATTTCTTTGACGATGTTTACTACTTTTTTCTTGAAAGAGTTTGTCCAATAACAAGCAAGTGGTATTATATTATACCAAATGACTTATTTTTTTTCTTATCTTGAATAGCTTCATCTTTCTATCCTTCCGAATACTCCGTAGGTTTTTCATATTATTTCTTTGACGATATTTACTACTTTTTTTTTGAAAGAGTTTGTCCAATAACAAGCAAGTGGTATTATATTATACCAAATGACTTAATTTTTTTCTTATCTTGAATAGCTTCATCTTTCTATCCTTCCAAATACTCTGTAAAGCTAAGAGAAAGAATGTATTAAGTATGTTTTTATCTTTAACTATGATCCTCTTACCCTCATTTCTTTCCTCTTATCATTATTATTATTATTATTATTTTGCCTGTTATCATCTTTGCAAGAATTTTAGCTTTCATAGTTCTTTTCTAGAACTTTTTGAAGTTCTATATCAATGTTATTAATGAGTTAGCCATGTAATCTAATTTTCATATTTTTTTAACAGCATAATTTTTATTTAGGTACTCTTGGAATATAGTTACTCTCAATGGTAAATTAATGGAATTAGTTGATATTAAGATTCATAGAAAAATTAATATCTTATGTATTTAAGAAACTAAATAGGTTGGAGGTTTTAAACTTTGGTATTCTAATAAGAGTCGCACTAGAAAAGGTATAGATGTAATTATAGATAAGAGCTTGAAAGATAATGTTGTAACAATTAATAGAGTTGGAGATAGAATTATAGCCCTTAACATTATCATTGATACTAAGATTTTTAATATTATAAGTGCTTATGCTCCTCAAGTAGGTTTAAATATAAGGTCTGAACATAAATTCTGACTTAGAACACTTAATACAAATGATACCTCTTGAAGAAAGAATTTTTATTAGAGGAGATTTAAATGGACATTTCGGTAGTGTGGTAGAAGATTTTAGAAATATTCATTGTGGCTACGGTTTTGGAGTGACTAATGAAGAAGGTAGAACTATTTTAGATTTTTCTTTAGTGTATGATTTTGTTATTATTAATATTTTATTCAAGAAAAGAGATGAGCATCTTATTACTTATAAGAATGGATCTAATGAAACACAAATTGATTATTTTCTTTTGAGAAGAAGAGATCGTCGAGATTATAAAGATTCTAAGGTCATTCCAAGTGAGGATTTAAGTATCCAACGTCATTTATTAGTTCTTGATTTTAAGATGGAGTTGTAAAATAAAGAATACTAAGACTCATAATCGTAGAATTAGATGAAGGAGGAATCTAAAAGACAAATAAAAATACTTTTATGAATAAACTTCGAGATTTCAAAATTTGGGATGTTCATGATGAAGCAAATGCTATGTGGGAAAAAGTAACAAACGCTAATAAAAAAGTAGCAAAAGATATACTTGGAGAATCAAAAGAAAAAATTTCTTCAAATAAAAATTATTGGTGGTGGAATAATAATGTGCAAGAAAAGATAAAATATAAGAAGTTATGTTATAAAAATCAGTTTAAATGTAAAAGCTTAGAGAACTGGGAAAAATATCAAACGGCCCGCAAAGAGTCTAAAAGAACAATATGTGACGCTAAAATTTTTGATTTTAATGATCTTTATAATAGATTAGATACTAAGGAGAGTGAAAAATATATGTATTAACTAGCCAAACAAAGAGTAAAAAAAGGTAAAGATTTAACTCAACTAAAGTGTATTAAAGATGAAAATCAAAAAGTGATTTTCTTGGAAAAAGATATTCAACATAGGTAGCTGAGTTATTTTGATAAATTATTTAATGAAGTTTCTGAAAATAGGTTCGACCTTAGTGATCTTTATATCATTAATAATAATAAAACGTTTCATTTTACCGTCGCATTAGTAAAAAAAAAGTTGAGGAGTCTTTAAAGAAAACCAAGAGTGGAAAGTCAGTAGGACCTGATAATATCCCAATTGAAGTATGGAAATGTTTAGGAGATTTGGGAGTTTCTTGACTTACTAAACTCTTTAATATTATTTTAAAAACTAAAAAAAATGCCTTAGTGGAGGAAGAATATTTTGGTCCCCATTTTTAAGAATAAAGGGGATGCACAAGAGTACACAAATTATAGAGGAGTTAAGTTGATATGTCATAATTTAAAATTATGGGAGCGGGTAATTGAACATCGGTTAAGACGTATTACATAGATTTCTCATAATCAATTTGGATTTATGTTGAGGGTCTACTATGTATGCTGTACATGTTATTTATTTCTCATAATCAATTTAGATTTATGTCGGGCAGGTCTACTATGGAAGCTATACATTTATTGAGAGTTTGATGGAGAAGTTCAGAGATAATAAGGAGAATCTACATTTGATTTTTATTAATTTAGAATAAGGTTTCAAGTGGTATCCTTTGGAAAGTTCTTGAGAGGAAATGTGTTGATACGACTTATATTCAAGTCATTAAAGATATGTATACTAGATTTGTTTCTTGTGTTCAAACTAGATTTGTTTCTTGTGTTCAAACTGGAGGATTGACAAATATTAGATATGTATACTAGAACTGTTACTTGTGTTCAAACTGAAGGAGGATTGACAAAATATTTTTTTCCTATTTCTGCTGGATTACATCAGGGATCGGCTTTAAGCCCTTATCTTTTTGCTTTAGTTATGGATGGTCTTATTGGACATTTACAGGAGGATGTACCTTGGTGTATGCTTTTCGCTGATGATATCCTTCTTGTGGATAAGACGAGAAAAAAAGCCCAGGAAAAACTTGAATTATGGAGGTCTACATTGGAGTCTGAAGGCCTTCATTTGAGTAGAACTAAAATTGAATACATGGAATGTAATTTTAGTAGTAGTAGCCCTAGTGAAAGAAGTGTAACTTTGGGCGATCAAATTATTAAAAGGTGTGAACGATTTAGATATCTCGGACCGGTTGTTCAAAGCAATGGTGATATAGATGGAGATGTTAATAGTAGAATTCAAGTTGGTTGGTTGAAGTAGAGGAATGTTTCAGGCCTTTTGTGTGATAGAAATGTACCGCTTAGACTGAAAGGAAAATTTTATAAGATTGGTGAGACCTGCAATGCTTTATGGCGCTGAATGTTGGCCTTTAAAAGAGAAGCATAATACTTTAATAAGTGTTGCCTAGATGAGAATGATTAGGTGGATGAGTGGCTTTACACTTAGAGACAAAATGTGAAATGAATATATACGTGATAGGTTTGGTGTAGCTCCTGTGACTGACAAAATTAGAGAAAGTCGTTTTAGATGGTTTGGTCACATTATGCGTCGACCATCTGATGATCCGATTAGGAGAGTAGATGTTTTAGATTCGACTTATGTTAAGAAAGACAGACATAGACCTAGTAAGACTTGGGCTTATTGTATAAAAAATGATTTTAATTTATTAGAACTAAATGAAAATATGACACTAAATAGGACGCAATGGAGAAAAAGGATTCATGTAGCCGACCCCACGTAATGAGATTAAAGCTTTGTTGTTATTGTTGTTTGTTATAGTAGAATTTTTATTTACTTCTATAAATTATCTATGTTGAAATATTAACAAAGTCTCACGATATTTTTAGTTTTTCTCACCTGGTCCTATGGCTACCGATTTTTTAGTCTTTTGTTATGTTTAATATTGTTCTTCATAGTAGTGAACATCAAATTTGAAATTCTTATTTCTATTCTTAACTTGCACTTATATTTCGCTTCTCATTTTTGTCACATTATTATGTCCATCTAGTCATTTTGTATTTGTTAGTTTTAAGTTTTTTAAAGCTCATCCACGGGAGCATTTGGTCTCTCAGTGTCTCCCCCACATAGTGGAGCATCTAAGGGGGGTGTTAAGCTTTCCCACCATATTAAAAAAGACATGCATGACTGGTGTCATAAGATATCTTAAACAAAGGATCTTGAAACTCACCAAGTTAAATAAAGCGTGGTAACCCTTCACACCTACATGAGAATATATGTAGAGATTCATTTGTCACGTTGGAATAATGCATGCGAGTTCTTATATTTTTGCACAATGACTGTTTCTGGCATTTTACCTTTGCATGCAATGACGATGTTTGTTGGCAAGGTGATTAGAATGCGGCGAGCCAAGCACTCAACCTGCTTTTTTTTTCCTCCCCTTTTCCCCTTTTTTAATGCTATTTCAATCACCTGTTAAGAAGGTCAATGATGGAAAAGAGTTTCTATTTGGTTGAGATTAGGTGGATAGATTGTGATATTGGAGTCAACCCAAACCATAATAAGAAAAGAAAATATTATTACTAGACCTCACATATAGACGTACAAAGAACCGACTGGAATAGGAATTAATAACAATCAAAACACCAAAAATTAAAAGTAGCAACTGACACGATACAAACACTCAATGAGAGTGGATCGTTGGGTGGTGGTGGTNTATTAAAAAGTTTAGTAAGCCAAGAAACTCCCAAATCTCTTAAATATTTCCACACTTCAATTGGGATATCATTTGGTCCTATTGATTTTCCATCATTGGTTTAATTTAAAGCCTCATAAACTTTTTTTTACTAATGCGACGATTAAAATAAAATATATTATTATTATTAATGATATTATGATCATATTTTTAGAAAATTCATTGAAAAGTTTATCAAATAGCTCACCCACCTATGCTGAATGTTTTTTTTCTAAGAACACTTCTTGGTTTTCATCTTTAATACACTTTATTTGAGTTAAATTTTTTACTTTTCTTTTCTCTTTGTTTTGCTAGTTTATACTTATATTTTTCACTATTTTTAGTATCTAATTTATTATAAAGATCACTAAAACCAGAATTTTTAGCAGCACAAATTGTTCTCTTACACTCCCTACGGGTCACCTTATATTGTTCTTTGTTCTCTAATCTTTTACATTTAAATCAATTCTGATAACACAACTTCTTATATTTTATTTTTTCTTGCACAATATTATTCCATCAACTATTTTTATTTATAAAAATATCTCCTTCTAATTCTCCAAGTACATCTTTTGTCACTTGTTTAATACAGTTTGTTACTTTATCCCACATAAAATTTGATTCTTCATTAACATCCAAATCCTAAAATATGTAAGTTTACTCGTAAAAATAATTTTATTTGTATCTTTTAGGTGTCACTATCTAATTCTATGACAATGATTCATTAGTATTCTACTGTAACTCTTTATCTTAAAATTCTGAACTAATAATCAATGTTGAATACTTAATTTCTCAGTTTGAATGGCGTTACATTCCTTACATTCTTCACGATTTCTGCTTCTCATAAGAAAATAATCAATTTGTGTTTTATTAGATTTATTCTTATATATAATAATATGTTTATCTTTTTTTCTTAATAGAGTATTAGCAATAATAAAATCATACGCTGAATAAAACTTAATATGACTCTACCTTTTTCATTAATCACTCCAAAATCATAGCCACCATGAATATTTCTAAAATCTTTTACTTCTCTACCAATGTGTTCATTTAAATCTTCTCCATTAAAAAGTCTTTCTTCGCGAGCTATCATTTGTATTAATTTTTTTAGGTCATTCCAAAATTTTTCTTTTGAACTTATATCTAAACATACTTGAGAATCATAAGCACTTATAATATTAAAAATATTATTGTACTTATTTCAAATTCCATTAATTTTCACAACATTATCTTTTAAACTCTTATCTATAATTACACCTACACTATTCTATTATGACTCCTATCTGAATACCAAGGTTGGAGACCTAAACTATCAATCTCCATAGTCTTTTCTCAAACCCATTTAGTTTCTTGAATACATAAGATATTTATCTTCTTGTGAACCATAATATTAACTAATTTTATTAATTAACCTGTAAGAGTATCTATATTTCAATATTCTATCATAATATTATTTCATGGACNTTTGGATTACATCAGGGATCGGCTTTAAGCCCTTATCTTTTTGCTTTAGTTATGGATGGTCTTACTGGATATTTACAGGAGGATGTTCCTTGATGTATGCATTTCGCTGATGATCCTTCTCGTGGATAAGATGAGAGAAAAAGCCCAGGAAAAACTTGAATTATGTAGGTCTACATTGGAGTCTGAAGGCCTTCATTTGAGTAGAACTAAATTGAATACATGTAATGTAATTTTAGCAGTAGTAGCCCTAGTGAAAGAAGTGTAACTTTGGGCGATCAAATTATTAGAAGGTGTGAACGGTTTAGATATCTCGGATCGGTTGTTCAAAGTAATGGTGATATAGATGGAGATGTTATTAGTAGAATTCAAGTTGGTTGGTTGAAGTGGAGGAATGCTTCGGGCCTTTTGTGTGATAGAAATGTACCGCTTAGACTGAAAGGAAAATTTTATAAGACGGTGGTGAGACCTGCAATGATTTATGATGCAGAATTTCGGCCTTTAAAAGAGAAGCATAATACTTTAAGTAGTGTTGCCTAGATGAGAATGATTAGGTGGATGAGTGGCTTTACACTTAGAGACAAAATGCGAAATGAATATATACGTGATAGGTTTGGTGTAGCTTCTGTGGCTGACAAAATTAGAGAAAGTCGTTTTAGATGGTTTGGTCACATTATGCGTCGACCATCTGATTATCCGATTAGGAGAGTAGATGTTTTAGATTCGACTTATGTTAAGAAAGACAGACATAGACCTAGTAAGACTTGGGCTCATTTTATAAAAAATGATCTTAATTTATTAGAACTAAATAAAAATATGACACCAAATAGGATGCAATGGAGAAAAAGGATTCACGTAGCTGACCCCACGTAATGAGATTAAGCCTTTGTTGTTGTTATTGTTTGTTGTAGTAGCATTTTTATTTACTTCTATAAATTATCTATGTTGAAATATTAACAACGTCTCACGATATTTTTAGTTTTTCTCACCTGATCCTATGGCTACCGATTTTTTAGTCTTTTGTTATGTTTAATATCGTTCTTCATAGTGGTGAACATCAAATTTGAAATTCTTATTTCTATTCTTAACTTGCACTTATATTTCCCGCTCATTTTTGTCACATTAGTATGTCCATCTAGTCATTTTGTACTTGTTAGTTTTAAGTTTTTTAAAGCTCATCCACGGGAGCATTTGGTCTCTCAGTGTCTCCCCCACATAGTGGAGTATCTAAGGGGGGTGTTAAGCTTTCCCACCATATTAAAAAAGGCATGCATGACTGGTGTCATAAGATATCTTAAACAAAGGATCTTGAAACTCACCAAGTTTAATAAAGTGTGATAACCCTTCACACCTACATGAGAATATATGTAGAGATTCATTTGTCACGTTGGAATAATGATGCGAGTACTTATATTATTGCACAACGACTGTTGCTGGCATTTTACCTTTGCATGCAATGATGATGTTTGTTGGCAAGGTGATAAGAATGTGGTGAACCAATCACTCGACCTACTTTTTTTTTCCTCCCATTTTCCCCTTTCTTAATGCTATTTCAATCACGTGTTAAGAAGTTCAATGATGGAAAAGAGTTTCTATTTGGTTGAGATTAGGTGGATAGATTGTGATATTGGAGTCAACCCAAACCACAATAAGAAAAGAAAATATTATTACTAGACCTCACATATAGACGTACAAAGAACCAATTGGAATAGGAATTAATAACAATCACAACACCAAAAATTAAAAGTAGCAACTGACACAATACAAACACTCAATGAGAGTGAATCGTTGGGTGGTGGTGGGTGTTGGCGAGGATTTGAAAGGTGGCATAAAGGTGGAAAAGTAAGTTGGCAAGCAGACAATAGCAGTTTCCCCCATGCCAAACAGCAAGTAGGCCATCCGGTGACGATGCGACGACTGTCCGGGTAGGTAGCAGCAAGGGGAAAGGGTGGAAAAGGTGGCACTTTCATGGAGGGTGGAGCTGGAAGCTGGGGGAGGCTGTGAGGAAGGCTGGGAAGGGGCGGCAGTCGATTGAGAGGTCTTTGTGGGCTGCTTGGAGGATGGCAGGAAGGTTGGCGGCTGGCTAGAGTCGATAGCAGCGAGGATGGAGAGCTGGAATAGCGATGGAGGATGCGGTGGGCTGCCGGATNGCCAGGATGGAGGGCTGGAATAGCGATGGAGGATGCGGTGAGCTGCCGGACAGCCAAAGGAAGGTGCCCCTGGATGGGGGCAGCAAGAAAACTAGCTGGACAACGAGAAAGCCACAGGAAAACAGCAAAAGGATTGCTGTCAGTGCAGTCTGCAGCAAGGTGGAATACGAGGCAGCGAAGCAGTAGAGTTGCGGAGGAGTTAGAGAACGGTAAACACCACTTGGAGACAAATTACAGCCAAAATGCCACTAAGAAAAGGTCAAAATAGAAGAATGGGTGCTCGGTCGTAGAATGGGAACGATAGACGGGACAGTTGATTCAATTATGAAAATGGAAAATTTTGAAGGTTTGAAATAGTTTGTCTACATTTTAACTAATTAATAAAATTAGTTATTATTGAAATTGAACTTGATACACCTGTTAACCACATAGCACTTAATTTCACCAATTATTTTGCATGTTGTTTTTTTTTTTTTGCTATTATTATTATTTTTTAATGCCAACATTCTCTCGGCTCTTTTATATCTCGTAGATCATATTCACTATAACTTCTATCTTAGCATGTCCTACGTGAACCTATGTCCCTTTCACCGCCATTAGTATCTTTTCTTCAAATATATCTCTTGACAAATTATATCTTCNATATCTCGTAGATCATATTCACTATAACTTCTATCTTAGCATGTCCTACGTGAACCTATGTCCCTTTCACCGTCATTAGTATCTTTTCTTCAAATATATCTCTTGACAAATTATATCTTGAAAATTACCTTCCAATTCAACTTCAGGAGTACAAGCATTTGTTATATTTATGGTGTTCTCACAGTGATAATGAAATTTAACAAACACACAAGGAAAAGCAATTATTATTACTGAATTCAAAATTCAAATTTNTTCAACTTCAGGAGTACAAGCATTTGTTATATTTATGGTGTTCTCACAGTGATAATGAAATTTAACAAACACCCAAGGAAAATCAATTACTATTACTGAATTCAAAATTCGAAATTAAAAAAAAAAAAAACACTTCATGAAAATCTGGAATTATAACAAAACAACAATACAACACTAAAATTTGAGTTGGATCTAAGGTGTAGTTGGTGTTGCCAGTTAGGATTTGGATCTCCGGGGTGGTGGCAAGGGGCGGCTAGCAAGTTGGAAACAATCATAGAAGGGGTTGTACTGGGTGGCAACAACAAGGAGGGAAGGGTTTCGGCAAGGTGGCAGCAAGAGGAAGTGGGGAGCGTGAAGGGAATGAATATAGTAGAGTCGAGGAAGAGCACGGAATNTGATTTGAAAAAGTGAATGATTTGGTGATTTTGAAAATAATTTAAATATAAATATAGCCTTTTTTTTATTTTTAAAAGTAACATTTTAACNGGGCGGCTAGCAAGTTGGAAACAATCATAGAAGGGGTTGTACTGGGTGGCAACAACAAGGAGGGAAGGGTTTTGGCAAGGTGGCAGCAAGAGGAAGTGGCGAGGGTGAAGGGAATGAATACAGGAGAGAGTCGAGGAAGGGCGCGGAATACATACCACATGGAGACCAACAACCGGAGCATCACTTGGAATCCTAGAATATTGCCCTTGAAAGGGAAAAGGAGATGTCAACGGTTGGCCCAAAGCAGATCACATAAATACCAAATCTTAAACATCAATGAAACATTTAAATAGACCTATTAGTAATATATCTCTTTTTTGCTTATTTACATATTCTTTTCTTGTATAGGACCACAGTTTGGCACTCATCCATTTATTGGTCGTAAGAAGTTGGTTTCTGTCTTGCATGAAAGTGGCAGCACGTGCTCTCTTGTTGATAATTTGTTCATAGTAAAGAGATATTCTGATGGATCATGCAACGCCATCCCTGTTTCTTCAGATGATGAGGCTCTTTCTAGAACCATGAAGGAGGTTTTTTTTATTATTCAACTTGCCAATTACTTTACACCATTCGTCTTATTCTTGGTAGTTGTTTCATTCCTCTTTTTTCTGGGGGTGCGAATTTACATACATAGCACACAATTCTCATGTATTTATACATCTAACGCCTAAACTTTCATATTTACACATGTAACATTGAAATATTTACTGTCTCATCAGAAATAGCACTATTACATAAGAAGAATTGTGGTGTATGTATGTAAATATGCAAGTTTAGGTGGTAGACATGTAACCNTATATATATATATTTTAAAGCCCAATGACTAATATATTAAATAAGAAAAGGGTACATAGATTTTGTGGAAGGTCCCAAATATGACACCCAGCTCACACAAAAATTATCAAATCATATGATTCTAAAAAAAGAGAAAATACAATAAAATACATAAGAGATCTAAATAAAAAACTAAAAATTGTCAAAATTAGAGTATCAGGCAGCTGGAGAGCGACCCAATTTTGTTTTGCATCTGCCTTTAACTCTAGGGAAGGAGCGGGCTAATAAATTGGTCAGATGAGTGTCATTGTCAGTAGTAACTAATGTATCATCCAATAGATTTCCTAACTCGAGTCGTCATCCGTTTTTTTTGTTCCTCCTTGTATAGACCTGTCATTCCTCATCCGAAGATTGACACGTCTGATCAGCAGAATGGTCTGAAGTGTGCAGGATATGTGTAGGTTGTTGAATATTAGAAGTAACTACTTGTTATACCAACTGATCTTCTATCGGGTTGAAGGAGTACTCTCGTGTCTCTGGACATGTAAGTGGGTCTTTTTCTTCAATAACAGTAAGTGGTATCAGCACATTTGTATCTGTACTTGTAGTAAGGTGTTCTTCATCTGGAACTGTGATGTTGGAAAGAGGATCGGATTGGACCTTCTCAGCAATGATGGTAGGTGATTGATCTTTTGCGACATTCGGTCTTAGATGAGGATGCAAGCGATAACAAATAGTAGAACTGTGACCAAACATACTACAATGAGAGTAATAAGGAGTATGTGGTTTTATCTCAACCTTTTGCCAATACCCGTTGTGAATAGTGTCAATTCATATTTCATCCGGAGCTGGTTGAGTGATATCTCTCTCAACTAACACAGAAGCCACAGAGGGTCTGGTGACAGCAAGCGTAAGACTATCCACCTTAAGAGACTTACCGTAAGCAGTTGCTAAAGAGTAGAGGATTTCTATGTTAAACATATGTAATTTTAACCCTGCAAATTTTATCCAAACTGAAATGATAGGGGACTCCGCTTTTGGATTAAAATCGACAGTCCATTTCAGAATTTTTATAAAACGATTGTCGATCTTGATAATTTTTCGAGAGAAAATGCGAGTGTAATCGGCATCGTGAGATAGCTGAATAAGTATATGCCAACCATCTAGTAGACTAATGTTCTCACTGCCCAATAGTTTCATAGCATTAAATTCTTTCCTAATGATCTCCAGTTTTGGAAAACCATAAAGGAATTTCCCAACTAGAGCAAAATGCCAAGAGAACGCTAGAGTATCAGTTTCAACCTCAGTGAGAATAAGTGCAGGTTTCCAATTTTTTTCAAGTTTTTTAATAAAAGTGTGATCACCGTCACCTTCGATAGCCGTGTGGTACGATTTTGGAACATTTCAGGACTTACTGATAGCAAAAGCAGACACTGAACCAGGAGGGGCACGAGCAGGAATGGCAAGTTGCCGGCATTTCAGGACTTACCGATAGCAAAAGCAGACACTGAACCAGGAGGAGGGGCACGAGCAGGAATGACAAGTTGCCGGCAAGGGCATTTGCATAGAAACGGAGCGTTGAGGTCATTTCCCTCACAAATAAGGAAGTTGTTGGCGCTGAAGAGGAATTGAAGCTATCAGTTCATTTGGAGCGAAGCTGCGCAGAAGAGGAAACTGTTGCCTACTATTGCAACTTGACCGCAAGACCCGCGCGAGCAGCACGAAGACGACTGGAAGTAGAAGGAGCAAAGCGGCACGCAGAAGCAGAGGACGTTCGTCGTCGTCTACGAGTGCGAAATCAATGTCATTGAAGCTCGCGAAAGAGAAGACGAAGCTCGACGAACCGCGATCAGGAGCAGCTGTACGAAGCTTTTCAAAAACAGAGGAGTGAAAAATGCCGTAGCAGAGGCTAGGGTCGCCGGTAGTGGGAGGGAGAGGTGGCATCGTGTCAATTGAAATTGAAAAGGTAATAAAAGTTGTATGAGAGTACTCAATAAAGGCGCCCTACCCATACGATACACAAACACTAACATCCTAAAAAAAATAAGACAGATAAATTTCTAAAATTCATAACTCACAGAAAACAAGTTGTTAGGGGCGAGCCAACTTGGTCCTGCCTCTGCCTCTGGTTTTAGGAATGGAGCAAGCTAATAAATTGTTGAGTGTCGTGTCATTACCCGAATTATTAAAGTATCATCCATTAAGTTCCCAAACAGGGGTGTGCCTCCATTCTTCTTTGTCTTCCTAGATGTGTATATCTTTCATTCATCATCTGAAGATTGGCTAATCTGATCAGTGTGATCAACAGATTTTCGGGCATGTAGAATAGGATGAGCCCCTAGCTCCTGATTAACAGTAAAAATTCTCATTCTAAAGAGATGGTAAATCTATCTCCTCAGCACCTGATGCTTCCTGAGGTTGTGAAGCTGTGATACTACCATGATTATCGGACCGAAGAATATCCTTTGGAGGTAAGGATCTTGCAGTATTGTTTTCAACAGTGATAGAGTGCCATCTGCCAATACATCAGTCGGAAGAACAGAAATAGTATTGTCTCCGGTAGTGGGAGGGAGAGGTGGCATCGTGTCAACCGGTGTTTCAAAAGTCTGTGGAATGCACTCGGGGGCGGAAGAGGGACAGGTATGAAGTGGGGCAGATCCAGTAGCATTTTTACTCTAAGGTTTTAGATTTAGATGCAAATGATAACATTGAGAAAAAGAATGTCCAAACATCCGGCAGTGGGTGCAATAAAGAGGTATCTGTTCAAGTTCTACGCTGCCAAAATCCCTGATGTTGTGTGTCAATCCATATCTCTTCCGGAAAAGGTAAAGCAATATCCCGTTCTATCAAAATTCTGGCTTCAGAAGGCCGAGTCAGATTCATTGTAGGCATATCAGTTTTGAGAGGTTTATCGTATATCATCGCTAAAGCGAAGGGGAGCTCTTGATCGTAAATGTGGACCTTTAAACCTAGGAAGCGCAGCCAAACAGGAATGGTAGGAGGTTCAGTACGATGGTAAAAATTCACCGTCCATTTTAAAACCTTCATCACCTGGTTGTCCATTCGAATGAGTCTTCTCACAAATAAATGAGCGTAATCTGCATCATTTGATAATTGAATGAGAATCTGCTGACCATCCAATTTATCAATCTTCCAACCCCCTTTCAGCTTCATTTGCTCAAAATCCTTTCTAATTAGCTCAAGTTTAGGGTTTTCATAAAGATACTTACCTACTAAGAACAATCGGCAGGGTGCAGCTAGGGTGGAGATCTCGGCCTCTGTGAGAAATATTGCAGGTTTGTCATTTTTATGGGATGTTTTTTTGAGAAATCCGATTTCAACGCCAAGAGCAAAAGTATCGTGGTAACTTTGTGGAAACATATTCAAAAGAGGGGCGGGAGCGGGGTTATCACCGGCGAGGGCGGCGGTGTAGGAAAGAACCTCTGAGGCCATCACCTTGGCTGGTGCTTCACTGCGTGCGCACTGTCGCTGAGCAGCGGGATGCAGTCTGCGACCGAGGACGAATGCACTCGACACAGACGACAAGCGGCGTGCGAAGCAGCAACGTGTGACGAGGGCGAAGAAGGCAACGATGGAAACAGCGACAACGCGGTGCTGGCGTAGCTGTCCGGAGAAGACGACCGAGAACGAAGAAGGCTTGGTAAACAACGAGCGAGATTGTATCTGAAGCCGACGAAACAGTAGCCACGCACGAAGACGATGGA
>JXCR01144717.1:0-12860 GCA_002079205.1 Phalaenopsis hybrid cultivar | reverse complement strand
ATATATATATATATATATATATATATATATATATTTAAAAGCCCAAGGCGAATATATTAAAATAGAAAATATACAGGTAGGTTGTATGAGAGCCCAAAAAAGGCACCTATCCACACGGTACAACACTCACAAAGGTTCCAAAAAAGAGAAGATACATGTAAACCCAAAAAAACCAAAAACTTTCAAATCGCAAAAACATGTAGCTAGGGACGACCCAATTTAGTCCTGACACTACCTCTAGTTTTAGGAAGGGAGACAGCTAATAAATTGTTGAGTTTCGTGTCATTGCCCGAAGTAACCAATATATCATCCATTAAGTTGCTGAGCTCCAGTAGGCCTCCATTCTTCTTCTTCCTCCTGGATGTGTAAACCTGTCATTACTCATCCAAAGACTGGCTCATTTGATCAGTATGTTGGTCAACAAATTGTTGGACATGTATAAGCTGATGAGCCCCTTGCGCCAAACTAACAAGTAACAACTTGCTCGTTCTGATGAGGTGGTAAAATCACAGTAGAAAGATTTTCAACCGTTGCAACAATTGTAGATTCTAGTGTATGTGAAGTATGAATTGTCTCCTCTGCACATGATGCTTCCTGAAGATGCGAAGCTCCAAAGCTCTCCTGATTATCGGACCGGATATCATTCTTTGGAGGTAAGGGTCCTTCAGTATTGTTTTCAAATATATGTGCTATGATTCAGTTTTTTTTTTTGAGATTTTTGTTTGGACAACCTTCTACATCCCCTTTTTCCTTTCTAGGATTGTATCTCATGGTGAGAAGATGCTCTAGCTGCAACTTATCCGAGGTAGTTTGTATCTTTCCTTTACTGCTTGCTGCCGCCTTCACCTATCCCTCCCTGCGACTACCGTAACCTATTGCCTACTGCGGCTATGCTCCGACAGCTTACTGCAAGTTACCGTTGTACCTTCCTCCTCCCTGTTTATTGTTGTTAGACTCCCTTCCCATGCTGCGGCTAACATCTTTCCCTCCCTGTACACAGCCCAACCGCGCGTCTACCACCCTGCAGTCCCACCGCACTTCCCCCTTTCTTCTCCCCACTATAGTCCAGCCAGCCTTCATATATTCTTGTTGATACCCAATCTCTAGCCTTCCCCTCTACACCTACTCAACCCATCCACCAGGTCACCCGCTTGCTATCTATCAACCGTATAGCCCCTCCCTCACTAACTGCTACTTCCCATCAAACCCCAGCACTACCACCCTAGCTTAAGTCCTAGTATTTGTGTTTGTGTCATTTTTTTCTGTTTTCAAGTGTATTGTTTGTAATCTCCTTTGAATTTCAAAAATAAAAGTATTAGTCTGTTGTGTTTTGGGTTAACTATGGTATCATTCAGTAACTGAGCTAGTCTAACCTTAGTCTTTTTCTAGGGTTTCCTTGCATCCGTGCCTACCCAAGCCACCTTCACCAAAAAAAAAATTTTTTCTATTCCCAAACCATAGATAAATTTTGATTTAACCTTAATTTCCACAAAAAAATTAGCAATCCCAAATTAATTATTTTTTTATTCCGTCAATTAGTCATACACCCCCTTTCACCTCCCAACCCTAAACCCTAGCTATGCCACCAAGAAAATACATGCTCGAGACTACCCGGTAAAAGATACAAAAAGAGATTCATCGACTTCAGCGAAGGCTTGTGGACATTGAGGATGAACCCAGGGGAAATTACCCTCAATCATGACAGGGAAAGTTGAAAGGGCGAAAGAGAGGAGAATTTTAACCCCTTTCAAAGGGAGGATTCATTGATGAAGAAGACGGGCCGCGACACTTTGGAATCCGATATCAGAGGAGGCTACATATGGAGTGCACTAAAACTTTGAAATAAAGGTGGATCTACTAGAGTTCAATGGAGGCACGGCTACAGACAACTTTATCAAATGGCTACAATCAGTTGAAAAGATCTTTGAGTAAAAAGAGGTGCCGAAGATAAAAGAGAGAAGCTAGCGCTCAAAGATGCTCTTGCCAAAGATAAAAGAGAGAAATTACCTACCTCTTTATTACTGACAGGATATATTTTTATGACTCCACCTATAGCAGAGAGATCTACTAGTAGAGGAGGTCCCAGCACAGTTTGATCAGTTGCAGATGAAATATGAGTTAGTTGAGCCAAAGGAACATTTCATAGCCCAATATTTGAGTAGTCTGAAACTAGCTATCAGCAACGTCATGCAGCTATAGCCCTATTAGATACTGAGAGATGTCCAGATCTTAGCACTGAAGGTGGAGAGGCAGCAGAAATAAAACAGGCAACCACCACCAGTTAGGCAAGTCATTTGTAATGGGAGACATCAACAGGAGCCTGTCTCAGGGAGTTGAGAAAATTGTTTGGATAAGGACAATGCCACCTTGAATGAGAAGAAGCCTGAGAAGGGTAGCATGCCTACTACAATCTCTGTCAGAAATACTTCAGATGTCATGGATTTGGACACATCACATCCAGCTGCCCAACGATCCGAGTTGTCTTTTACCGAACAGGATGTAGTGGAAGAAGTTAGAGACAAGGAGGCAGTTGAAGAACAAGATGACATGTATCATCTTCAACCTACTGAGGGTGAGATGCTCATGGTTCTACGAGTCTTGCAGACTGAGGATACGAGGGATCCACAGTGACTCTGCTACAATATATCCTGCACCTATTGCATCATGAAAGGGAAGTTATGTAGTCTCATTATCGATGGAAAGAGCAACAAGAATGTGGTGTCTGCACAGATGGTGGAGAAATTTGGCCTAATGATTCAGAGGCATTTCCAGCCTTATTCTTTGACTTGGCTGAAGAAGGAGACAAGGTCAGCATTGACCGGAGATGTATAGTGGAATTTTCGATTGTGAACCAACTGCAGGATTATATGTGGTACGACGTGGTACCCATGGATGTTTGCCACCTTTTGTTGGGGAGATCGTGACAATTTGACCGTAGGAACATCACAACGGATTCATAAGCACCTACTCTTTCACCCAGGATGCACACCGTACTTCTACGGTGCCTGAGATCATGGGTTCTCTTGCCAGCAGTGCAGCGTCGGTCGGAGCAGTTTTGGTGACGACAGAGGATGATAGGACTGAGACACCAATTTCAGACATATGACAGTCACAACAGAGAGCATTTCTGGACATTACAAATCATGATCGATACCTTATCTCCATGACCACCACCATTCGGAGAGGTTTAGGTTACTTTCAATTCAGATCGGGTTGAGCCAATCTTGGGTTACGTTGGGAGGATGCGACATTATATGCGTGACAAGCAGGGCCAAGCCAGACCAACTATGAGCTCCCATAAGTGTGGAAAGATCCTCAGATGCCTGACGGTGCAGTTGCAAGTGAGATCCAGGTGCTTCTCGGATAGCGGTCGAATGGTCTTCAGCCCCGGAAGGTTACAACAACTCCATCATTGGCAACGAGCAAACAGAAGCTTCAACAAATGAGTTCAAAGCTCCCCCAACCCTAGGAGATTGATGTGGGGCTCCCTAGGGGGTTAAACCGATTGAATCAGTTGAATTAGTTCAACTAAGAGGGGAGCAAAACCGGCCAGTTCATGCTTATGAACTAGGGTTGCCGCCCAAGGGGAGGGGCCTCCCCCTCCCAGTTATCTACTTTATATGCGTGTGTGTGTTTCTTGTGTTAGGGTTCAATTTCGGTTTAGACTTCTGTTTGGACAGCCTTCACTGCCCCCCTTTCCCTTTTAGGGTTGTATCCAACTACGAGAAGCTGCTCCCTGTAACTCGTCTTAGGTGGCGTATATCTTTCCTTTATTGCTTGCTGCCACCTTCACCTATCCCTTCTTGCAGTTACAGTGATCCCCTCCCAACCTACTGCCTGTTGCGGCCCAACCCCCTACGACTTACTGTAGGTGTAATACCTTCCTTCTCCCTATTTATTGCTTCCACACTCCCTCCCCTCAGCCTTCTTGCTTGCTGCAGCTAAAACCTTTCCCTCCTTGAAAGGTGTGTATTTTGCATTAAAGTAAAAAAGAAAAACAAATGATTACAAGATGCGGCAAATAGGCCACCAAAAATCCAAAACAAGAGGATACTAAGTGGCACCCCCACAAAAAAGCATATCCTTTGTAACAAAAGGAAGCAGGGGATGAGCATCCTGTAAATCATTAATAAAAAATTTCCTTTTAAGGCATGCTGAGCACAAAAATGAGCTGCCTCATTAGTAATTTTATGAGTATAGGAAAAAAACACCTGCAAAAGTTCTTCAAGAAACCAATTCGAGTCCACAAACACTTTGTTTGCTCCAAAAAAGACTCCTCAAACGAATGTCGAAGTGTATCCATTACATTATTGTTATCTTCTTCCACCACTATCCCATGCAATTCGAACATCCATGGTTCCACCAACGAGTAGTAGAAGACGGCCTACCAGGCCGGTCAATGCTCCATTGCCCCTGAATGGGAAAAAGATGCGTAGGAGCGAGGGAAGATAGAGTAGTTGATGCCATCACAACCGGGAACTGTGGGGGTTTCCCATTCTTTTTGGCGTCTCCAACATCATAAGACCGTGCCACAATAAATTTGGGCCATAGAGACTTGATTTGTTGGGCACTATTTCAGCCACCTCAATACCTCCTCGAAGTTATTAAATGTTGGAATGCTAACACCTGATTTCCTCAAAGCTTCAGCAACGGCCTTCAACGTTCTGGAGCCCTCCGTAACATGATGTCCTCAACTTCCCCACTACCCCACGGACATGTAGGGTCACTGCCAATGTTGCGGTTTTAAAGCCAAGGGTTGAAGGGAATAGCCTCGTGTGACAGACGCCACCAAAACATTGCATCACGAGCATAGATCTTTAATTTATCAATCCACCTATTCTCACTTCATAATCAAACAGTCTCCTGTAGGCAAGTGCAGTAATTGTACGTCCCGAGAGTGCCGGAACAAGACCTTCACGGTCCATAGGGATCCTTCCAAGCTGTTGCAAAGTGCAGATAACCTTAATAAGTTTATCACCGAACCATTGTTTCATATACTCCACATTCCAGTAATTATCCACAATAAAGGCATCCACACATTAGATCTTCCGCCATCTGAACATTTACAAACGTAGACCAGCGAATGATGGGTAAATTGAAAACCCTAACATCAGCAAGCACATTTACATTAACACCATTTCCAATCTCCCGTCTAATAATGCCATGTAAAGCAATACCACCATCAGCAATGATATGCCAAGCCTGGGAATCGGTTCGATTACTTTCACGTCCCTATGGCAAACTTCCATACTTTTCTTTAAAACAATTGGAAGGAACGCAATTGGGCTTATGAATTAACCCCCATGCCAACCAAGCTCGGAGGGGACTATTCCACCTGGAAGCAGCATGAAATCCTAAACCTTCGGTAAACACTGTTTCCGCCAAGCAATGTAATCAAGCTCATGTTAAAGTGGGCCTTTTTGCCATAAGAAAGCCCTGCAAGCTTTTTCAATATGCTTCAAAATGGCCTTAGGTGGGTTCGAGTGGGTAAGAAGGAACGAGGACACATTTAACAGAGAGCATTTAACAAGAGTTGTTCTACCTGAAAGGGAAAGATGTCGACTCCCCCCAAGAACGAAGTTTACCATCAGTCTTCTCTAAAAGATTATTGAAGTCAGCAGCCACTAATTTTCTCATAGCCAATTTGAGGCCAAAATACTCCAGGTCCTCAACTCTTCTATAATTTAAGAATCTAGAGATGCGATTTTCCTTCCAAAGTAAAGACTTCTGGTACAGCCTAGCTGCATCTCTCTCTGAGTTGCAGTCCCACCGCACTTCCCCCTTTCTTCTCCTCGCCGTTGTCAACCAACCTTCATGCATCCCTGCCGATACGCAACCGCCAGCCTTCCTCTATCCACCTACTCAATCCATCCACCCAGTCACCCGTCAGCTAGCCATCTGCCATACAGCCCCTCCCTAACTGTTACTTCCCATCAAACCCCAGCACCTCCTTCCGAGCCTAGGCCCTAGTATTTGTGGTTGTGACGTTATATTTCCTGTTTCCTGTTTCTCTATATTTAAATTTCAGCAAAAAAAAGTATTAGTCCATTGTGTTTTGGGTTAATTCCGGTATCAGTAATATATCAAAATAGCATTTTATATATCCTTGCTGTATGTGTCTTTAACTTTATTCTTATTTATTTACTTATTGGTGAAAGCTGGACCAAAGGTCATCCCAGCAGAAAATGTCAATAGCAAACGCTTTAAAAAATTACAAAATCTTAAGAAAAAACACATTTATGGTGACAGAATGGAGAATAAATGTTATAAATTTTTAATAATAAGATCCTAATCATTGCTTGGGATCATAAGGTTTTTCATATTATTTCTTTGACGATATTTACTACTTTTTTCTTGAGAGAGTTTGTCCAATAACAAGCAAGTGGTATTATATTATACCAAATGACTTAATTTTTTTCTTATCTCAAATAGCTTCATGTTTCTATCCTTCCAAATACTCCATAAAGCTAAGAGAAAGAATGTATTAAGTATGTTTTTATTTTTAACTATGATCCTCTTACCCTCATTTCTTTTCTCTTATCATTATTATTATTATTATTATTATTATTATTATTATTATTATTATTATTTTGTCTGTTATCACCTTTGCAAGAATTTTAGCTTTCATAGTTCTTTTCTAGAACCTTTTGATGTTCTATTTCAATTTTATTAATAAGTTAGCCATGTAATCTAATTTTCATATTTTTTTAACAGCATAATTTTTATTTAGGTACTTTTGGAATATAGGTACTCTCAATGGTAAATTAATGGAATTAGTTGATATTAAGATTCATAGAAGGATTAATATCTTATGTATTCAAGAAACTAAGTTGGTTGGAGGTTTTAAACTTTGGTATTCTAGTAAGAGTCGCACTAGAAAAGGGGTATAATTATAGATAAGAGTTTGAAAGATAATGTTGTAAAAATTAATAGAGTTGGAGATAGAATTATAGTCCTTAACATTATCATTGATACTAAGATTTTTAATATTATAAATGTTTATGCTCCTCAAGTAGGTTTAGATATAATGTCTAAACATAAATTCTGACTTAGAACACTTAATACAAATGATACCTCTTGAAGAAAGAATTTTTATTGGAGAAGATTTAAATGGACATGCCGGTTGTGTGGTAGAAAATTTTAGAAATATTCATCGTGGCTACAGTTTTGGATTGACTAATGAAGAAGGTTGAGCTAATTTAGATTTTGCTTTAACGTATGATTTTTAATGCTTTATTCAAGAAAAGAGATGAGCATCTTATTACTTATAAGAATGGATCTAATAAAACACAAATTGATTATTTTCTTTTGAGAAGAAGAGATCGTCGAGATTGTAAAGATTGTAAGGTCATTCCAAGTGAGGATTTAAGTACCCAACATCATTTATTAGTTCTTGATTTTAAGATGAAGATTTGTAAAATAAAGAATACTAAGACTCATAATCGTAGAATTAAATGGAGGAGGAATCTAAAAGACAAATAAAAATATTTTTATGAATAAACTTCAAGATTTCAAAATTTGGGATGTTCATGATGAAGCAAATGCTATGTGGAAAAAAGTAACAAACGCTAATAAACAAGTAGCAAAAGATGTACTTGGAGAATCAAAAGAAAAAGTTTTTTCAAATAAAAATTATTGGTGGTGGAATAATAATATGCAAGAAAAGATAAAATATAATAAGTTATGTTATAAAAATTGGTTTAAATGTAAAAGCTTAAAGAACTGGAAAAAATATCAAACGGCCCGCAAGGAGTCTAAAAGAACAATATGTGACGCTAAAAAATTTGTTTTTAATGATCTTTATAATAGATTAGATACTAAGGATAGTGAAAAATATATGTATAAACTAGCCAAACAAAGAGTAAAGAAAAGTAAAGATTGAACTCAACTAAAGTGTATTAAAGATGAAAATCAAAAAGTGATTTTCTTGGAAAAAGATATTCAACATAGGTGGTGAGTTATTTTGATAAATTATTTAATGAAATTTCTGAAATTACGATCGACCTTAGTGATCTTCATATTATTAATAATAATAAAATGTTTCATTTTTATCGTCGCATTAGTAAAAAAGAAGTTGAGGAGGCTTTAAAGAAAATCAAAGGTGGAAAGTCTGTAGGACCTGATAATATCCCAATTGAAGTATGTAAATGTTTAGAAGATTTGGGAGTTTCTTGACTTACTAAACTTGTTAATATTATTTTGAAAACTAAAAAAATGCCCGAGTGGAGGAAGATATTTTGGTCCCTATTTTTAAGAATAAAGGGAATGCACAAGAGTGTACAAATTATAGAAGAATTAAGTTGATGTCATACTTCAAAATTATGGGAGAGGGTAATTCAACATCGGTTAAGACGTATTACATAGATTTCTCATAATCAATTTGAATTTATGTTGAGCAGGTCTACTATGGAAGCTATACATTTATTGAGAAATTTGATGAAATTTGGATTTATGCCGAGCAGGTCTACTATGGAAGCTATACATTTATTGAGAGGTTTGATGGACGATTTATGCCGGGGTTTATGCCAGACAGGTCTACTATGGAAGCTATACATTTATTGAGAGAGAGATAATAAGGAGAATCTACATTTGATTTTTATTGATTTAGAAAAAGCTTACGATAAAGTCTTGAGATATCCTTTGGAGAGTTCTCGAGAAGAAATATGTTGATATGACTTATATTCAAGTCATTTAATCCTTTGGAGAGTTCTCGAGAAGAAATGTGTTGATATGACTTATATTCAAATCATTAAAGATATGTATACTAGAGTTGTAAGAATCTACATTTGATTTTTATTGATTTAGAAAAAGCTTACGATAAGGTTCTAAGAGATATCAGAATCTACATTTGAATTTTATTGATTTAGAAAAAACTTACGATAAGGTTCCAAGAGATATCCTTTAGAGAGTTCTCGAGAAGAAATGTGTTGATTGACTTATATTCAAGTCATTAAAGATATGTATAGTAGAGTCTACATTTGATTTTTATTGATTTAGACAAGCTTACGATAAGGTTCCAAGAGATATCCTTTGGAGTTCTTGAGAAGAAAGGTGTTGATATGACTTATATTCAAGTCATTAAAGATATGTATACTAGATTTTTATTGTTTTATTAATTTAGAAAAAGCTTACGATAAGGTTCCAAGAGATATCCTTTGGAGAGTTCTCGAATTATTGATGTAGAAAAAACTTATGATAAGGTTCCAAGAGATATCCTTTGGAGAGTTCTTGAGGAGAAAGTTTAGAAAAAGCTTACGATAAGGTTCCAAGAGATATCCTTTGGAGAGTTCTTGAGAAGAGAGATTAGAAAAAGCTTACGATAAGGTTCCAAGAGATATCCTTTGGAGAGTTCTCGAGAAGAAAAACTATGACTTATATTCAAGTCATTAAAGATATGTATACTAGAGCTGTTACTTGTGTTCAAACTGACTTATATTCAAGTCATTAAAGATATGTATAGTAGAGTCTACATTTGATTTTTATTGATTTAGACAAGCTTACGATAAGGTTCCAAGAGATATCCTTTGGAGTTCTTGAGAAGAAAGGTGTTGATATGACTTATATTCAAGTCATTAAAGATATGTATACTAGATTGATTTAGAAAAAGCTTACGATAAGGTTCCAAGAGATATCCTTTGGAGAGTTCTCGAGAAGATTTATTGATGTAGAAAAAACTTATGATAAGGTTCCAAGAGATATCCTTTGGAGAGTTCTTGAGGAGAAAGTTTAGAAAAAGCTTACGATAAGGTTCCAAGAGATATCCTTTGGAGAGTTCTTGAGAAGAGAGATTAGAAAAAGCTTACGATAAGGTTCCAAGAGATATCCTTTGGAGAGTTCTCGAGAAGAAAAACTATGACTTATATTCAAGTCATTAAAGATATGTATACTAGAGCTGTTACTTGTGTTCAAACTGACTTATATTCAAGTCATTAAAGATATGTATAGTAGAGTCTACATTTGATTTTTATTGATTTAGACAAGCTTACGATAAGGTTCCAAGAGATATCCTTTGGAGTTCTTGAGAAGAAAGGTGTTGATATGACTTATATTCAAGTCATTAAAGATATGTATACTAGATTTTTATTGTTTTATTAAAGCTTACGATAAGGTTCCAAGAGATATCCTTTGGAGTTCTTGAGAAGAAAGGTGTTGATATGACTTATATTCAAGTCATTAAAGATATGTATACTAGATTATTGATTTAGAAAAAGCTTACGATAAGGTTCCAAGAGATATCCTTTGGAGAGTTATTGAGAGGAAAGGTGCTGATACGACTTATATTCAAGTCATTAAAGATATGTATACTAGAGTTGTTACTTGTGTTCAAACTGAAGGAGGATTGACAAATATTTTGGATTACATCAAGGATCGGCTTTAAGCCTTTATCTTTTTGTTTTAGTTATGGATGGTCTTACTGGACACTTACAGGAGGATGTACCTTGGTGTATGCTTTTCGCTGATGATATCCTTCTCGTGGATAAGATGAGAGAAAAAGCCCAGGAAAAACTTGAATTATGGAGGTCTACATGGGAGNAGAAAATTGGCACGCAAATCGATGAATTCGTCAAAACGACTTCCGACGGCGAAACGGACTGCGCCGGAACGTCTGGAATGTCGAAATTACTTAAAAGGGGTATCCAATTTACAATTATTTCACACGAATTAAAATGTGCAAATCAAATTTTTACTTTAAAAAATTAAGTATTTTCATACTTATTCTTTTTAATTATATAATATTTATAAAACCCTAATATCTATTTCCCATTCTCCTGGCACGATTAAATTCTTTNTGTTGCCGAGATGAGAATGATTAGGTGGATGAGTGGCTTTACACTTATAGACAAAATGTGAAATGAATATATACGTGATAGGTTTGGTGTAGCTTCTGTGACTGACAAAATTAGAGAAAGTCGTTTTAGATGGTTTGGTCACATTATGCGTCAAACATCTGATGATCCGATTAAGAGAGTAGATGTTTTAGATTCGACTTATGTTAAGAAAGACAGACATAGACCTAGTAGACATGGGCTTATTGTATAAAAAATGATCTTAATTTACTAGAACTAAATGAAAATATGGCACTAAATAGGACAGGCTTATTGTATAAAAAATGATCTTAATTTATTAGAACTAAATGAAAATATGACACTAAACATGACTCAATGGAGAAAAATCTTATTGTATAAAAAATGATCTTAATTTATTAGAACTAAATGAAAATATGACACTAAATAGATATTGTATTAAAAATGATCTTAATTTACTAGAATTAAATGAAAATATGACACTAAATAGGACTCATTGTATTAAAAATGATCTTAATTTACTAGAACTAAATGAAAATATGACACTAAATAGGACGCTATAAAAAATGATCTTAATTTATTAGAACTAAATGAAAATATGACACTAAATAGGACGCAATCGAGAAAAAGGATTCATGTAGCCGACCCCATGTAATGAGATTAAGGCTTTGTTGTTGTTGTTGTTTGTTGTAGTAGAATTTTTATTAACTTCTATAAATTATCTATGTTGAAATATTAACAAAATTTCACGATATTTTTAGTTTTTCTCACCTGATCCTATGGCTACCGATTTTTTAGTCTTTTGTTGTGTTTAATATTGTTCTTCATAGTAGTGAACATCAAACTTGAAATTCTTATTTCTATTCTTAACTTTCACTTATATTACCCTCTCATTTTTGTCACATTATTATGTCCATCTAGTCATTTTGTATTTGTTAGTTTTTTAAAGCTCATCCACGGGAGCATTTGGTCTCTTAGTGTCTTCCCCACATAGTGGAGCATCTAAGGGGGTGTTGACCTCATCTTTGAGGTCATTTCCTTTTCTAGGGTCTTAGGATTTAGCTCTAGGAGTTCCTATTGACCATCTTAGAAAACTAGAATTGAGACTCACCCTTCTAGAAATTCTAGCCAATTCTTATTTTCCTTTGATGTCTAGCATCTTTGGCACAAGACCATCGTCTTATGAACGAGCGGTTATAGGCTATTTTGCGAAGATTCAAGGGANTTTGTTGAAATATATGCTGGAAGTTTATGTTAAGTGCTGGAAATCACATTTGGGGCTTATGTTTTGCTCATTTTGCTGCCCCTTTGTTGAAATATATGCTGGTAGTTTATGTTAAGTGCTGGAAATCACATTTGGGGCTTATGTTTTGCTCCTTTTGCTGCCCTTTGTTGAAATATATGTTGGAAGTTTATTTAAGTGTCGGAAATCACATTTGGGGCTTATGTTTTGCTCCTTTTGCTGCCTCTTGTTGAAATACATGTTGGATATCATTTTTAAATGCTAGAAATTATGTTTGGGGGCTCATCTCTCACTGCTTTTGCTGCCTCTTGTTGAAATACATGCTAGATATCATTTTTAAATGCTAGAAATTATGTTTGGGGGCTCATATCTCATTTCTCTCGTTGCCCCTTGTTGAGATACATGCTGGATATCATTTTTAAATGCTAGAAATTATGTTTGGGGGCTCATATCTCATTTCTCTTGCTGCCCCTTGTTGAAATACATGCTGGATATCATTTTTAAATGCTAGAAATTATGTTTAGGGGCTCATATCTCACTGCTCTTGCTGCTCCTTGTTGAAATACATGCTGAATGTCATTTTTAAATGCTAGGAATTATGTTTGGGGGCTCATATCTCATTTCTCTTGCTGCCTCTTGTTGAAATACATGTTGGATATCATTTTTTAAATGCTAGAAATTATGTTTGGGGGCTCATATCTCACTTTTTTTGCTGCCCCTTGTTGAAATATATGCCGGATTTGAGTCTTGATTTTGGGATGATGCCTTAGCCATGAGCTTCCTATTCATTTAGCTGGATTTGATTTTTGGTT
>JXCR01144715.1:657299-684585 GCA_002079205.1 Phalaenopsis hybrid cultivar | reverse complement strand
GTTAGGCATTTCACATAGAATTGGATAGATATCCATTCTAAATGAACCATGGATTAATGTATTGTGAAGATATGGTGAACCCTAGTTCCAAGTCAACACCCAGGGTCAATTCTAAAGCCAAGTAATCCTATAGGAACTCTTCTTGAATTCTCTCATAATGATCTTACCTACTAAATGCTAGAGGTTAAGATCAATATGTGGAATTTCAAGTTGAGTAAAAAGAAGAGTTTTGAATTTCTAATGGTGAGGGTACCTTTTCTAGTTTTCTAAGACTAGTCAATAGGAAAGTCCTATGGCTAGACCTAGGCTACTGAAGAAGTTTCTAGACCTCAACCAATAGTGAGGTCAACAGTGCTATAATTTAAAAGAAACTTCCTGAAAATCTTAAAGCTCTCAGTAGCTTTATAATTCCATTTACAATAGGAGATAGATTTTATGGGAAAGCTTTATGTCATTTAGGTGCAAGCATTAACCTTATGTCATTATAAATATTTAAAAGATTGGGATTAGGAGAAATAACCCCTACTACTGTAACTCTGCAGTTAGTAGATCGTTCAATAACCTATCTTAAAAAAGTTATAGAAGATGTCCTAGTGAAAGTGGATCAATTTATCTTTCTTGTTGATTTCTTTATTCTAGATATGGAGGAAGATAAAGAGATACCAATCATTTTCAGGAGACCTTTCCTAGCCACAGGAAGAGAAATGCAAAATGTGCAAAAAGCAGAATTAATAATGAGCGGCAATGATCAAACTGTTACTTTTAACATTTTAAAATTAATAAAATACCCTACAAAAGGTAAAGATGATGAATGTTATAGAATGGATGATATAAGATTTCTGAGCGAAATCCATTTCATGACTACTTATGTAGAAAAATCTGAAGAAAAAGATTTGGAACATGAGTAAGAAGAGGAATTAGATCAATGTGTAAACTTTTTTAAGGAAGATTCAAGTTATGTTCATGAAAGTTTTGAAATTTTGGACACGATAGAGAAAGATAAATTATTTTGTCCATCTATTGAAAAGCCTCCAGAACTTGAGTTGAAATTACTTCCTCAACATTTAAAATATACCTTTTTGGGAGATCCCTCTTCTTTACCTGTTATAATTTCCTCGAAGTTAACAAAAGAAGAAGAAGAAAAGCAGATGAAAATTCTGAAAAATTTTAAGAAAGCCTTCAGATGGACAAAAATTAAAGGAATCAGTCCTTCAATTTGTATGCATAATTAATCTGGAAGAAACTTACAAACATAGGGCTGATCCACAAAGGATATTAAATCTTGTTATGAAAGAGGTTGTTAATAAAGATATTTTAAAATGATTAGATACTGGAATTATCTACCCTATTTCAGATAGTGCATGGGTTAGTCTAATTCACTATGTTCCTAAGAAAAGAGGAGTAACTGTAACTGTGAATGAGCATAATGGGTTAATACCTACTAGACAAGTTACAGGGTGGAGAATATGCATTGATTATAGAAAATTAAATATTGCCACTAAGAAAGATCATTTTCCACTAATCTAGATCAAATGCTGGATAGACTAACTGGGCATAAATACTTTTATTTTATGGATGGATATACCGATTATCACCAAATTCAAATATCTCCAAAGGATCAAGAGAAAACAACATTTACCAGTCATTATGGTACTTTTGGCTTTTAGAAGAATGCCCTTTGGTTTATGTAATGCCCCTGCTACATTTCAAAGATGTATGACAATATTTTTTTGTGATTTAATTGAAAAAGGGATTGAAGTCTTTATGGATGACTTTTCAGAGTTTAGAACTTCATCTGACTCATGTTTTGAACCATTATCTAAGGTTCTTAAGTGTCGTGAAGAAACAAATTTAGTCCTTAATTCGGAAAAATGTCAATTTATGGTAGCAGCAGGAATTGTATTAAGTCATCAAATATTATTTAGTTCTTAATTAGGAAAAATGTCAATTTATGGTAGCAGGAGGAATTATATTAGGTCATCAAATATCAAGAAAAATGGTATGGAAGTAGATCCTGCTAAAATTTAAGTGATCGCTAATTTACCTTATCCAACAAATTTAAGGGAAATTAGGAGTCTTTTAGGACATGTTGGATTCTACAAACGATATATTAAGGACTTTTTAAAGATTGCTAAGCCTTTATGCCATTTACTGGAGAAAGATGCAATTTTCAATTTTGATGAGGAATGCTAAAAGTTTTTAAATTATTAAAAGAAAAATTAATCACTACACCAATTATAGTTTCACCAAAATGGGAAAAACCATTTAAACTTATGTTTGATGCAAGTGATTATGCTATTAGAGTTGTTTAAGGACATGATAAAATTTTCAAAGTTATTTACTATGCTAGTAAAACTATTAATGAAACTCAAATTAATAATACAACAACTGAAAAAGAGTTATTAGGAATAGTATATGCCTTTGATAAATTTGGATCATATTTCATTAGGACTCGTTGTAAATGCATACAGATCATTTTGCTATTAAGTACTTAATGAAAAAAGAAGGATACTAATTCAAGACTTATAAGATGGATTATTCTTTTACAAGAATTTGATTTTGAAATAGTGGATTAAGAGGGAACTGAAAATCAAATTGATGATCATTTGTCTAGGTTTGAATAAGAAAAAACACTCTATTTTGACAAAGAAATTAATGAACATTTTCTAGATGAAAAATTGTTCACTGTAAATGAGTGTCGTGTTCCGTGGTATGCCGACATTGTGAACTACATTGTTAGTAATCTTTAACCCTATGGAATGACATACCAAACAAATGAGGAAATTTGTTTTTGAAACTAAGACTTTTTTTTGGGATGACCCATATTTATATAAATAAGGAAAGGATCTGATCATTCAAAGATGAGTACCATTAGAAGAAACTTATGAAATTATCCAAAAATATCATAATTCTGATTTTGGGGGACATTTTGGTGTTGATAAAACATCATAAAAAATTCTACAATCTGGATTTTATTGGCTTACAATGTTTAGAGATGTTAATGCTTATATCAAAACTTGAGATAGATGTCAAAGAGTAGTCAATATTTCTAGAAGAAATGAGATGCCCCTCAATTATATGCTAGAAGTTAAAGTATTTATTGTTTGGGGATTAGATTTCATGGGACCATTTATACCATCTTTAAAAAATTTATATATTCTTTTAGCAGTGTACTATGTATCCAAATGGATAGAAGTTGTTGCTTTACCTTGATGTAATGTTCAAAGTTTCACAAACTTTTTGAAAATTAACATATTTTAAAGATTTGGGATGCCGAAAGTTATCATTACTGATGGGGGAAGTCATTTCAGAAATGTCATTATGGAGAAGTTATTAAAAAAATATCATATAAATCATAGGATTGCTACAACTTATCATCCTCATNATTCTAAGCTCAAATTCATCATGTCCAAACTTAATTTAAACCAATTTTATGCCTGATTGAGCCACTCTCCAAACCCTAATTTCAACTTGAGTGAAAAACCCCAATTTTGACTATAGCCTCAAATTTCCCCAAATTGACTCTCTTAACTTGCCCAAATCCTTCTATTTTGAATTCTAAACTCTTCATTACACTCCCCTAAGTCAATTCAAGCCTCCAATTTTCCTTAGACTAGCCTCAAACCTCACCCAAATCCCACCTAAATCAAAACCCCCAATTTTGCTTTAAAATCCAAAATTCCACAAATTGAACTTCATAACCCCTCAAATTTCCATTCAATTGAACTCTAAACTTCTCATGGCAATATCATACAACATTTTGAACAACCAATTGAGATAAATCTAAACCTAACCAAGCTCAAACCCAAGTTCAAGCCAAAACCCTAATTTTGAACTAAAATCATAAATTCAACTAAACCAATTCAAATTGACCAAGCCGTGGTCACCATGGAAAAATTCTGAAAAAAAGAGATAAATTCGCTAAACCAAAGAAAGATATGCCATCGGCCATCAAATATCCAAGCTAATCACCATTAAACCTTACTTTGTATTCACTGACCTTGCTAGCCATTAGCTCTATCCTCGTTGGCTGGCCTAGTGGCCGAAATCACCATAACTAAGAGATTAGCATGGCTAAAACCCAAATTTAAAACTCCCAGATGTTGCTCACTCCCATTGGACATTGGAGCCTCTCTTCCCTCCACCTAAGCTGTCTTTTACACCCATTGGCTAGCCCTCTTGGAGACCTGAGCTCCTCTATTTAAATTATCCCCTCCACCCTACAGCCAAGAGGTGAGAGTGCTTAAACCTTAACATAACTCTACCAAAATTCTCCCAGAGCTAATCACAGCCCTCCTAAGTTCAAATCTAGTGCTCTCAGCCACCCATTCCACTTGTGTGAGCTTAATTTCAAAGCTTAAATACATGACCTTTTCCTGTCATTCAAAAATCTCTATGAATCATTAAATTAAGCATTACATAATCTTCCTCAGACTAAAACAAGTAGATCCCCACTGAAATCCCCATCCCTAAAGCACTCTAACACATTATTAGACGAAGGCCGCACCACCCTCAATCGAACTATTGGTTAAAATTAACCTCACCTCAAATCAACACTTGGAGGAGCTTCATGAGATCACAATGAATGTGAAGAACCATTCCAATAAAGGCTACACCTGTTGGACCAAGGTATGCACAAATTTTCCCCAAACTGAGCTCATTTTGGGCTTTTATGAAGAAAATTTTAGCTCAATGCTTGATAACCATATGGATGTATTCATCTAGACTAGATGAAGGTGTAGGAATGAACCACATGTAATTTCATTAAGTATTGAGCTAGATCTTAGAGATTTAATGGGGAAGACTTTCGAGTTAGGACGATCGGGGACGATGAATGGATGTCATCTATTTAGGTCGTGTATTGATCCAACGGATGAGACGACGTCAGAAGAAGAAATGGTGCATGAACGTGCGGCCACATGGCAGCTGAGGTGGAAAGCGCGGTGAGTCAGAGAGCGCTGCATGGGGCTTTGATGCGTACGATGTTGGGGTAACATTTGATCAATTTAAATAGAAAAATATGGATTAAATGGATTTATTCAACTACATAACCTTAGAAAATCCATAATTTGGTGTATAAAAATCATAAAAATAAATAAAAATACCTTCTTGCTCAGTGAATAAGGAAAACAATGTGGAATAAAAATAAAAATTATTTGATATTTCTCTAATTTTTAATTTGTTAAATACCCTTCGAACTATTTTAATTCTAGTTAAGTAATAATTACCATGACTCAGAATTTTAGGGGTTAATTCCTCATATTAGTAAGGATGTTCTCTGATTTTTTCAAGGTCAGAGAGCATCTCTAGCTTTGAAACCCTAATTTTCAAGCCTAATTGTCTATTATTGTTTAAAATATTTAAATAAATTAAAACTTGAATCGGAAAAACATTGGACTTATTTTGATAGATTTTATGTGGGTCAGAAGACTCTATGAAAAAAATAAATTAAGTTTAAATGTATATGTAACTTATTATGTTTAATTAAATCATAAAAACTCACTCAAATTAAAATGAAAAAATAATAAAAAAAAACAAATATAATTCCATACTATAATAAATGATTATTTTAGCTCACTGTAAAAATTTGAAACTTATTTGAATTAGTTTAATCAGTGAAGTCTATTTTCCAAGTAAAATTGTACTTTTGCATTAAAATAATTATAATAAATTAACTATGCTTAGAAAAATTATGTAAAGTGGTTTTTTGAGTTCCTTTTGATCGGTAGCACTTAGGAAAAATAAAATTTATTTTAAAACAATTAGTTCTTTTTTTAGCTGTATTTTGAATTAAAAATTAAAAAATACGAAAATGCAACAAAATATTCCTAATTGTTCCCTAGTCACTTGGAACCCTTTAAAATATTTTTCTTAATTTTTTTGATTTACTTATGTATTTTTAAATGCCAAAAATGTATTTTTTTTCTTAGTTTTTCATTAAAATACTTATAATAAATAAAATAAGTCATAAAAATGAAAATTTTGCTACAATAATTTCTATGGACTTAGAGAGATTTAATAAAAATATAAAAAGTCATTTTTGAAATTAAAAAAATATTTGTTATTTAATTAATCATTAAAATCAATAAATAATTATGATAATTAAAGTATAAAATTTAAAATTATGAAATTTTGTCTAAGTGGTCCTCTAACTTAGGTGAACCTCTAATAATTTTTTTTATGAATAAAAACTTTAATTTGATTAACTAAATAAATTAATATTGAAAATTTTATTTTCTGAGTTAAAATAATTATATAAATTAAATAAAAATCAGAAGAATCACATTTTCTCATCTGATTTTTTAATTGACCCACAAGTGGGATACCATAAAGATTTCAAAATCATTGGAGTTATATTTGATAAGTTATGAAGTGAAGAGCTCTAAGGGCAAAATTGTAATTTTTGATTTTGATGGCCTAATTGAAATTTAGCATTAAACAAAGAGTAAATGGGTAATTTTGATCATTTAGAACTCTTCTGGATGTTTGAAATATAATGGGTTAAGAGGTAGAAAACAACTTGCTACATTTTCATGATAATGGTAGAATTGTAATTTTGTTAATTATTATGACTTGGAGGATAATTATCTTCGATGGTACTAAGGTGGTAGGCTTGAGTTAGGAAGATAATACACTTATTTGAAGCCCCTAATTAGTAATTTTGGTAATTTTCATAAAAGTTGTTTAAGGTTATGCCCCGAACTCCTTAGGACCCTTTTGGTACTTTGATACACAATTGAACTTATTATTCTTTATTCAAGAAAATAATCAATTAAAATTAAACAATTGAACTTATTATTCTTTGTTATGACCTAGGGTTTGGTAGATAAACTTTCAACTGGTCTTCTTGTTTTCTATTCTTGCAATTTATTTAAAATTCCTGCAAAATTTTATATATCCTACAAGAACATTTATACGGGAGTGTAAGAAGTTGATAGATACGTATTTACATTTTTGCAATGAAATTTTCTTTCCTTTTACTTAGCTTCATTTCCTACGTATACTTGCTTAAATCAAAAACTTTTTTCAAAATTAAAAGTTACAAAATCTTTTTCAAAATTATAAATTACAAAACCTTTTTCTGAATTAAAAATGACTAAACCATTTTTCAAAATTAAACAACATTTTTCATAAAATGATAAAATAATCAATTTCATAACACGTCCTTTTGAATTTACAGAGTTCCTCGGATGAGTTAATCCACAGTTGCTAACGAGATCTCCCTAGTTTAAATGAGTTGAACAACTCATTTAAGCTAATTAAATTTAAAAAAAATAGTGGTACCGAAATGAGGGAACCATGAAATCTTAACTGGTATCGCTCTAATCAATTTTAACCCCCTCATAATGATTGAACTGAACTTGTCATTTAAACCTTTGAACCTTTAGACTTTAGGACTGCTACTTCAGTGAGGAGCTTAGTGCTAACCATGAGGGTAGCATTCTACAATCGTAAGTGGATCTACAGCTACAAATCTCTTTTTTTTAAATTAAACGACAAGCAATAGGATTTTGTGGTTGTTTGTCTACTGCAACATAAATCCTCACTTTATCTTTAGGCCTTTGTACAATTGTGTTTTGTAAATTAAGCTTTAATTTGTTTTAGGATTCCAAGGTTGTCATTCATTGTGACATAAATCTATCTATCTCCTAGGCTATTTATAAGATCATGTCATGAAAATGTAAGCCCTAAATAAAAATAATTAGTTGGATGAAAAATTCAAAAATTTCATTCTCGAAGTTGAGGCCAAACGATAGGATAGTTTAGGAATTCATTGAGGTTCTCCTCATGTGACAACCCCTAGTTTTCTCTTTTTGGATTCCATAACAATGTTCCAAATTTGAGCCTTTCCCAATTGGCACATATTGGTCTGATCTTTGAAAAGTCATATTCCTTAAAATTCTTGAAGACAATATTTCTTATCTAAATTGAGAGTTTTCTTAGGTGACCTCGGTTATTTAAGATGTAATTAACTATAGGGGATTGCCCTTATAGTAAACATTATGAACCCAGCTTAATATAAATTCTATCTAATTGTTTATATTGGATAGTGAAATTTATCGGTCAACATAAAGGTTCACAGGCTAAAATGGATGCCATAAATTCTTTAGTTTATTTATTTGAGTCTCACTAGCAAGTGATGTGTTCATTCCTCAGGGTAGATGCATCATTTATCGTGTTGTGCTCATTTATTTAAACCATTGTTTATATGAAACAGTTTCAGTCTCATATTTTTGAAAATTAAAATAGTACTTTCCAAAAATAATAGATATTAACCCAAATATGTTCTTCCCAATTTGGCGACATACATGATCTAAACAAGAATTGAAAGAGGTAGCAAAAACTAAGAACTCGTCCATAAAAACATCAATTCCTTTCTCAATTAAGTCTTAGAAAATTTACATCATACATCTAGGAAAATTTGCAGGTAAGATAATTTCTTTAAATCTACAATTCAAATAAAATTCTAAGTCAGAAAGTTTCATCACATCCCCAGAAACGGCGCCAGAAATTTGACCCGNACTTGAGCATAAAGCATATTGGGCTATTAAAGAGTTCAATTATAATTTAAAATATGCTAGTGAGAAAAGATTGTTATAATTAAATTAGCTTGACGAGATAAGTAATGAATCTTATGAGAGTGCTAAGATTTATAAAGAAAAGATGAAAATGTGTCGGGATCAAAAGATTCTTACTAAAAATTTTCAGTCAGGGCAACAAGTTTTGCTATATAATGCAAAGTTAAGATTATTTCCAGGCAAACTTAAGTCCAGATAGATGGGCCCATATGTTGTGATAAAATTTTATCCTTATGGAGTTGTGGATATTAAAGATCCTAATTCTGAAAAATTTTAAAGTGAATAGACACAGACTATAACCTTATTATATAGGGGATCAGAATAAATATAATGATGTAATGATGTTGGGTTAACCAGAATGAGCACTGGTTACGTCAGGCTGATGATGTAAAACCAAGCGCTCTGTGGGAGGCAAATCAGAATTATCAAGTGTGTTTTTGCTTTGATTGTTGTTTTGAGTCTGATTAAGAAATTTGAGGTAGTATTTTTGAGTTTATTATGTGCTAGTAATGATTTTTAGACTTTATTTTGTGACCTTGACATATTAGAAAGAGAACTTGGACGTTAAGTTGGATGGTGCAAAAATGTGCACTGGTGCTTAAGCGCGAGATCCGGCGCTTAAGCGCGGTAATTTAATCACATGTGCAAATTTTGATTTCTAGAATGTGTAACTACAATTTAGTTGGAATAAATGTATCTTGGTAGTTTCTAGTCGTGCCTAGAAGTTATGAGGGGGAGTTAGGCCTATAAATAGAAGGGGTTTGTGAAGGAATTTCACTCCGGATTATTTTTAGCCCTAAAATTCTAAGAAAGAGAGAGATTTAGATAAAATGTCTTCATGGGAGATGGATTTAAAGAAGAAGGAAGAAGCCATGAGGAAGAAGTTTCTTAGTCAAAGTGCACAAGAGATATGTAACAGTTTCTTAGCTGTTAGTATTTAAGGGATATCGGAGAAGATAAACCAAATGGAGAATACTATATCTATATTAGAGACTAAAGTGCTTGAATTGTATGCTCATCTAGAACATATTGGGTGCAACTTAAGATGCAATTCAGCCATACCAGTTATGTAGAGGAAGTGGATAAGACGATGTTCCTTAAGCAAAAGTGGATAGAAGATGATAGTATTAGAGCTCGTCACCGCCGTTCGTTTTAACAACTCTATATTCTTAGAGAGAATACTGAGAGACAAGAATTCATTCCTTATAAAGAAGAGTGGCATTAAGTTGATTATTAGGAATTGTGTGTTTGGAGTCATGTTTTTAAGTGTTATAGTGTTTATGTCTTGGGTTTAGTGTTTGTGTCACTTATGTGTTTAATTTTAAATGTATGTTAAGTCTTTTGTACTTAGGAAAATTTTCTCATCTAAGACTATTTGGAGAAAGAACTAAGTGTTAATAGTGTTTGTACTTGTCTGTGAATTATATAAGTTTGTTTTTGTGAAAATTTGTGTTATTTTTAGCCTTGAATTGAATTAATTATTATGGAGAATTTTGAGAGAGAAGGGAGTTATAAGAAGTAAAAATATTGATTTAAGTGCTATGAGACCATTTAGACGTGGTTTACTTAGGCTAATAGTGCATTTCACTTAAAATTAAAAATTTCAAAAATTGTGCACTGGCGCCTAAGCGCCACATCTCGCGCTTAAGCGCGAGCCAACTCAAGAGGCAGGCGCCTAAAAGAGACTTACCTTCACTTAAGCACTGGTTTACGAAAACTGGTTCGCGAACGATTAAAAGTGAATTTTTTGTTCGAAAATGCCATTTTTAATGCCTCTTATCGTCTTTCCCAACTCAAGTTGGTAATTTTGAGTGCTAGGGAAACTGAAATTTGGAGATTTCTTGGTGGAATGAAGTGAGATTTGCTAGATCCAAGTTGTTTGAGGTACAAGCTTTACTTCTATGCAAAAATTTTAGATTTTCACCATATATTTAAGCACATTTGGAAGATTTTGAAAGTTTACTATTCATGGTGAAAAGTGAAGAAAAATTTATGGAAATTGTTTGAGAAGTTTAATTAGTGCTTTTGGAAGTTTAGTTTAGTGATTTAAACTTGATTTTTAAAGTTATTTTTGGAATTTATCATATTTATAGAATGGCACCAAGAATGAAAAGGAGTAAAGGAAAAAGCCCATTTGATTCGAGCAAATTTGTCAGTTCAAAAGCTCAGGATCAATATAGTGATGCTCTACAGTCACAAAAATTGATTTAGGAGCCATGTTTTAAGAGTCAAGGTGAAGAAGTGGAAGACCTGATAGTTCGCCGACAGTGGGAACATTTCTGTTGTTTCTCTGTTGTCGTTGTAATTTCTGTTGTAAGGGAGTTTTATGCAATTCTCCCAGAGGCTGAGGATGATCGAGTTATGGTTTGAGGTAAGTTGGTACCTTTTACTTCAGAGGTAATCAACTTGTTTTACCATTTACCATCAGAGACTGTGTTTTTTATGCGAATTATAATTCTACAGAAGCAGAACTGGACGAGAACATATTTTATTTTACTGTTGGATAAGGACTTTGGAAGATTACAAATGAGAGGAGAGTAAATTTTCTAACATCAAAGTTGTGTGCACCATCAAAGGCTTGGCACTATTTTATATCTGCTCATCTGCTTCCTACAAATCATCTCAGTGAAGTGACCAGAGAGAGAGCGACGTTGAATTATTGTATTCAAGAGGGAAAGCCCATCAATATAGGGGCTTTGATCTATCACACTATCATCAGTTCAGCATCTGTTGCTACTACTGCAGGTATGGGGTTTGCTTCCTTGATATTTTCTTAATGTGAGTAGGCTGGAGTAAAGTATGATAGTTGGGAAAAAGTTCTGTCGCCTCTAAAGCCGATTATGAAAGTGAATGTGAAGACTTATTCGAAGCATTCAATTTTTGGCTGGAGAGGAGGATTTTTCAGGAGCTATGGAATAGAGACGTCTGCTGCATCTACCTCTACTACATCTTCATTGAGACCATCTATTTCACGTGCTTCTACATCTCGAGGTGAGTCAACTAAGACTCAAGAGACGTTATTACAAAAGATGATGACTCATATCCACTTTACTGCTGATAAAGTTCAAAATCTTGAACATTTTGCTGATCATACAAATAGGTATAATAAAAGAAAGAGTGACTTTGAGGAGAAATTATATCGAGCTCTGGAGGGCCTGATTAGAGGTGACCCAGGAGTAGTATTTCCTCAAGATCCTCATTATCGTAACTATGAGCCTAAAGAAAAATTGTATAGTGGTGATTCTGAGAGTGGAGAGGAGTAGAGATGAGAGATGATGCGTTGGACTTGATTTGGTTTGATGTATTATTATGTTTGTCTTTTGTTATGGACTTTGTGATGTAGTACTGCTATAGATGCAGTTATGTGATGTTGTGGATTATGTTTTATGTTGTGTTTTGAATTTTTAAATTCTACTGTTGTTGTGATTGTTGTGTTAGATAGTACTTTGTTTTTAAAATTTTAGGGTAGTAACTTTTTTTGTTTTTAGTACTGTGGATTGTTTAGTTTAGAACTTAACTTAATTCCGTGTCATTTTTTTAAGTTAAAAATCTTGCTAGCTTAGAACTTAATTTTAAAATTCAAAAACTGCTACCCTGTATTTTTCTTTTATCATGTTAGTGTGTTGTTAGCTATTATACCCTTTTTTTTAAGAAGTCTATTGAATCTCTACATGTTAAACTAAAATAAAATGTTAGAAAATTTGATCAAAATTAATTTTACTCCTGTCGTTAGTTTTATACTTGTATAATTGGGATGTAAAAATTACTGTTAGCATGTTATTTCAATTTTCATTCCTGCCTACATAATTATCTAATGCTAAATTATTTAATCTGTTTAAACAAATTAAGTTTGACGGAGGGATGAAAAACATTTTCAAAACTTGAATTTTAATTGTTCTCAAATGAACTACAAATGATTTTGAATTTGAAAAGAAAAATTGATTATATATATGAAGTTATATTAGGGAAGTAAAATTTGATTTTAGAAATGAGTAACAAAATTTAATTAAAATTTAAGTAATGAAGAAAAACTTTAAGTTAAAAATTTTTACTATGGAAAATGATTAATATAAGTGACTATCTTTAGTAAGAAAATTTATATTTTTGAAAAATTTAGATAAATTATAATTTTATTTTTCATACTTAAATTTCTTTTATTAAAATGTTTTTCAAAACTATTATTATATTTATAAGTAAAAGTTTTATATCCAAACTTTATTTTAGGAAAGGAAAAGTGGAATTCAAAATCATTAAAGGCCTATCGAGATATAGTAATCCTTGCCTCAAAAAAATAAAGAAAAAGAAAAGAAAAGGAAAATAAAATAAAAAGAAAAGAAATGTAAGGGATGAGAAGCTTGAGGATTAGTGTCTAATCAAAAATTGGTTCTACATTTGATCTTTTTAAAGTATAAGACTTGATAAAATTTTAAACTGATAAATATAATATAGTAAGTAAAATTATTTTTAAGAAAAATTTTTAAGTAGAGAAAATAAAAGAACTAAAATCTAAATTTAGAGAACTTACAATATTTTTGAATTTAATAGAAATTCATATTTTCATAGTTCTTAACATTAAAAATTTTCAAACTTTAAGTTGGTCTTATTTACAAATTATTTTTTCTAAATTAGACAACTATATTTCTAAATCTAAATTTTAGCCTCCTAAAGAAACTCATATACATATCATACATATTTGGTTTTTAAAGATTGAAGTGTCACTTCAAGATAAGTAAAATTTTAAGTTTGGGGGATTTTGATACACCTAAAATATAGCATTTTTAGACACTTTTTATACCTATTTTTGAGATATTGCGCTTTAATGAAAGGTATTTTTGTGTTTTTCTTACAGACACAAGTAAAAATGGAAAAAATGCTTAAAGGAGTGAAAAAAGATCAAATTTGGATCAATAAGGTGAAAAATTGTGCAAAATATTCTTGGCGCCTAAGCGCTAGATCCGGCACTTAAGCACCGGTTAAACAGAGAAGGCTGCGCCTAAGCGCCGGACCCCGCGTTTAAGAACTAGTGGCAGTTACTAGATGAGTGAAATCAGTTTTCAAGAATTTCGAAGAGGTTTTTGAGGCACCCATTGGCTTAATAGGTGGTTGTAACCACCATGGACTTGAAAGGATGCGTCTCTTGGAAAATACATCAAATCAAGACACATTTTGAAGAGATCCCAAGGCACCTCTTGGGCAAATACATCGAATCAAGACACATTTTGAAGAGATCCCAAGGTAGGATGCATCTCTTGGGCAAATACATTGAATCAAGACACATTTTGAAGAGATCCCAAGGCACATCTATGCATCTCTTGGGCAAATACATCAAATCAAGACACATTTTGAAGAGATCCCAAGGCACCTCCTAGAAAACTATAAAAGAAAGAAGAGAGGACTTAGAACTTGGGCAAATACATCAAATCAAGACACATTTTGAAGAGATCCCAAGGCACCTCTTGGAAAAATATAAAATAAAGAAGGGAGGACATAGGAAAGAGTCTTGAAAAGGTCTGAAAAGGTGTGAGTCCTAAAAATATTGGCAAGTTTTGAAAATTCTTTTCCGGAGAGTTAGTTCGGAGAGATTTTCAAGAACCACTTTTTATTTACTTTATCTTTTTTGTTATTTTATTTTGAGTGACTGTACAAGAGAAGAGATTCAAAGGAACTTCAAGAGTTTGATGGAGGACATGAGATAAGTTTTTATCTTTTGTTTAGACTACTTTTGGTTTTAATCGAGAGTTATTGTTGGTTTGACAAAGATTTCTTCTTTTAAACTAAAGTGTGATTTTATTTTCTCCATGGATTCTAAGTAGTTTTCTTTATCTTTCTTCTTAAAATGATAAGTAAGTAAGATTTGGATGGAAGTTGTGGAGAGTATTTATCTTTAATGTTGGAAGAAGTTTTGATGATTTAAATCCATGCACTTCATTTACTTCTTTATTTGGGCAGTCCAGATGTTAAAATTTGTTGTGACAACATGTAAGAACCAGGCTGGTATTGTCTCAGTTAACAATTGGAAAGAATCACATGAGGTTGTATGAAAGAGAATGTAGTTCATATGATTGAGTGCAAATAAATAAGGAAATATTCATTGATGATTATAGATTTAGAGGACCTTAAAGTGACATGTTAAAGCCCCCAACTTGGTTTATTATTTTAGCTTCTGTTACAGGAATGTTAGCCCCTAGGTGGAGGGAATCGAGGGAATTTTAGAGTTAGAGCAAGTACCTTCCCTACCTAGCCGGTCTTCAGAACTATTCAAACTTTAAATTAACTAATGTGCTTTATAGCATCTCTAGTAAGGGTAAAGAATATTATTGCTTCTATTTGGAACAACACAATTTACATACTTCCACAACAAAATTCCTATACTTATTACTTATTCATGATAAGAAGAAAGATATTTTCATATTAAGTACTTTTCATCTATAAAAACTTTGGTTATATTTTTAAGTTGTTATTATTTCGTTAAAATATCAAAAATACCAAAAATATTTAAATTTTAAATTCCTCCAAAAATCATTTTTATAGTTCTACTGTTTCGTTAAAATATCAAAAATACCAAAAATATTTAAATTTTAAATTCCTACAAAAATTATTTTTAGTTTAAGTAATTATCTTTTCATTAAAATATCAAAAATACCAAAAATATTTAAATTTTAAATTCCTGCAAAAATCATTTCTACTTCAAGTAATTATCTTTGTAAAAATAGAAAGACTTTCTAAAAAGTGCATATTACATTATCTTTCCTGTGGGTTCGATATTCAGATCTTAATAAAAAAGTCATATGTTACTTGATAACGATACATATACTTGCATAGTATCCCAATATAAATATAAATAAATTAAAAAGTTAAATTCTTATTTTTTTTTTACGATCAAGTTTTTGGTTTTGTTGCAAAAAAAGGAATTATAAGTGAAAATTACCATCAGAACTATTGCTATACTGTGCATAAGCATTAAGTCAGGATCAGAACCCCCAGTTAACTTAAGAAATGATGAGGTGGATCATATGCCTTCTTAAATAAAGTGGATGATAAAAGGAATGGTTAGATGGAGTATACTACCCGCTGATTGCAATACTAATAGCTGTATAATTGTCATCTTCGATGAAGGAGATTGTATTCCCCCATAGATATATCACCATGATTTTGTCAGATCTTTCTGCATGGTTTCATTCATGATCAAGAGAAACATTCTATTTGGAAAAGAAATTGATGTTATTGGCCCTGGGGAATTCAGAGGATCTTTTGAGATTCCACTACCGATGGATTCATTATTGATTCTAAAAGGAAGTGGAGCAAACCTTGCCAAGCATTGCATTTCAGGGGTACGACGCCGCAGAGTTTCTGTGACATTCAGGAGGATGGACGATAAAAAGATGCCACATGGGGTGCAACCAGATCCAGAACTAGAGGATTTGCACCTGTATGAGCTATAAGATGGGTGCACCTCTAAGCACACGTAAAAGGAACTCTTGCTTGGAGCGTGGCTTAGTAGGTCAGCTTGATCAGGAACTCTTCCCACATAAGAGAGATAAACAGTTTGTCACCTTTTGTACCGTGTCAGAGAAGAATATATGATATGTATTTATCATATGATGTTTCAAATGTATTCAACATGATTGTCTCTTTTGATGCTTTCAGCATGTATTCAATCTACAACACCTGTTTGAAGCAGATTAATGAAATTTCTTTCAGATTTCAACATGTTTGTGAAATTTCCCTTTTGTGTGATTGATAAAGTGCTGTGGAACCATACGTTGGTTCTGGATTATAATGAACAAAGAACAATATAATGAAAGTTTAATATTAAAATTTAAATTTGTTTATCAAAATCAACAAATGAAAATTAAATTTTTGGAAATGTACTTTGACAAGACAACAAGAAAATAAAATTGCTTGAGTTTGTTTCTCTTGCGTTTGAGGTTTCTCACTCTTTGCTTGTGTAGCACAAATATCCCTGTCTATGCTAGTTTATTCACATTCCTATGGAGTCTTTCACTTCTTGTAAATGTCTTCAATCTTTCTGCACTAATGTCAATCTTCACATGTTACATATCTATGAACTTAACACCTCAAATTCTCTGCACTATGTCGGCTATTTCCTCGAGGTCAACACCAAGATTAGATATATTTTCCCGCTACCTCTTGGGTTGGATATGAGTCCCAATGCTTTCCTTTCCAACATAGCAGATATTTCCCTTATGACCATTTGGGTTGGATGTGAGTCCCAAGTCTTTCCTTCCTAGCGTGACCCATCTATTTTCTTGCTACCTCTTGGATCGGATATGAGTCCCAACGCTTTCCTCCCCAATGTAGCAGATATTTCCCTTGTCACCATTTGGGTTGGATGTGAGTCCCAGAGCTTTCCTTCCTACGGTGACCCATATAATTTTCCACTACCCCTTGGGTGGATGTGAGTCCCAGCACTGTCCTTCTCAATGTAGCAGACATTTTCTTCATCATCCCTTGGGTTGGATTTGAGTCCCAGAGCTTTCCTCCCTAATGTGGCACCAATCTTTGGGGTAGGATTAGACATCCTATTCCTATCCTTACAATCGGGTTAGGCTTAGACATCCTATTCCCATCCTCATTCTCAAGGTAGGCTTAGATGTCCTATTTTCATTCTAACAATCATGGTAAGCTTTGACATTTTATACTCATCCTTACAATCGAGATAGGCTTAGACGTCCTATTCACATCCACACATTCGGGGTAGGCCTAGAAGTCTTATTCCCATTCTCACTTTTGGGGTAGACTTAGATGCCCTGTTCCAATCTCCACTTTCAGAGTAGGCTTAGACGTCCTATTCTCATCCTCACATTTAGGGTAGGCTTAGACGTCTTATTCTCATCTATACATTCAAGGTATGCTTAGAATTGTTTTTCCCTCCTCACAATCGGGGTAGGTTTTGAAGTCTTATTCTCATCCTTACAATTGGAGTATGCTTAGACGTCCTATTCCCATCCTCACATTCAAGGTAGGCTTAAACGTCATATTCTCATCCTCACATTTGGCATTGAATCAGACGTCCTATTCCAATCCTCACATTTGGGGTAGGCAAAGCCTATTCAATTTTTTGTGCTTGTGTTTTCTACTTGATCTAGTTTCCTTGCGCATGATTTCATCTCCTTGAAATTTCAAATCAAAATTCAAACTAAATCTCTAAGATATTCAATTTGATTCAAATATTTGCTGGGATTGTCGGTCTATTTGATGATTGTCCCTGAAAACTCCTCTCTTTTCCCCTGGTTAGAATCTATGTTATTCTGTAGTGAAAACCACTGTCACCAAATTTTTCTCTTTGTAGTTTGTGTTCGTGTTGTTGATCTCATGAGTCAACGCCAATACACGCAGTGTGCTCGCCTAACACACCACACCTATCGGGGCTTGGCAGCGACTTTATATATGCTTAAAAATATAAGTATTTAATACTGTTGCTAGAAGATTTAATTCCTCAACAATGGCACCAAAAACATAACAATGATTATAGATTCGATAAAGATGTATACATAAAATATTCAATAATGTAAAGTCACACTTATCAACGCAAGTATACATATCGCTCAAGTAATATAGGGCTCTAATGGACTCCTAGATATCGATCCCATGGGGAGTAATATTAGAACTACAAACTAAGATTTCAGAAAAGCAATACTTAATCACAACAATGGAATTCAAATTGCTTATATAGAACTACAAACTAAGATTTTAGAAAAAGCAATACTTAATCGCAACAATGGAATTCAATTTGCTTATGACTACAAACTAAGATTTTAGAAAAGCAATACTTAATCACAACAATATAATTCAAATTGCTTATCTATCTAATAGGTTTAGAAAAGCAATACTTTAATTGCAACAACGAAGTTCAATTTGTTTATCTGTCACTAATAGAAAATTAAAATAACTATTTAAATTTTTAATAACTCTTAAATAACTAATTATACTAATGAGGTTTTTAATGTGATATTCAATATATCTATTAAATAACTAATGATACTAATGAAGGTTTAAATGTGATATTCAATATATAAGAAAGCATCAAATAAAATGATTACTAATCTATTAGGACTTTAATCACAACAACGACGTTCAATTTGCTTATCTATCACTAATAGATACAACGACGTTCAATTTGTTTATCTGTCACTAATAGGCAATTGAAATAAATGGATAATTTTACTAACTATTAAATAACTAATGTAAGGAGAGGTGCGGCAATTTAATAAATATGTAATTTTAAACTCTTAAATAACTAATTTTACTAATATGTCACTAATAGACAATTGAAATAAATATGTAATTTTAATAACTCTTAAATAACTAATTACACTAATGAGGGTAGGCAATTGAAATAAATATATAATTTTAATAACTATTAAATAACTAATTATGCTAATGAAGGTTTTATAGGCAATTGAAATAAGTAAATAATTTGAATAACTAATAAATAACTAATGATAGAAAGTTAGGGTTAATAATAGACAATTGAAATAAATATGTAATTTTCTTAATAACTCATAAATAACTAATTATGCTAATGAGGGTTTAATTGAAATAAATATGTAATTTTAATAATTATTAAATAATTAATTATACTAATGAAGGTTCGACGTGATATTCAATATCTAAAGAAAGCATCATTCTCCTTGTCAAGAAATTATAGTGAATGGATAAAATGAATTAGTTCAATGTCCTTCTCCTTGTCAAGAAATTAAAGTGAATGAATAAAGTGAATTAGTTCAAATTGAACTAATAAAAAACTAAAGATAGAAAGTAGGGTTTAATTTGTGATATTCAATATATAAGAAAGAATCCTTCTCCTTGTCAAGAAATTATAGTGAATGGATAAAGTGAATTAGTTCAAATTATATTGCATGGATAAAGTGAATTAGTTCAATTTAGATTGTGTCAAATAGGAGCATACCTATTCTTTACCAAATTATAGTGAATGGATAAAATGAATTAGTTCAAATTATATTGTGCTCCTAAATTATAGTGAATGGATAAAGTGAATCAGTTCAAATTGTATTGTGTCAAATAGGAGCATACTTATTCCTTACCCTTTGGTCCAGGCATAAAGAACATTGACTAATCCTACTCTTGTTTACTGAATCTGCGGCTAAGCTGGGAGGATACTGGCTCTCACTTCAGAGCTCTCACGTTCTTGTTGCCTGAGGGCTAACATCTACACTTGAGCACCCAAACGATGGGACCGAATTAAAGATTTTTTTCTGTCACTCTAAAATCTCCAATTCTACGCCTGATAATTTTATTTCCCTTTATTTGCACCCAATTTCCAAGGGCTTTGAACTCCCTGAATCTTGGATGTAATATTCACTTTAGTTGTAAAACTCAATATATTTTAACAAATTAATTGGCCAGATTGAAAGTAAATTAAGATCGAATTCAAAAGATCATCACAACTTCTTTAACATTTTCATGGCTCAACCAATTTAAATCATCATTTCACAAATCTCAAGACAAGCACAAAGACAGAGAAAACTACTCAGGAAGACACAACAAAATTCAGAATTCATATATAAAAGCAAAGTGATACAAACTACAATAAGTAAATAACACTTATCTCTAATTCCTCCCCAAGAAAACTCTTCGAAGTTCCTCTGAATCTCTTCCTTTGTTTACAGTCTTCTTTAAGCGCAAGGAGGAAGAAATCTCTCACTTTCCCTCCACTCTTACAATCTCTCAAAGAATTCCTCACAGTTAGACTCTAAAGTAAACTCTCTACACACTACTGGAACCTCTCTAACGTCTCCCCCGACTTTTTAACTTTTGGCCAAAATCTTCTTTTAATGTTGTAGAGGAGTTTTTCCAAGAGTTTCCTAAGCATCCCTCAAAAAATTGTCCACATTCAATGCACCTTTTGACATAACCGCGGATCTCGCCATCGGTGGCCTCGAGGGCACCGTCGGCGGGCCTTCTAAATTATTTAATCTGGAGTCTCGAGAAATTCTCGCAGTCGGCACCGTTGGGCTTGTTGTCGGTGCCCTAGTTCAAATCTTCACATTTTGGTCCTTTTCGCTTCAAATTCTCTCCTTTTGCATCTTGTTGCTCCAATGACCATAATTCATCATACCTGCAACAAAACATCAAAAATACATTTCTTTAAAGTGCAATATCATCAAAAATAGTGTAAAATAGGTATGAAATTCTCAACAAATTTTTCTTTGGTCAAAATCCCCATACTTAACTATTACTTGTCCTTAAGTAATTTTAGTATTATATAAAAGTTATGATCTATTGTAGTAAAGTTTTAATTTAGAAATACCATAAGTTTGATTCAGATAAATATCATAGTGAGATTTTCAGAGAAAATTCAAGTAACTAAATTAACTCTGTAGCTACAAGATTATCTAGTCATCAAGTTTAAGAGTTCTGGTCTTCTATTCATTTCAAGAATGACTATATGTTGTAATATTAAGTCACTTAGAATATTTAAATGATAGGAACTTCATGAGAACTCTACTAGTAAAAGATCTAATCCATAAATATAAGCTCAGGAATGTATTTAGGTTTTCCCTTTAGGTAGGTTCAGTGAAGCCAATTTTTTATTAGACATATCCTCAAGCTTCTCCTCACTTTCATATTTTTTTTCTTTCTTTTCTTTTCTCTTTTTCATTTGGATTGCTTTCAATCTTATATATTTTTCTTTTCTTGTCAGGGATGGTTGTGAATCCTTTCTTTCTCCTTTTTCAAGTGAGGATTACTATATCTAGATAGCCTTTAATGATTTTGAACATCACCTTTCGTTCCCAAAATTTGAAACTCAAAGAATTCCTTTACCTTATAAATATTTCATAGTTTTTACATCATTGAGCCCCAATCTTTTCTTCTCAAACGAATTTCCATATTCTTAACACTTCAAAATATAGTTTCNTATTTTTTTTCTTTCTTTTCTTTTCTCTTTTTCATTTGGATTGCTTTCAATCTTATATATTTTTCTTTTCTTGTCAGGGATGGTTGTGAATCCTTTCTTTCTCCTTTTTCAAGTGAGGATTACTATATCTAGATAGCCTTTAATGATTTTGAACATCACCTTTCGTTCCCAAAATTTGAAACTCAAAGAATTCCTTTACCTTATAAATATTTCATAGTTTTTACATCATTGAGCCCCAATCTTTTCTTCTCAAACGAATTTCCATATTCTTAACACTTCAAAATATAGTTTCCTTTACTTTAAATAGTAACTATAGTCTTATTCTCTTATACTAAATATCTTAATCTACAAAATTAATTTTGATTACAAAAATATTCCTTTAGATCTACCATAATATTTAAATATTTACAAAATATAGTTATCTATTCACTACATGAAATCATATAAATAATTTTTGAAAATATTGAAATAGAGGACATCTAATAGTCAATCTTTTTCTTCCCTCTCCCAAACTTAACAAAAATATTTCTTTAAATCTACCATAGTATTTAAATAGTTACAAAAATATAGTTACCTGAATTAAATTTACTTTCTTTAAATCTACCATAATATTTAAATAGTTACAAAAATATAGTTACAGAATTAAATTCACTATATATAAATCATATTAATAATTTTTGAAAATATTTAAATTGAGAACATCTAATAGTTAATCTTTTTTTTCCCTCCCCCAAACTTAAATTCTTCAATATGAAATGTTACAGGTGGAAAGAAAAATTCTAAATATAAGTCATACTACAGTATTTTAGGTATTTTTATCATTCTAAAATTTTTGTATATGAAATGATACAGGTGGAAAGAAAAATTTAAATATAAATCATACCTTAGTATTTTAGGCATTTTCATCATTCTAAAATTTTTGCAGTCCTTCTATCTACTTCACCTGGTTTGTAACATTAGGAGCTTTCTATACATATAAATCATTAGAGAATTTGATGGGTAATGAAATTTTGAAATAAGCACAAAACTAAACATTATACAAACACAATATTTACATCACATTACAATTTAACAAATTTCAACTACCACACCAAACAATTATAACAAAAATTAAAATTATCCAATTACAACATAACAATAAAAATAAAAGTACAAACACACACAAATATCCATTTCTATTACAAAAATTACAAAAAATAAAAGTAAAAGTACCAGTACATCAATTACTTTCATATGTCAAAATCCCAAGCTATGTCTTCGTCTCCTTGGTCAGCAGGTGGATTGGGTTGATACTGAGTATTTTGGGGGCATTCATGAAAAGTAACATCAGGCTCACCTCTGTAGTGTCGGGCCTGAGCTTCGTAGTAAGCTATCTCAAAGTTTGAATGCTTTTGTAGGTACTCACTATCATAATCATGTCTACATTCTAACCTCCAATACTTTCATTTATTAACTCAATACTCTTTCACTACAAGGTCAACTCATTCATTAAATCAGTCAGGGTAAGGGAACTAGAAGGTGGAAGGTCATAACTAGTAGAGGGGATATCTCTACTTGTAGAAGGTTCTTTACTTCTACACCCAGTTCTCCATTTGTCATAGGATTGATAAGTCCTTAAAGTAGCTTTACTGATGGATTTCATAGGGTAAACCCATTCCTCATCATCTCCAGCTTACACTCCAGAAAGTTGGTAAAGTGCATAAATGAGGCCAAGATGTCCTAGACCTCCACTTGTTTCACTCCTTCTCGTGGTCAATATATTTTTAAAAATGATTCTCCCCACATTTATATTTTTATTATTCTGAATACAGAAATTCAGAATAGCTCTATCTCTTGTTACCTCACTATGGTGATAGGTCGGTAACAGAGTAGAGGAAATAAAATAGTGTCACGCTTTAGATGTGGCATTTAACATAGAAGCAGAAAAATGTATCCGTTCTTGTTGCTTAATCTTTCATGTTCCTTTCCCAACAGTGAGAAAGTTGATCACATCATTCAGCAGGCCTTTCATCGTACTGAAGGTTTCATAGTGGTTGTTATAGGAGTCCGGGACTTCGAAAAAGGAGTTAATGCGGGTGGCATTAAATTCAACAAAAAATCCGTGCACTTGAACAATTCCGTCCTAAGAATACAAAAAGTTGGCATAAAATTCTTTTACAATATTATCAGCAGCCTTATTGGTGGTGTAACAAAAGTTTTCCCACCTCCGCTAGGTAATAACTTGTTCAATTTCTCCTCCCAGACTCTCAAAAACTCCATCTTGTATACATTTCTTTCCTTCAAACACTAAAGTAAACCTCGATTGAGTCTTCACATTGACAAAGTGAGACTCATCAAACTCAAGTCGCCTCTTTTATCGTGGAGCCATTTAAAATTCTAAAATATACTTCAAATATGCAAATAATGGCTTCCAAGAGTGATTCTAAGAGTTCAAAACTAAATTCCAAGAATTTCTTCCCAATATTTTCTTCACATTCTCAAATTTTTTGGATATCATCAATGTGGAAGAAATTCATGGTGAAAATCAAATATTTATAGTTTGGAGTTTATCTCTTACCAAGATATGAACAAATCTGGTGTCTAAATGCCTTGAAATCACCCCCAAATCTAAGATCTCTCAATCCCTAGGTCAAAATATGCATTTTTTAGAGGAAGAGGATGATGAATAGTGGCGGTTGACTTGTCGAAATCGCGGTTAAAGGTGTTTTTTTGGGATCTCACCGTTGGCAGAGTCTTCGGCGTCGTCAGTGAGCTCTATAAATTAATATCCTAAGTCTCGGGAAAAGTCCGTCGTCGGCGGCGTCAAGAGCGCCGTCGGCGAGCTTTATTGAATTGGTTATTTTTGAATTTTTGCAATTTCAATCAAATTCAAGCCTCAACGACATCCGTTCAATCATTATAAACGTAATTTTATGTGATTAAATGATGTACTTATCACAAATAAACTTTCACAACACAAAAAATCACAATTATATATAAATTCAGAGGGTTACAATATACGTTGCACAACATACCTAAGTTTCGTATTTTCTCAACCTTAATACATCCATTCAGCATTGCAATACAAGCCACAATACTCAAAATGCTGAAAACGAACATCCTATGCTTAGTCTCAATTATACAGAGATCTAAAAGCTAAATTGTAAAGCAAAGCAAACATAAAGTTCAAACCAAATTACACACATAGACAGACAAGTAGCAATGTTAATCTATTATTCTTCAGATTCAGTTTTAGATTCTCCTCTGAGATCACCCATTGATTGCACATGAATAAAGAGGTTATAGAAGGGTTGGTATGGAAATTCTTCAGTAGAGTCCTCTTCTATCAACTTCATCCTTCTCATCAATCATATCAAATTCCTTCGATATGTCAAGAGTGGTCAAAATGTTCTTTCATCCTCTAGTGTAGATGATCGAAGAAATCATAGATATTATTAATTGCATTCATAACATTTTGTACCTCTTCCAATTTCTTGATTCTGGGCAGGATCACTAGTGTCTTGTCTGGAACTAAAGGTTGAATATGCAGTGAGATCTGAGACAATTGATCTACCATAATTGTCATATCATTTTTATCTTCATTGGCTGGGAATCTCTCAGTTGGGTCCAAAGGCTTCCAAGGTAGAAGTACCTTTTCCCAATTTTTGTAAGATACTTGGAATTGAGTGCAAAGTAAGAACATTGTGAAAAGATATCCTAGCCCATAAGTTGATCCATGAACGATCAGATCCAAAACAGACTTCACAATTATAGACCCAATATCGATCGGCAGTCCCACTTGGATGCAATAATTCAGAATAACACTTTCCTTAGAAACTTTACCGATCCTCATCGTCGGTAACAATTTTACAGAAATGAAGAAGTACCAGTGTTTAGAAACGGGATTCAAATGTGTTGCAGAAAAACTAACATACCAGTTTTCTCTCATTTCCCAGTCTTCAGTTTCGTCCGTTAAATATTGGTAAATTTCATTCATCAGGTTTCTTATCGGGAGGAAGTTGGAATAATGACAGACAGGAACATTCTTGATCATATATAATTCATTGATCTATACAAGAGTAAAATTTATCCATCTACCTCGCACATAGACAACTCCTTGGTTGATTCCATGCAAATTAGCATAAACTTCCTTGACCACAGGACTAACTACGGTGACTGTAGTGTAGCACAATACTTCCCATCTTCGCCACACAATTATCTCTTCAATTATTGTCGATGAATTGTTCAATCCCCGACTTACAAATCCTCATTCCTTGTTTAATCTTTTATTTTTCATTACCTTGTTGAAGATTCGCTGCGCCTCTGCACTAATGAACTTTCTCTAGTTGAACACTCGCATTCAATGGTGTTCCGGAGAATTGGACGCCATAGGGATGAATTTGGTGGAGTTTCACTTCATTTTTGGAGAAATATGAACTTAAGGATCGAATTTAGAAGTTAAAATGCAGTAACTCCGGCCTAAAATTGCCAAAAACGGCCCATTCAAACGCTAGAAACCACCATCCAGTCGGTCCCACCGTCGGCGGCGTCAATGGTGCCGTCGGTGAGTCTTTAGAATTTAATTGCCTGGACTCTCAATAAAAACCCACTGTCAGCGGTGTCGATGGCTCTGTTGGCGCCCAAGGCAAAAAATGCATAGTTTTGCTCTAGTCCGAATGCGTTCTAATTTTTCTCTATGGATCCAAATTATATGATGATTCAAGGGTAAATAAGAGTGTAGAGTTTAATACTACCACAAACTAATGATAATTTCAAATAAAACTACTATAATTTTAATAAAAATAAAAATAATTATGGATTGCCTCCCACAAAGCGCTCGGTTTAACGTCGTCAGCCTGACCTATTCAGGTACTATTTAGGTTGACTGATCATTAAAATCTCTTTAAAATTTGGTCTTTTACCCTCAAAATAAGGTTTTAATCTGTGTCCATTTACTTCAAATCTATTTTCAGTCTTTTGATCTTCAATTTCAACAGCTCCATCAGTATAAACTTGCGTCACAGTAAAGGGTCCTAACCAACGAGACTTAAATTTCCCAGGGAATAACTTCACCCTTGTATTGTAAAGCAAAATTTCTTGTCCTGGTTCAAAGTTCTTCTGGTTAATGTTTTGATCATGTCATAACTTTAGTTTCTCCTTATAAATTTTGTTGTTATCATAAGATTCATTTCGTAATTCTTCCAATTCATTTAATTGTAACAATCTCTTTCTACCAGTATCTTTCAAATTGTAATTGAATTCTTTAATGGCTCAATATGCTTTATGCTCCAATTTTAATGGTAAGTGACAAGTCTTTCCAAAAATTAGCATGTAAGGAATCATTCCAATAGGATTTTTATAAGCACTCCTGTAAGCCCATAATGCAGTATCCAGTCTAGTGGACCAATCTACTCTACTAGGGTTTACAGTCTTTTCAAGTATTTGTTTAATTTCTCTATTAGAAACTTTAGCTAACCCATTGGTTTGAGGGTAATAGTCAGTAGAGATTCTATGAATAATATTAAACCTTTCTGCCAATTTTTTCATGTATTTATTCCTAAAATGGGATCCTTTGTCAGTGATAATCATTCCAGCAATTTGTATCTAGTGAAAATATTTTTCATTAAAAATCTTGAAACACTATTAGTGTCATAACGAGGTAAAGCTTGTGCTTCAATCTACTTTAAAATGTAGTCTACTGCAATTAATATATATATATATATATACATATATATATATATATATATATATATATATATATATATATATATATATATATATATATATATATATATATATATATATATATATATATATATATATA
>JXCR01144715.1:632818-657183 GCA_002079205.1 Phalaenopsis hybrid cultivar | reverse complement strand
CTTGAAACACTTTTAGCGTCACAACGAGGTAAAGCTTGTGCTTCAATCCACTTAGAAACGTAGTCCACTGTAATTAATATATATATATATATAAGTTCCCAAATGAAGGAATAAATGGTCCCATGAAATCTAATCCCCAAACATCAAAGATCTCAACTTCTAACATGAAATTCAGAGGCATTTCATTTCTTATAGATATATTGCCTACTTGTTTACATTTATCATAAGTTTTTATGTATTTATAAACATCTCTAAATATAGTAGGCCTATAAAATCCAGCTTGTAAAATTTTATAAGTAGTTTTACCAATCTTAAAATGTCCTCCAAATTAAGAATCATGACATTTTTGAATAATTAGCTCAGTTTCTTCATAAGATACACATCTTCTCATAATAAGATCCTTACATTATTTATATAAGTAAGACTCATCCCAAAAATATGCTTTCACATCATGAATGAATTTTCTTTGTTGTTGCAATATCAGCAAAAGTGGCAAAATCTCACTTACAATATAATTAACAATATCAGCATACCATAGAATTCTCCACTCATTAATATTATACAGTTGTTCATCAGGGAAACTGTCTGTAATTTCATATTCAATGTCAGATAAATGATTTTCTAATCTCAAAAAATGATCAGCAATTTGATTATCAGTTCCCTTTCTATCAATAACCACATGATCAAATTCTAGCATCAAAAGTATCCATCTAATTAACCTTGTTTTGGCATCCTTCTTTTGCATCACATATATAATATTAGAGTGATCAGTGTGCACAACACATTTAGTCCCAATTAAATAAGATCTAAATTTTTCTAAAGCATACACAACAGCCAGTAACTCTTTTTCAGTAACAGTATAGTTAGTTTGAGCAACATTAGGAGTTTTACTAGTGTAGTGTATAACTTTAAAAATCTTTTGATACCTTCGTCCAAGAACAACTCCAATAGCATAATCACTAGTATCACACATCAGTTCAAATGGTTTCTCCTAGTTAAGTGAATCTATAATAGGGGCTGTGATTAATTTTTTTTTAATAACCCAAAGACATTTAAACAATTTTCCAATTCAAATTTCTTGTCCTTTTCTAAAAGTTGGCATAGAGGTTTAGTAATTTTTGAAAAATAATTAATAAAATGCCTGTAAAATCCAACATGTCCTTAAAAACTCTAAACATTTCTTACATTAGTTTAGATATAACTTGAATTTTTGCAGGGTCTGCTTTCATACCGTTTTCCAAAATTTAATGCCCTAACATAATTCCTCCTGCAACCATAAATTGACATTTCTCCCAATTTAGAACTAAATTAGTTCTTTCACATAACTCCAAAACTTTTTCAAGATAATTTAAGCACCCGTCAAATGATATTCCAAATACAGAGAAATCATCCATAAATATTTCCAATAAATTATCAATTAACTTACTAAATATATACATCATACATCTCTGGAATGTCGCAGGAGCATTACATAGTCCAAAAGGCATTCTTCAAAAAGCAAAAGTTCCAAAAGGTCTAGTAAATGTTGTCTTTTCTTGATCCTGAGGAGCAATAGGAATTTGATGGTAACCGGTATATCCATCTAAAAAATAAAAATATTTGTGCCTAGTAAGTCTATCTACTATTTGGTCTAAAAATGGTAAAGGGAAGTGATCTTTTCTAGTGGCAGGGTTTAATTTTCTATAATAAATTCAAATATGCCACCCAGAAACTTGTCTGATAGATATTAATTCATTATTCTCTTTTGTTTCAACAGTCACTCCTCCTTTCTTAGGAACACAATGAATTGGACTTACCCAAGCACTGTCTGAAATAGGATATATAATTATATTGTCCAACCATTTCAAAATTTCCTTCATAACTTCATTATCTGAAATAGGATATATAATTCCAGTGTCTAACCATTTCAAAATTTCCTTCTTAACTAATTCTTTCATCATTGGATTTAATCTCCTTTGTGGATCAACTCTTGGTTTATATTGTTCATCTAGTATAATTCCAAGCATACAGATCGAAGGACTGATTCCTTTAATATCAACTAAGGTCCACCAAAAGCTTTCTTATATCTTTTTAATGTATCTAACAGCCTTTGCTTTTGCAAATCATTTAATTCCGAAGATATAATAATTGGTAGTGTAGGTGAGTCTCCCGGAAACACATACTTCAACTGGTTAGGCAATATTTGCAACTCAAGTTCAGGTGGTTTTATAATTGATGGAACTAGATTCTTATCAGCATTTTCTGTAATATCCAGCATCTCAAATCTTTCCTGAACATAATCTAATTCTTCGTTTTCTATTTCGTCTAAAATATCTTCGTTACAGTCTTCAAATTGTTTTTTTTCCTTCAAAATGTTCTCTAAAATGCTCATTTAATAGATGTTCACTAATTTCCATGCGAAAACATGCGTTATCTCTTTCAACAGCAGGGTAATTCATAGATTTTGCAATGTTAAAAGTAGCTTCTTGATTGTTAACACTCATTATTAATGCTTCCTTTTAAACATCTATCATAGCTTTACCAGTAGCTAAAAATGGTCTCCCTAAAATGATAGGTATTTATTTATCTTTCTCCATATCTAAAATAATGAAATCCACAGGAAAGATAAATTTATCAACTTTTACTAACACATCTTCTATAACTCCCTTAGGATAAGTAACTGAATGATCTACTAATTGAATAGTTCAGAAGTAGGTGTGACTTCTCCTAATCCTAATCTTTTGAAAATTGATAGAGGCATAAGATTAATGCTGGCTCCCAAATCCCATAAAGCTCTTCCATAAAATTTTTCACTGATAGCACATGGTATAGTGAAACTACCTGGATCTTATAATTTTTCAGGAAGCTTTTTATGAAAACACTTTTCGCTAAGTGCAACAGTTTCATTATCAGTGAACTTCCTTTTCTTGTTCAGAATATTTTTCATAAACTTTACATAATTGGGCATTTGCTCTAAAGCTTCTACGAAGGGAATATTTACTGTTAATTTTTTAAGAATTTCTAAAAACTTGGAAAATTGTTTATTCTGTTTTTGTTGCTTCAATCTTTGAGGAAACGGTGGTGGAGGTTTCTCCATAATAATTTTCATTGGTTTAAGTGGATATTCTAATTTTGGGTATTCGTGATCCATTTCTTTTTTCTGTATCCACTTTCTCTTTTTCAGTTTCTGTTTCTTTCTGTACTCTTATTTCCAATTATTTTCCACATCGTAATTGTATAGCTTTTATTTGTTCTTTTGCTTGATCTTTAGGATTTGGTTCTACAGTACTAAGAAAAGTTCCTAACGTTCGGTTACTAAGCGCAGTAGTGATATGCCCTAATTGATTTTCAATATTCTTAATAACAATTTCTTGTTTTTGTAATTGATTTCTTTCATTCTACAATTACTGACCCATGTTTATTATCATCTCTTCCATAGAAAACTTTTTTTTCTTAATTTGAGTGTTGCTGTTAAATTCTGAAGGATAAGAATGTCTATAATTAATATTTCCTTGGTTGGATGAATTTCCTAATGGGTTCACTGGGTTGTTCGTCCATTGTTGATTTGTAGAAGTGTTATTATTCCAATTAAAATTTGGAAGATTCTTCCAACTTGGGTTATAGTAGTTTGAATAAGGATTTTTGGGTCTATTGATAGCATTTAATGTCTCATATGAACGTTGAACATCCACAAAATGTCCAGATGAATTCTCTTTCATCATAGTAGGTGTTGGAGAATATATCATTCCAAATGCTCTAATTTCTTTGATATTACATCAATCTGCGAACCTAACATAAATATTGGATCAGAATCATGGATACTAGCTACTCTTTTAGGATTTACCCTTTCAGAGGGCCATTAAAAATTGTTGGTAGCCGTCTCTTCTATTAACAAATAAGCCTCATCAAAAGGTTTTGACATTAAAGAACCATCAACCGCAGCATCTGTAATCGATCTGAGTGATCCCACTAACCCATTATAAAAAGTTTGAATTATCAACAAAAATGGTAACGAATGATGAGGGCACTTCCTAAGAAGATCTTTAAATCTCTCCCAAGCTTCATATATTGACTCTCCAACATCTGACAGAACGATGTTATAACATTTCTAAGTTTAACAGTTTTGGATGGACTGAAATATTTGGATAGAACTTTCTGTGAAAGTTCTCCTCAAGTTCTAATAGATACTGCTGCTAATGAATTCAACCACATCTTAGCCTTATCCCTAAGTGAAAAAGGAAATGTTTAAGTTTAACAAAATTGTTTGAAACTCTATGATATTTAATGGTAGCACACAGTTCTAAAAATCTAGCGAGGTGTAAAATTAGGATCTTTATTTGGTGTACCTCTGAATTGATTGTTTTGTACCATTTGGAAAATAACATGTTTAAGCTCAAATGAATTAGCAGCAACATCAGGATTTTGGATAGATTAGTGAATTTCATCTATTGTAAGATTTGCATAATCTCGTAGGGGTCTAGGTTGGTGTTCATTTTATATTCCTTGATTGTTCACGTTGTTTTCCATTGTATCAGAATTTCTAGGTTCTCTTCTCAGTCTTCAAATTTTTATAACAGTGCGTTCTAATTCCAAATCGTAGAGTATAAGATTTTTAGGTCCAAATTTACGCATACAATTTGAAATCAGTACACATAAAATAGTTAACTAAATATGAAAATAAGTTGCAATTCCAGGAAAATTTTTCTGTTAGTCCTAATTTGTCCATTACTCTAATTATGATTCTTGTTTACTCCCCGGAAACGGTGCCAAAAACTTGACAACGACTTTATATATGCTTAAAAAATAAGTATTTAATACTGTTGCTAGAAGATTTAATTCCTCAGTAACGGAACCAAAAACTTAACTACGGTTATAGATTTAATAAAGATGTATATATAAAATATTTAATAATGGTAAAGTCACACTTATCAACGCAAGTATCGTATCGCTCAAGTAATATAAGGCTCTAATGAAGTCCCAGATATTGATCCCACAGGGAGTAATATTAGAACTATGAACTAAGATTTTAGAAAAGTAATACTTAATCACAAATGTGGAATTCAAATTGCTTATCTGTCACTAATAGGCAATTGAAATAAATATGTAATTTTAATAACTCTTAAATAACTAATAATACTAATAAAGTTTTTAAAGTGATATTCAATATATAAGAAAACATCCTTCTCCTTATCAATAAATTATTGTGAATGGATAAAGTGAATCAGTTCAAATTGTATTGTGTCAAATAGGAGCACTTATTCATTACCCTTTGGTCCAGGAATAAAGAACATTGACTAATCCTACGCTTGTTTACTGAATCTGCAGCTAAGCTGGAAGGATGTCGGCTCTCACTTTGAAGCTCCCACATTCCCCTCACCTGAGAGCTAACATCTACACTTCATCACTCAAATGATAGGACCAAATTGGGGAATTTAGTTTGTCACTCTAAAATCTCCAATTCTACGCCCGATAATTTTATTTCCCTATTTATTTGCTCCCAATTTCCAAGGGCTTTGACCTCCCTGAATTTTGGATGTAATTTTCACTTTAGTTGTAAAACTCAACATATTCTAACAAATCAATTGGCCAGATTGAAAGTAAATTAAGATCGAAGTAAAAATATCATCACAACTTCATTAACATTTTCATGGCTCAACCAATTCAAATCACCATTTCACGAATCTCAAGACAAGGAGAAAGATAGAGAAAACTACTCAGAACTCACGGGGAAGACACAAAAATACTCGTAATTCATATATATAAGCAAAGTCATACAAACTACAACAAGTAAATAACACTTATCTCTAATTCCCCCCTAAGCAAATTCCTCAAAGTTCCTCTGAATCTCTTCCTTTCCTTACAGCACACAGAATTATTCTTTGAAGTGACAAGAAGGAAGAAATCTCTCACTTTCCCTCCACTCTTACAATCTCTTGAAGAATTTCTTACAATTAGACTCTAAAGTAAACTCTCTACACACTACTAGAACCTCTCTAACCTCTCCCCTAACCTTTTAATTTTTGGCCAAAATCTTCTTTTAAAGTTGTAGAAGAGTTTTTCCAAAATTTGCCTAAGCATCCCTCCAAAAATCATCCACATTCAATGCACCTTTGGACATAACCACCGATCTCACCGTCGGCGGTCTCGAGGACGCCATCGGTGGGCCTTCTAAATTATTTAATCTAGAGTCTCGTGAAATTCTCTCCATCAGCGTCGTTGGGCTCACCGTCGGCGCCCTAGTTCAAATCTTCACATTTTGGTCCTTTTCACTCTAAATTCGCTCCTTTTTGCATCTTTTTGCTTTAATGATCATAATTCATTATACCTGCAACAAAACATCAAAAACGCCTTTCTTTAAAGTGCAATATCATCAAAAACAATGTAAAGTAGGTATGAAAATATCAACATATTTTCCTTTGGTCAGGGCTCCATTAGTTGATGTCACTTTTGGTTGAGGTCTAGTTTCCTTTTTAGTAGCTTAGGGTCTAGCCATATGAATTTTCTATTGACTACTCCTAGAGGACTCGAAAAGGAACTCTCACCATTAAAAATTCTAAACTCTTATTTGCTCAACTTGAAGTTCTACATATTGGTCCTAATCTCTAGCACTTAGTAGGTTGGGTCAATGTGGGGGAGCTCAAGGTAAGTCCCCATAAAATTGCTTGGCCTTAGGATTGACCCTCTAGGTGTTTGTTTTAAGCTGGTGCATACACTGTCACTTACACATTACATCCCACTTACAACCCTGAACCCAAACAAGATGACTTTGATCTCATGTTCTTTTGGGAGACTCATCTAGATGGTCCCTTAGACACACTAGCCCTAGGCTAGGGTTTAGATAAGACCAATACATAGACGACACAAATGGACATTTTATTGGTCCATGGTTCAAATAGGATGTTTGGCACCTCACTTTCACCAAAATACCAAACTTAGCCCTTTCTGCCCCAAATCTACAAAATTTACCAAAAAAATCCTCAAACCCAAAGTTTGACCAAAATTCCCAATTCACCCAAAATACTTAAATTTATTCAAAAATCCTCTCAAACCATTTGAAACTACCCAAATTGCCAAAAACTACCCAAGATGAACAAAAATACTGACCAAAGAAAAATATGTTAAGATTTTCATACCTATTTTATACTAATATTGATGATATTGCACTTTAAAGAAGGGTATTTTTTATGTTTTATTGCAGGTATGTTGAATTATGGTCATTGGAGCAAAAAGATGCAAAAAAAAAACTAAATTTGGAGCAAAAAATACCAAAATATGAAGTTTTCAACAAGGGCGCCGACGGTGGGTTTTTCCCGAGAGTCCAGAATCAAATATTCTAGAAGGTTGCCGACGATGACAGCGGCGGTTCTCTTAATAGATGCATTGAATGTGGATGATTTTTGAAGGGACGCTTAGGCAACTCTTGGAAAACTCTTCTACAACTTTAAAAGAAGCATTTGGGCCAAAAAAAGAGGAGCCCCGTGGTGGTGTCCGCTGAGTTTTTGTTGTTTTTAGAGTGTAGAGAGTTTAATTTAGGGTTAGTATTGTGAGAAATTCTTCAAAAGATTGTAAGAGTGGAGGGAAAGTGAGAGATTTCTTCCTCCTTGCCGCTTCGAAGAAGAATTTTGTGTGTTGTAAAGAAAGAAAGAGATTCAGAGAAACTTCAAGGAGTTTTCTTGTGGAGGAATTAGAGATAAGTGGTATTTACTTTTTTAAGTTTGTATGAATTTGCTTTTATCTATAAGTTCCAAGTTTTTTCGTATCTTCTCCTTGAGTTATGAGTAGTTTTCTCTGTCTTTCTCCTTGCCTTGAGATTTTGTGAAAAGGTGATTTAAATTGGTTGAGCCATGAGAATGTTAAAGAAGTTGTGATGATCTTTTCAATTTGATCTTAATTTACTTTCAATCTGGACAATTAATTTTTTAAAATATGTTGAGTTTTACAACTAAAGTGAAGATTACATCCAAGATTTATGGAGGTCAAAATAAAATATGTTGAGTTTTACAACTAAAGTGAAGATTACATCCAAGATTTAAGGAGGTCAAAGTCCTTGAAAGTTGGCTGCAAATAAGTAGGGAAATAAAATTATCGAGCATATAATTGGAGATTTTAGAGTGACAGAGTAAAATCCTCAATTCGGTGCTATCGTTTGGGTGTTGAAGTGTAGATGTTAGCCCTAAGGTGAGGGGAATGTGGGAGCTCCAAAGTGAGAGCCGGTGTCCTCCCAGCCTGGCCGCAGATTTAGTAACTAAGCACAGGATTAGTCAATGTTCTTTATGCCTGGACCAAAAGGTAATGAATAAGTATGTTTCTATTTGGCACATACAATTTGAAGTAATTCACGTTATCCATTCACTTTAATTTCTTGACAAGAAGAAGGATGCTTTCTTATGTATTGAACTTCACATTAGAAACTTTATTAGTAGAATTAGTTAATTATGAGTTTGTTAAAATTACATGTTTATTTTAATTGCTTATTAGTGACAAATAAGCATTTTTAAATGTATTGTTGTGCTTAACTATTGATTTCCTAAATTGTAGTTCGTAGCCTCTAGTATTACTCCCTATGGGATCGATATCCAGGACTCCATTAGAGCCCTGTATTACTTGAGTGATACGTATACTTGCATTGATAAGTGTGACTTTACAAATATTTAATATTGTATATACGTTTTTTATCAAATCTATAACCGCTGTCAAGCTTTTGGCACCGTTGCCTGAGACTTAAATCTTCTAGCAACCATATGAAATCCTTGTATTTTTAAGCATATATAAAGTCGCTGTTAAGTTTTTAGTATCGTTGCCAGGGAGTAAAAAAATCATAAAGAAAGTAACATACAAATTAGGACTATTAGAAAACTTTTACTTGAATTGCAACTTATTTTCATATCTAGTTAACTATTTTTTCGTGTACTTATTTCAATTNACACAAGCTCTGTTCGTTCGTGTTCGATTCGTTTACACCCTAGGTAGGTGTGAGCATTCGATCTGTTTGAATAGATCAATTTTCAAATTAGAGAAATCAATTGCAACCGAAATCCGAAAAATTAAACAAACCAAAATTTTGNTTGGTTTTTGATTTCTTCACCTATGAAACTATAAGAAAAACCATATTGATAAAAATAAATTGTGTTAATTTACATGGATTCATCCACGATGATCATTTTTCAAAAAAGCATAAAAATCAATCTGACTTTGGTCTATTGAATTCAAAGGTGCATAATTCATTTTATTTTATTAAATCTTTTAGATTATGTTTCCTTAAAGATGTTGCTTAATAATATAATGAAAACATGTTATTTAGATCGAACATATTTATGTAGTTTAGTAGTTACATATGTAAGTAAAATCTAATAGTATAGCCGACATGGTGTCATTCCCTCTGCTAGGGTTTCGCCTCACGCTGAACCCTAGCTTTCAGATCTCCCATATTCTACACGGATCTCTCACGCGTTTCTATTTCCCTCATGCTTGGTCTTCATCGACGTCGATGCTCGCGTCGTCATTTGTTGTTGTGCTTCACGTTCGTGTGTTTCTGGTGGCAGTCTTGCGACTTCGCACCCTTCCGGATGACGAGGCAGACCGAGTTTTCACATTTCTTTCCAGACGACGTCCTCGTCTTTCCAAGACGCCTCCTCCTCGCGTCGTCTCGGTCTGGCGACAGAGCTGCTGGTCTGCTCTCTTGGTCGCATTTCTCGCTGCTTTGCCCGCTTTTTCGCATTTCCTTTCAGACAACTTCTCCTCGCTTCCTGTCCGACAGAGTCTTGTCGGCAGAGATGGCTTTTCGTTACTATGCTACTGCACTTGCTGGCGACCTCTCGATTCCTACTTGTGCTCCTCTTTCAAAATCAGATACTGGTTTTCCTATAGATAAATCTTGCAATGTTCCTCAATCTTTTCACGATGCTCTTGAAGGTGGTGGCGATCACACCTTTATAAAAAAAATGGGGAAAAAATGGGAAGTCTGCTCTTATTCTCACAGAGGTTGAAACCAATACCCTAGTGTTCTCTTGGCGTTTTGCTCTAGTGGGGAAATTTTTTTATGGTAACCCAAAATTGGAGATCATTCAGAAAGAGTTTGATGCTATGAAGCTATTGGACATTTGAAATATTAGTTTACTTGACGGACGACACATACTGATTCAGTTATCTCATGATGTTGATTATACCCGCATCTTTTCTCAGAAAGTTATCAAGATCGACAAACTTTATATGAAAATTCTGAAGTGGACTGTTGGTTTCGACCCAAAGGCGAAGTCCCCTATCATTCCAGTTTGGATAAAATTTCCGGGGTTAAAATTACCTTTGTTCAATTTGGAAATTCTCTACTCTTTAGCAACTGCTTACAGTAAGTCTCTCAGGGTTGATAGTCCTACTCTTGCTGTCACTAGACCCCCTGTGACTTGTGTGTTAGTTGAGAGGAATATCACTCAACCCGCTTCAGATGATGTGTGGGTTGGAACCACTCATAACGGGTATTGACAAAAGGTTAAAATCGAACCACACCCTCCTTATTGCTCTCATTGTAATATGTTTGGTCACAGCTCTACTATTCGCTATCGTTTGCATCATCATCTAAGTCCAAATATCACTAAAGAACAACCACCTATTATCCCTGTTGAGAAATTGCAACCCAATCATCTTCCCAACACCGTAGTTTCTGAAGAAGAACAACATACTACAACCACAAATCCAGTTGTGCTTATACCACCCACTGTTATTGAAGAAGACTCACTTACATGCCAAGACACACGAAAGTGCTCCTTTGATCCAATAGCAAATCAGGCGGTACAACATGTTGGCATGAGAATGATCAAATGTTGGAAGTGATTAGAGGTATGTTGGCATGGGAATGATATCAACAACTTCAACATGATGCTTCAACCCCAAAAAACATAGGATTCCCGGGTCCTAGAGATGGAGGATGTCACCTTGTACCTTAATAGTGCTGGGTCGGCGCTAATTGATTACCAGCAATTTGAGCATATAGAAGCACTGCACCAACCAAAATATGGATTCTCCCAGCAAAATTTTGAAGTTGAGCCTCAAAAATGATTTAAGATTCTGGCTCTAGAATTCTTTAAAGAATGATCATATCTATCTGATCATATTACTTCTTTTGAGTTGACCATGTATGTCTTCTCAAAATTAATGACATTCTAAAATGCTGGCTCTTTTTTACCACGCTGAGAGATTCAACCCTCAGATGGTTTAACTCATTACCACCAGGAGTAATCACATTTTTCGCAGATTTAAAGAGGTAGTTACCCACACAGTTCGTGAGGGCTCATAAACCTTAGAAGAGCCCATAGTCTCTTCTGCAGCTTCACTAGGTATAGATTGAGAATCTGCGTGCCTTCATCACTCACTTCCAAATAGAGATATTAGAGATTCAGGATTTATAATCGACAGTCGCCCATACAACACTCATCCAAGGTCTAAGAAAATGACCTTTTTGTTATGTGATATGTTTATAGAGTCTAAAGACGCTATCCAAGCTATTTGAGCTAGCCAACAATCATATATCAGAAAAAACATAACTCTTTTTCCACATCATTTAGAATGAAACACAACAACAATCACATGCCAAAGAGAACTGTTCACAAAGAAGGATGGGCACTAATACATAACCCTCACCCTCCACCCAAGTTCACTTTCAGCACTCACAAGAACATATTAGAACAAACATTCTATTAGGCTCCGAACCAATGCATTATGAGCAATTATTGGCTATAAATCCTTAACTTCCATTATCTCTTATGAAAATTATGTACTGAAACTTCTTATGCTTTCCCAATGTTCTTAATGTATTCTCACTCAGGCTTGATAACTCATTTAAAGCTTATATGTTAGTAAATTACACAATAAAGATGCACTTGACTTCTCTATAAGAAGTAATTACTCCTGGTGGTAAATTACTAAACTAATGAAAGGTTGATTCCTTCAAAGTGATGAAAAGCAATCAACAATTTAGAGCATTCTTAACTTTCAAAAAACATACAATTGACTCAAATGAGGTCACATGGTAACTAGTATCTGATTTCTCTTTGTTAAATTCTAGAGATGGAATTTTAAATTTCCTTGGTACTTTTGNAATATGTATTAATAATTTGTTATATATTATAATTTATAGGATTTAATTTTTTAAAATTTGATAATTTTTTTTAATTTAAAATGTTTTAATTAATTACAAATGTATAATATTTAATATTATGAATATGTATTATATGTGTGTGTGTGTATATTTACTTATTTAGTTCTTTTCGAGCAAATTCGAGCCGAACATGTCCAAACACGAGCAAACAATTATTTGGTCGTGTTCATCTTGTTTATATTTCGAGCTTAAAAAATTGTTCGTGCTCGGCTCGTTAAGCTTAACGAACGAGCCAAACACGAGCTGTTCGCGAACAACGAGCCAACTTGACAGCCCTAATCAAGGACAGTAAATAAAGTAAAATTTTAAGTTATTTTATAATATATTAAAAATAAAGTAAAGAATCTTAAAGAAATAAAAAAAGAACTTAAATTATAAATTGGTTAATTAACTTTTAATTCCCATTAAAAAGATTTATATACACACACTCGGTTTCTATGTAGTTACGTATCTAGCACCTTCAGTTCAATTTTTAAAGTTTAAAAAGTGATATTTTTAACATGATATAAAAATTTAGGTGGTTTAAATGTCAAAAATAAAATTTAAGTTATTAGATAAATAAATACATAAATATTAAGTTATCTGTACGAAAATTTCCAATAGAAAAATATAAGGCGCCGTTGCCGGGGATCGAACCCGGGTCACCCGCGTGACAGGCGGGAATACTCACCACTATACTACAACGACAATCTATAACAATAGGTTTTAAATTAGTTTATTTATTTATATAGACATTTTTGAGAGTTTCATTTAACATCGTCTTGATAATTTTCAGCATTTCCTCATGTACTTGTAGACTATGAAGACATGCACATCAATGTGTACGGTCAGTCCCAATTAGTACAAGAACAAGGGTGTAATTGAGCCGAGTTTGAGTGAGTGAGGCTTTGCTCGTGTTCGACTTGTTAAAAAATACTGTTGTTTGTGTTTAACTTGTTAATATATGGAGAGCAAAAAAATTGTTCATGTTCAGCTTGTTTGCTTAGTGAGTCAAACACGAGGTGTTCGCCAACAACAAGCCTTTTTGACAGGCAAACGATATTAAGTGTAGGGAAGTGATTCAAATTTTATTATTTATGTTAAAATATTCTTTTAAATAGAATTTAATATATTTTTATTCTATTTTTTAATTAATAATTTTAGTTGATTATAAATCTTTGTAGCCTTGTTGTAAATTAAATTATTTAAAATTATATGTATATATGTGTGTGTGTGTGTGGGTGCATAATTATTTCACGTTAAAACTAATTTAACACAAACAAACAAACATTTATGTTTGTGTTTTGGCTCGTTTATATATCGAGCGCAAAAAAATATTCATGTTTGGTTCGTTTGCTTAGCTAACCAATTGAATACGAGCTACTCAACGAATCGAACACGTTCGTGAACCAAGAGCTGTTTTCACAACCCTACTCAGNTCGAGCGCAAAAAAATATTCATGTTTGGTTCGTTTGCTTAGCTAACCAATTGAATACGAGCTACTCAACGAACCGAACACGTGCACGAACCAAGAGCTGTTTTGACAGCCCTACTCAAGACCTAAAGTATATTTAGATTTGAATGATTTTGACATCATTGGAATTGTCTAGATAAGAGATTCATTTAATTATACATATATTTAAATTGTTTGAAATTCATTTGATTTCAAAAATAAATTTGAAATAAGGGCATTGGCATACATAACACTCAATTCGCAAGGATTTATGTATCTTACCCCCAAACTTCCATTTTAACATGCATACCACCTAATTGTTTAGTATCACAAAAAATAATGCTAATTATAAACTTTTTAATGGTCAAATTCACATTTTCATGCCTCTAAATATGAAAGTTTAGGTGTAAGATACATAGATTCATAAGAATTGAGGGCTACATACCTAAATTTCCCTTTTAAATCAATGGTTGATGTTAATATTTTGGGTATTAATTGAATAAGATGGAATCTACTTCTAATGCTTAATTGTAGTAAATATGAAAATTTAGAAAATATAAACTTAATAATTTTTTTAGTGTGATGTTAAAGATTCGAGTGCTATTAGTTACATCTGTAAATATGAAAGTTTAAATTATAGATATGTAAATATATAAAATAGTGTGGTGTGTAGGTAAATGCCTTTGAAAATGTACATAAATGCCACATAATTCTTATGTATTTATGTGCATAACACTTAAAATTTCGTATTTATATTTATAACACGTGTCATAAACATATGCATGAAATTATTTATTTCAGTTTTCAAATGTAAAGATCGTATCTGTGATGAATGTAAGAAGATTTTGGTGTTATTCATGTAAATAGAAAATTTTAGCTCTTAGTGTTATATATATTTTTATTTATGACTCACATTTATTTTAATAATTTATGAGAGTTATTTATTTAACTCATAACTTATGTCATAAATTATGACAACTTATGATATTTATTTTGATAACTTCAGTTATTAATTTTCTTAACTCATAAATTTTGTCATAATTTATGATAACTTATGATATTTATTTTTGTAACAAATGATAACTTAAGTTATTAGTTATCTTAACTCATGACTTATTTCATAACTCATGATAACTTATAATATTAATTTTATAACTCATGTAATTTCTTAAATGAATAAGAGTTACAAACTTATGTCATTGATTTTAATAATAATAAAAATTAATTAATTTATTAAATTATCATAAATCCTATTAGTTTGTAATCTCATTGATGGATAGCGGTTAAATAGAACATGACTAAGAGAATGAGTCATATCTCTTTCCAACACACTCCATATATTTCCCTCAATTAGAAAGTACATATAGTTTAAGGGATTAGAGAGAGAAACTCCATCTCTTAAAGATCAAATTTCTTCAAGTTAAAATTTCTTCATCATGAATACAAGTATGTGTAAATTTATTATAGACATGTAAAAAATCATAAATTTAAAAGATCTTGACTATTATGTATTTTTGGAATTTGTGTCATAAAGTTCAAACATGAATTTCTAACACTTAGATATGCAAATACATAGGAATAATAATGTGGTATATATGTAAATGCCCCAAGATTTTTACATTGCAGGCTATATCTCATATACTTGATAGTTCTTACATAATTGTTGCAATCTAAAATTCTTACGTGTTTCAATTAAACAAATTTATGATTGATTGCAATGCAGATCAAATGAAAGTTTATGTTAAATGCAATATCATCTCACATTTCTTTAATCAATCAATGAAATAAATAAATAATTAATTTTTTTTTAGAGTACACAAAAAAAAAAAAGAAAAAAAATAATAAGAATACGTAAAATATCACATAGTTTTAAGAACTCATTATCAAGATTTTCTTATACCACGTGTCCATCGTGCACAGTAAGTTTTTCTTCTCTTTACTTTTCTTACGCTCTATCCTATAATGCATGTTCACAGGATAAATCAGGATTCAACATTCTAAAAATTGGTGTGGTGAGCTTGATCATGACTCAAATGAGAAGTAGAACACACATTAGAGAAGAAGAAACTCATGTCAGAGATACTACAAACATGGAGTGCACCAACAAATTTATGCAACAACAAATTCAGGAGCTCAAAGATTAGATGATGATTACCTTCTGAAAAGTTTTTGGTGATGAGAGTGTGGAACAGAAATCACTGGACATCCATATTTAACGGGAAGGGGGCCACCAGACCAACAAGACCACACTCAAAATTCTCACATCAACTAATGAACCTATTAGTTTTTTTTTTTTCGGATAAGTAAAAACTTTGATGCAGGCCATAAAAACTTGCAAATTCAAACCCTGTGCAAGCACCATGATGCTTTCATATAGATATCGGAGGAAATGTTAGCAATTTCGGTCGACGTGGTTTGCCACCGCTTGAACATCAACTCGATCGTCTGGCTCATGAAGCAAAAGCTACGGCCGTCGGCTATAACCCTTGTCGAGCCGATTCGTGAGGAGGTGATGCGATTGAGAGAGGTTGGTTACATTCAAGTGTTCCAATATTCAACCTTGGTATCAAATATTGTGATGGTTCAAAAGTTTAACTAGTGGAGAATGTGTGTATATTTCATGAACCTAACGCCGCCTGCCAAAAAGATACTACCCGCTGCCTAAGATTGACACACTCGTGGATGTGGCTATTGGATACACAGTGATGAGCGTTTTGGACACTTACTCCAACTACAACCATATAAAGATATACTTAACTAATGCGGAAAAGATGGTTTTTTATAACGAGCGAGGGAGTTTACCGTTACAATGTAATGCTCTTCGGGCTTAAAAATGATGGAGCCACATATCAGGGCCTTTTTAATAAAATATTCTCTATTCAGAATGGAAACAATGTTGAATTATAATTTGATGATGTGTTAGTTAAGAGTCAGTTAGTTGAACATCACATTAGTGATTTAAAAGAAAGAAACCTATCAAACTCTTAGAAAGTACAATATGAAACTTAACCCTAAGAAATTTATCATGGCTGCGTCTACCAGAAAATTTCATGATTATCTCTTAACTCCTGATAACCAAAAGGCCAATTCTGAAAAGGACAAAGCTTTGCTAGACATACCTTCTTCTTACACCACCAAAGAAATAAAAAAGTAAGCGGCCTAGCAGCCCACAGCTTATTTATATCAAGATCGGGTGATAAATGCAACCCACAGTTTATTTATATCAAGATCGGGTGATAAATGCACATCATTCTACAGCATGCTCCCAAAAACTAAAAGTATTGAGTGTTTATGTCGAATGCGAGCAAGCATTTGAAAATTTGAAGAAGTCTTTGACATCTCCACCACTTCTCCAGAGCTCGAAGCAGAACGAGAAAGTCTCACTTTACCTAGGAGTTGAACTTGAAGCCATGAGCTTGTGCTTGTCAGAAAAGAACTGAGAAAAAAATTCCCAATCTACTAGACTACTCGAGTGCCCATAGGTGTCGAGATCAGCTATCGTATCATAGATAAACTACATTTTGATCTAGTCATTTCTGCCAGCAGGCTTCAAATACTTCCAGATGCATCCAACCCGGGTCATCACAGGCCATTTGCTCAAAACAATCCTCACACGGCCGTAACATTCTGGCTGACTTTTCAAATGGGCGGTAAAACTCAGCGAGTTCAACATCTTCTATGTAGACGATAAAAAATTCTTGAATGACGTCTTTGGCCCGCCAAAGATTTTGAATCAAAACAATTAATAGTAAAACTATTAAACATATATATTTTAAATGAGCAGACTTTGCTCCCTGTTATCTGAATAGAAAAACACAAATTAATTCGTTCTTAATCAACCTATAATAATTTTCTTAATATCTCTTAAGCCATTTACATACATACAACCCAATTCCTTGGAATTTACCTATCAGCGGTGATTTTACTAAGCATGATTTTACTGGGGCATCTTCTTTTGGAAATCCTAGCTATTCTTAGCATGAGATTGGGGAATCTCATTGCTCTTACTCAAACAAATATGAAACTTATGTTTGCATATTCATCCATCAGTCAAATCGGATATGTGATTATTGGAATAATTGTTGGAGACTCAAATGGATGAAATATGCAAGCATGATAACTTATATGTTGTTCTATATCTCCATGAATCTAGGAACTTTTGCTTGCATTGTATCATTTGGTCCGAGTACCGGAACGGATAACATTCGAGATTATGCAGGATTAGTCCCTGCTGACATGACCATATTGTCGATTTAAATTTTTTTTTCAAAAGCAGACTAAAAAATAATTTAAAAAATTATTTTTAAGTATTTAAATATTATTTTTTGNGAAACTTTTGCTTGCATTGTATCATTTGGTCTACGTACCGGAACTGATAACATTTGAGATTATGCAGGATTAGTCGCTGCTGACATGACCATATTGTCGATATAATAAAAAAATTATTTTTAAGTATTTAAATATAATTTTTTATATGATATTTTTATAAGAAAAATTTCAGGTATAAATATTAAAACTAAATTTAATGTTAGATTTGTAAATAACTTTAAAATCTAACATTAAAATTGGGTGGTATGAATGTAATTGCGCCGTGCCAATACCGATTGATTAACCAACGGATTTGATACTGACCGCCATAATATAAATAATAATAAAATTTAAAAATTTTTTTAAAAGCGCCGTTGCCGGGGATCGAACCCGGGTCACCCGCGTGACAGGCGGGAATACTCACCACTATACTACAACGACCACATGACTATATCTTCTTTATATATATATATAAACCATTAAACATTGGAACTATTTAATATAAATATCAAGGATTGCTTGGATAAAAATGAAAAAAATTCAAATTATTCAAATATATATCAAGTCAACAAGGTCTTTAATTACTATTGAATACGTGATAGAAAGGTTAAGGTGGACATTAGTTATTTAGGGTCAAAATAAATTGATTCAGTTAATCTAAAATCAAATAATTTAATTTGGTTAAATACACGCCTCTAACTCTAAATGCTAAATCAATTATTCTAAAATCATAAGGGTTTATGTTTTATTCTTAATTAAAGAAGAGGGGCTACAAGGCATAGAACATATGCTTCTTTTTATGAATGTGGGTGAGAATGTTGAAGAGGGGTTGAATGGTGTTGATAATGATTTGATGACGGTGGAAATGCTAGGATTGTCGAGTGAAGAGAATCAAATCATAGCGATATAATGAATAACAGATGTCGATGAATAAATGATAATAGTTAGGGAAACAAAAATGAGTGAAGATAACAAGGTGAAGACGACTGCTAGCAGTGATCATCAATATCTAACAATATGTAAAATAAAATTCTTAAAATTTATAAACATTATTCATTTTAGTTAGCCCTCTTTGTATGGTGATTCTGGGTATTTTAAACTTTTTTGAATAACATTTTGGCAAATTTAGTAGAAATTCCACGATACTCTAGTAGATAGTTTATGTTGATTCATTTGATTATATACTATTCTTTCAACGTTTAAGCGTCTTAGTCATTTTTGTAATTAAGTAATCTTGGACTTGTTCAATTCTCTTATCTGGATGCTTATTTGGTTATAAGTATGCAATAAATAAAGATGTTTTTTAATTAATATTTTTTATTTTCTAATGGAACTTCAAGTACTCAATTTAGGCTTATTTGTATGCGAATTGGATCACTTCTATTATCATTGTATTTATTTTATTGAGAAATTTATTTTAAAAATAGTTTTGCAATTGAATTTTTAATTGTGAGGGCTGTTTAGCTGGTTTCGTGGCCACCTTCTCATTGAATGATTTATCTTTTACTCTTTATTTAGACGTGTTACATTCTTTTGAGTCCAAAAAATGACACTCTTTGAAAAAAATGAACAAAACAAATTTAGTTGCATAATAAATCATAAAATTATTCTAATCATTATTTTTAATATTATGATAAATTACATCATGATAATTCCCTTAAAGAAAAAAAATATATATATATAACTCCCATTTCCAATTTATTAGAATATTTTTTTGATATCTATTACCCTTTTAATAAACATTCAACATAATTCTAATTTTTAAATTTTAGAAGTCCATTTTGTCAAACATGTTAGCTCTACAAAATAAATATTATGTTGACAGCTTTTTTGGTGAGACGTGGGCATGAACATGATCTCCTCGTTGTGTTTAGTCTTTCATAAAGATATGAGAAATTTCCAACCTATCTTAGGGATATAGTGCCTCGGTGCTCCCTACCCAGTGCATTGGTGCTATCTTTATGATACCTAAAAACTACTTTCTAGGCATCTTAGTGTTTTTTAGAGTACTTTTTGACATTATAGTGCCTCAACAATGCCTTCACAACATCTCGACACTATCTTTGTAGAGCTGACATGTTACTTCTCCAACGCCTTGATGTCAAACTCCTTGATTTAAGAGCATTTTTGCAAGGTCACAGGCACTTAAACACCCATATGTAGATGTATATGTATGTAAGGGAATGACCAAAGTCTATGATATGAGCCTCCAGTCGGGGGTCTTATACCGTGGATGCCAACCAACTGTTCAGAGTACGCGACACATTTACATATATATATATCATGAAGGTCAACTAACTTCTTCTGATATTTTGTTAGCAATTGCTACTTTGAGAGAAAAGTTTTTAAGGTGCTTAATTTGGTTCAAAATGAATGCGAGTGGTTATGTTTGATGTTTGATTTGAAGTCAAATGAATTCAATGTAAATTGCTGTGATGATGATGATTATCAATTAATGTCAGTCATAGTTATAATGGTAAGAAATAGTTGGTAGTGGTCATGGGTGGCAACAAATACACCAATGTTTTGAAATTGGGCAAATTAAACAAATTTGAAATACATCAAAACTAAATTAGGATGCATGCTTAAGAAATTTCTGAAAATTTACTCTACATTTCCTTTTACTAAGACACAAGGTTTCACTTGAAGCAGCGTCACCTATCAAAAAAGTTCCTTAAAAGTCATGTTTGTGGAATGTAGGATGTCAGTTGCGATCTGAAATGGTAAAAAATTATCATTGTTGTGAAAGAACTTCGTGAGATATTTATCTTCCATTGTTTCACCAAACAAAAAATTTTCTAGGCACAGAATTCACTACAACTAAACATAATTCTACCATTTTTTTCAAATGAAGTCTAACTATCAAGTTTCTAAACCGTTGTGCTTAAATTTAATATAGTAATTTTACATCCAACGACTTTGATGCGTGCTAGAAGATTCACGATGGTAGGGTAATATATAACGTCTTAGCGTTGCTCGGGAATTTAACACTCATTCAGATAAAAAGAAATATCAGTATAAACACAAAAAAAAAAAAATTTATGTGGAAAACCCAGAAAAGGAAAAAAACCAATTGAAGAAATACATTACATATTGGTTATTACAGTTACAACCCCTTATCCTACATGCGAGAAATGTTCACAGTTTCTTGAGTTACATCGTCAATGCACAAATGAACTTGTTATAAGAAAATGGTGGCGACCGATGGTGATTAGCGTCAGCCGCGAGTGGCAGTCGATGGCGGTCGACGACAAGGTGATGATGAACTTCAGCTTCTTCTCCAAGCTTCAAGCTCTTCTTCAGGCTTCAAAATTTTCGCACCCTAATGAGAGGGGTGCGAGTCACTTTATAAAGTATTAGTTGCAATTAATGAAGGAATTCAAACCATTCTGATCAGAAGACCCAAAGACATTCCCTCGATCAGACGATATTTGATAAACATTTGAATACTTTAACAATGTCGAAATTGGACGATCTTAGACGTTTTGGGTTCATCATGTTAAGACATCAATTCGATTATAAGCTCGACGACATTTGTTTGACCTTCAACTTGCAAAAGTGGCTTAATGGTTTGATTGGGGCTTGATTTAGTTCAAAGTGGACAAATTTCAATATCATTGAGTTCGTCTCATTGAACGAGTCGATTTGATCATTAGTTTGTTGAAATCAAAATTCTAGATGACTTTTGATCAAAATTTTAATGTTTCATGCTTAAACGATCGCCTTTATATCCGTGTCATGCCTTGAGATTCGTGTTAAATAATCAAAATTTTTTGATGGCATATCAGTTGCCCTTTATTTTCTGGCTGGACCAACTTGGTCGTCTAAAAGGAGTTGATGTTCAACATCACTCCTACATTCGTGGATTAACACCAACCACCGTCAACCACCACTCGCCAGTCGCCGCCTATCACCATCGATAGTTATCCATTTTTTTGTGACGAAGCACTATGTGAAGCAACAACTAACGTCATAGAGTCACAAAACAACCTATGAGGTTTGCATCATCCCGAACACCATGCTGATCCAAAAGACGGTGCAATAATGCACATTGAAGACTATGCAACAATTCACCCTGAAGAGAGTTTAACAACACACCCCAATGACGGTGTAACAACACATCTCGAAGATGGGGCAAGTACGCACCTTGCATAAGCTCATGTAGATCTCGACTCCGACCCTTGCGGTCTAGAGACGTCATTACAACTCACTACTATGACCAACATTACCAATTACAAACTAAGTGATCCACAGCTCGTGTAGGTACTGACTTTATCCCTCACAGCCTACGAACGTTATTACCGCCCACCACTATCACCTATGTGACCAACTACAACCTATGTGATCGACAACTTATGCATCTCTAGGCTCCATCCCCTGCGACTCACGGACATGATTGCAACTCACCATTACGACCAATAAGACTTATGTGGTCCAAAATTCCCGCAACTCCCTAATACGGACTATATGACAAATCAACGCTCCCAAATAAACTATTTACGACCCACTTGACTAATTACTATCATGATTATCAATTACGATTTCTACGACAAATTGACGCTACAGTCACCGTCTACAACACCCACGATTAACTACTACCTCTGTGACAATCAACTATGACCCTTGCTGCCTTCTATTGCCAAGAACAATAGTCATATTACAGATATACAACTTTGTAATTTAATCTTCCCTAATTCAAGATAAGCGTGAATCTATCTACTCACTATTCATAGTAGATTATTTTAACTGGATTATGCCCCTGAGTTTTTTCTCTTTCAAGAACTTTTCACGTAAAAATTTGAAATGTCTCATCCTACTTATTTCTCTTCAATTATCAGAGTATGCGCTGTTTTTTCATATAATATTAAGATAATAAATAATCATTATTCTACTATTGAAAATTTTCTAGCAAACATGAAACCCTAAATAAAATTAGCATTTTTTAAAGATGCTCTCTTGATGAAATTTTATTAAATTTAAATGAAGTCAAGATTCAAATTTATATTTATTGAGGTCAAAATAGATGATTTTTAAACTTTATAGGGGTCTAACCCAAACTTATATTGTGTAGCGGGCCGCCGGTACCTTTCGCAATCCGCAATGGGCGGCGTATCCTCAGGTTTCACACCGAAGATTTCGGACCCCGCCTTCATAAGCTTTAAAATTCAAATTTATTAAACTATTAATTATACTGGACCCGTTGCTTGGCCCTGCACCGAACTTCATTGAGTGGGTCCCAACATGGGGTCTAAACAGAGTAACTTGCGAAAATGAAATGGAGTTTGATATTTGGGCAAAGCAGCTGATCATTCCTCGAAAGGTCCGACGATTATTGCGGTAGGGCCCACGAAAGGCAGGTCCTTGTCGTGTGGGATAAGCCATGACGCATTCACATTAAATGAAAGCCGCAAAAAATTAGCATAATTAATTACGAAGGAGCGTGGCGCATTAAACAAATTAAAATTATTACTTTTGAAATTTGAACCCGCTTTCACACGATCGTTTGGTTGATAGAAAAAATAGGGCTGTTAAAAGAGAAAAATTATTGCATACGGACACTGCATGTATCTCTATCTGCAATGTCCGATCCTGACGATAGATCATGGTGATCTACGGTCATGATATATTTCCGTTATTTAAAAAATAAATTTAGGTGGGGTTCACAGAAATTCATCCTGACCGTAGATCGGCTGATGTACGGTCAGGATCAAACACCGCACGCAGATTTGCATGCGGTGTCTGTCCGTATGCAATAATTTTTCGTTAAAATGACTCGTTATTTCCGAACAACTCTTGTTTGGTTTGCTAAGAAGTTCGTATTTGNACATGTGATTTTTTGAACAATCAAATTGATTATGAAAATCAAATCATTATGAATTTGATCAAAATAAAAAAATATAACTTGGGGTTTTAAATGACTTTTAATATTTGAGCGAAAAACGGACCAAAGTGGATGCTTGATTTGTAATGATTTCATCTTTTGGTTGATGATTTTCTCAAATAACATAACAAATTAAAAATAATTGAATATGACTTAAATGATACAATAATATTTGTAATAATNTATATATATATATATATATATATATATATATATATATATATATATATTATGAGTAGTATTTTAAAAAAAAATTAATTGACTACATGGCTACAAAAATTTATAATCAATTAAAAGTAATAATTAAGAAAATAGAATAAAAATTATTATATTATATTCAAATGATTTTTTAAATCTTAACTCAATTCTTAACATCTTAAAGTTACGTGATTAGGGTTGTTAAATGACTCTTTGTTTGTGAATGGCTCGTGTTCGGCTCGCTAAGCAAACAAGCCGAGCACAAGTATACTTTTTGAGCTCGAAATATAAATAAANACGGAGAGGATGCCGAATGAACGAAGTTTCGAGAATGAGCGAAGTGCGAACCGGTTAGGACTTAGGGTTTTCCACTTTTCCCTATATATTTAAAAATATTTTATTTTTTTATTTTTTAA
>JXCR01144715.1:618643-629047 GCA_002079205.1 Phalaenopsis hybrid cultivar | reverse complement strand
CTATAATACGAGCCTCCAGTCAGGGGTCTTATACCGTGGATGCCAACCAACTGTTCAGAGTACGCGGCACATTTACATATATATATACTGTGAAGGCCAACTAACATCTTCTGATATTTTGTTAGCAATTGCTACTTTGAGAGAAAAGTTTTAAAGGTGCTTAATTTGGTTCAAAATGAATGTGAGGGGTTATGTTTGATGTTTGATGTTTGATTTGAAGTCAAATGAATTCAATGTAAATTTCTGTGATGATGATAATTGTCAATTAATGTCAGTCATAGTTATAATGGTAAAAAATAGTTGGTAGTGGTTATGGGCGGCAACAAATACACCAATATTTTGAAATTGGGCAAATTAAACAAATTTGAAATACATCAAAACTAAATTAGGATGCATGCTTAAGAAATTTCTGAAAATTTACGCTACATTTCCTTTTACTAAGACTTAAGGCTTCACTTGAAGCAGCGTCACCTATCAAAAAAAGTTCCTTAAAAGTCATGTTTGTGGAATGTAGGATGTCAGTTGCGATCTGAAACAGTAAAAATTTATCATTGTTGTGAAAGAACTTCGTGAGATATTTATCTCCCATTGTTTCACCAAACACAATTTTCTAGGCACAGAATTTAGTACAACTAAACAAAATTCCACCATTTTTTTTCAAATGAAGTCTAACTATTAAGATTCTAAACCGTTGTGGTTAAATTTAATATAGTAATTTTACATCCATCGACTTTGATGTGTGCTAGAAGATTCACGATGGTAGGGTAATGTATAACGTCTTAGTGTTGCACGAGAATTTAACACACATTCAGATAAAAAAAAAATAATCAGTACAAACACAAAAAAAAAATTATGTGAAAAACCCGGAAAAGGAAAAAACCATGAGACCTGATCCAATTGAAGAAATACATTACATATTGGTTATTATAGTTACAGCCCCTTATCCTACATGCGAGAAATGTTCATAGTTTCTTGAGTTACATCGTCAATGCACAAATAAACTTGTTATAAGAAAAGGGTGGCGACCGATGGTGATTAGCGTCAGCCGCGAGTGGCAATCGATGGCGGTCGACGACAAGGTGATGATGGACTTCAACTTCTTCTCCAAGCTTCAAGTTCTTCATTAGGCTTCAAAATTTTCTCACCCTAATGAGAGGGGTGCGGGTCTCTTTATAAAGTCTTAGTTGCAATTAATGAAGGAATTCAAACAATTTTGATCAGAGGACCCAAAGACATTCCCTCGATCAGACGATATTTGATAAATATTTGAATACCTTAACAATGTCGAAATTGGACGATCTTAGGCGTTTTGGGTTCATCTTGTTGAGACATCAATTCAACTATAAACTCGACGACATTTGTTCGACCTTCAGCTCGCAAAAGTGGCTTAATGGTTTGATTGGGGCTTGATTTAGTTCAAATTGGACAAATTTCAATATCATTGAGTTTGTCTCATTGAGCGAGTCGATTTGATCATTAGTTTGTTGAAATCAAAGTTCTAGATGACTTTTGATCAAAATTTTAATGTTTCTTGCTTAAAAGATCATCTCTATATCCGTGTCATGCCTTGAGATTCGTGTTAAATAATAATTTTTTTTATGGCATATCTGTTGCCCTTTATTTTCTGGCGGGACCAACTTGGTCGTCTAAAAGGAGTTGAAGTTCAACATCACTCCTACATTCATGGATTAATGCAAACCACCGTCGACCGCCACTCGCCGGTCGCTGCCAATCACTATTGATAGTTGTCCATTTTTTTTGTGATGAAGCATTATGTGAAGCAACAACTAACGTCGTAGAGTCACAAAACAACCTATGAGGTGTGCATCATCTCGAACACCATGCTGATCCCAAAGACGGTGCAACAATGCACGTTGAAGACTATGCAACAATTCACCCCGAAGACAGTTTAACAACACACCCCAATGACGGTGTGACAACACATCTTGAACATGGGCCAACGAAGCACCTTGGATAAGCTCATGTAGATCTCGACTCCGACCCTCGCAGTCTACAGACGTCATTACAACTCACTACTATGACCTACATTACCAATTACAACCTACGTGATCTACAGCTCGTGTAGGTCCTGACTTTAGCCCTCACAGCCTACGAACGTTATTACCGCCCACCACTATGACCTATTGACTAACTACAACCTACGTGGTCCACAACTTATGCATCTCTAGGCTCCATCCCCTGCGGCTCACGGACATCATTGCGAATCACCACTACGACCAATAAGACTTATGTGGTTCACAATTCTTGCAACTCCCTACTATATGACGATTCAACGCTCCCAGATCAACTATTTACGACCCACTTGACTAATTATTATCATGATTATCAATTACGATTTCTACGACAAACTGACGCTACAGTCACCGTCTACAATACTCACGATTGACTACTACCTCTGTGGCAATCAACTATTGACCCTTGCTGCCTTCTATCGCTAAGAACAATAGTCATATTACAGATATACAAATTTGTAATTTAATCTTCCCTAATTCAAGATTAGAGTGAATCTATCTACTCACTATTCATAATAGATCATTTCAACTGGACTCTGCCCCTGAGTTTTTTCTCCTTCAAGAAATTTTCACGTAAAAATTTGAAGTGTCTCATCCTACTTATTTCTCTTCAATTATCAGAGTATGTGCTGCTTTTTCATATAATATTAAGATAATAAATAATCATTATTCTACTATCAAAAATTTTCTAGCAAACATGATGCCCTAAATAAAATTAGCATTTTTTAAGGATGCTCTCTTGATGAAAATTTATTAAATTTAAATGAAGTCAAAATTCAAATTAATATTTATTGAGGTCAAAATAGATGATTTTTTAAAATTTATAGGCCTCTAAATCCCAAACTTATCTTGTGTAATGAGCGCCGGTACCTTTCGCAATCCGCAATGGGCGGCGTATCCTAAGCTTTCACACCGAAGATTTCGGACCCCGCCTTCATAAGCTTTAAAATTCAAATTTATTAAACTATTAATTATACTGGACCCGTTGCTTGGCCCTGCGCCGAACTTCATTGAGTGGGTCCCAACATGGTGTCTAAACAGAGTAACTTACGAAAATCNTTTTTATTCCATTATCAATGATAAATTGAAATATATTACAAATATTTCAATCTATTTACATATTTTGATTATGATGCATAACAACTTCATTCGAAACTAAATCAAAGGCTTTTTTTTTTTCAGTGTACAACACGAGACAGTCATTAAGTCAGTCATCAAGCCGGTCATCAATCATTCGACTATGCAATCAATTATTTATAATTTCAATTACGGAGAATACTCTTTCAACTTTAGCAGTAGCAACTAGTAAAGTTAATGCCTAGATAATAAATCTATAAACTAAAGGATACACACCATCATTCTTCATCTAAACCAACTCTTTCACCACATAGACAATACCATCTAGAAATGAGAAATCAACACTACTGCTCACATAAAAAATATAAGTGGATAGTTGATGCCCAAACACCAAAAACTTAACAATAGTAAAATCATATGGATATAATTCTGCAAGACGAATTAGTTGTCCTTTGTTAAAGGTAGAGAATGAATCACTTGGCCTTAAAACATGTTATAAAAAAAAGTAGCTCAGTACTTGCTTCAGTGAAATGATTATTCAACTCTTGAAGTTGCATGTTGATCACATTATAAAATAGCTCAATGAGATAATAATGTAAATTTATCATTTTTTGACCTCTACGTGTTGACCGACGATTAGCCATGAAAATAAAATTTATATATATAGAATTTCAGTTTCAAAATTATTAAAAAAATGAGACACTTCATCCAATAAAGAATCACATCCATTCTTCCTCTTCATTTGTAATCGTTGCTTGGATACTTGCACTAATTTCATTGCACTCTCAATATCCTGATCCTTTCTTTATAGGGGTTGTGATAATTTATTTGTAAAACCAAAAATATTAATCATTAAATGCATTGTAAAAATAAAGTTAGAAGGTTTCATTGCACATATTAAAACACTAACTTCAATTGATTGTCGATCATGCGTCTCATCCTCCTTTACAATCCCAAGTACTTCAATTACGTATGCATACATTTTTGTGAAACTAATTAAATGTACAAAAATGCGAATTCCAACGAGTTTCACGAGCTCGTTGCAAAGTAGTTTCTTGATTTATACCACGAACACTTAGTAAACCTCCACTTTTAATACAAAAGAATTTTCTCATGTTGAATGATTTTTAAAGCATCACTCCTTCTATGAGAAGCTCTTATTGTGTTCAAAATTTTTGAAGTAAACTCAAAAATATAATTAACTTGCTAATATTTTTTGCTACTACTACTAAACATAATTGAAGTTGATGAGCATAACAATGAACAAAATATGCTAGAGAATTATTATGAAGAATAGGTGCTTTTAAGCCATTAAACTCACCTCACATATTAGATATCCATCATACCCTTGGCCAAATATTTTTTGTAAGTTTAATGACTGTTTTGCTAATATAGATTCTACGAGCATCTTGAGAGTAACTCTATTCATTGAGGAAACTTGTTTGGTGTCAATAAATCTTTGAATAATTTTTTATTTATTAAGATATCTTATTGCAATAACTAGTTATTATTTCTCATCCATTATAATAAAAAAGTATGAATCACCTATATCCTTCATGATAAGGACACGAGTCTCGGTTGCTGCTGCTTGACCAATTTATTTTTGAATCTTGGGAGAAGTTAACTTTAATTTTGTACTAACATTATCAAGTGTAACTTTCTTCACTTCTTCATTATGATTCACAAGGAAATGAAGCAATTCCAAATAATTTCCTTGATTAATTGATTCATATGATTCATCATGATCACAAAATGATAATCTTTGTTATAAAAGATATCGAATACAATCAACAACTGTAATCAACATAATTTGATATTTCTTTTTGTTTTTCTCATCCTTAGCTGCATATCAATAAAACTATGTATTTGTAGCTTCATTAAATCATCATATTTTTGTCTTGTTTTATTGAGAGCAGTATTATGTTCACCAACATGAGCTAAAAGTTTTTCCCTTTTCTTCTAATTTTTAAATAATTCACCAACAAACGTATCTCCATCCCCCTGACTTATAGTAACTTATTATTGAGGCCTAAATAGATAACAATAAAGGCAATATGTTGGATCTTTCTACACATTATACTATAAACATGTTAAATATTCTTCAAACCATTTTGAATGTTTCATCTTTCTTCACATTATACTCTAATTAACCATGTTGGATATTCTTCAAATCATTTTGAACTAAATCTTTGTGCGACATTGCCTATGGGAAATTGTGATTTTTTGGCTGATATGGTCCCTTCAATAAATATGCTTTTCGTATTGCATCCCTATCATAAACATCATAACTCCAAATCAGAGGAAGAAGCTAAGGATTAACCGAAAGATTATTAATATCAATTTTTGCTCGTTATTTTATCTTTTAAATAATGATCCATTTATTAAAGCTTAAGAAAAATATTCTAAAAATATTTTAATGTCACTAAAAATAATTTAAAATTGTTAATCAAATATTTATATTGTGAAATATATTTTAAACAAATAAATCATTCGAAATCTAAGAGTTCAATACCAAATAGTAAGTAAATATAAATAGAGGCAACAATTTAAAAAAAAACATTGGCATACTGTTGACAACTTTTAAAAATCAAAGCATATTGTAGATCATTTTTAAGAAAAATACATATTGTTAGCTTTTTTTGTAAATAAAAGAGAATATGAAAATGCATGCCTTTATGTGGCTAGAAAAATATAGACTTCGAGCAGAGAACTAGTAATGATGACCACTAAATATTGAATATGCTACTGAAATAAAAGAAATAATATTAAATAATTAGTTCAAAATCAAATCTCAAATAAAAGAAACAATATTGAAAAAAAAAAGATAAATACAAAAAATAAAAAAATCATTTACATCAGAGATTTATCAAGCTATGACTTTAGCTTAAAATATGCATTGATGCCTAAATATATCTTTCTTTTGACCAAAAAAGAAATTTTAATTTCTCATCAAGTACTAAATCATAATATGCTTAAATCCATAATATAGAATCACGTCAAAAGAAATAGCAAAATAGCTCACTTCGATAGTAAAATGTCTAAAAAGTTCTTTATTTGCTTCCAAATAATCAGAAGCAATCAATCATGAATGAACTGGTTGTCTTTGGAAATTTGTAACTACTTGAGTGATATCTTTTTGAGGAACACTTTTTCTGTTTGGACTCCTGACGTAGCTCTACGTGCGGACCAAGTTATTTCTAAGTTATATTCATGTTATTTTTAGGTTATTTTCAATGATACCGAAATAACCTAGAAATGACCCGCAGTCTTTATTTTTGGGGTTTTTGAAAATAACCCAAAAATAACCTGAAAATAACTTAGAAATAACTTGGTCCGCATGTAGAGCTACGTCAGGAGTTTACACAAAAATTTTTTTTCTTTTTGAGCCTATAAAAACACAAATAAATACAATTATTATGAAGAACAATAAAGTCAAGTAGAATAGGATAAGCACTGATTCATGCACGATTCAAGGCTTAAATAAGTAAATATTGTCGACTATAAAATTAATTAGAATGCCACATTGCAAAATATGTAATAAACCAATAAATATATAACTAGCTCATATATTTGGATTATACATTTGATCAATTTAATAGAGTTCTCGAGGATAAATTTAGGGCCGATTTGGGGCAGCTTATTTGGTGCAATGACGTTTTGAAAACGCACCCGGTCTGTTTGGGTAAACTGCATTTTGGCAGCTTGTGCGTTTTCAAAACACTAAAAACAGTGTTTTCACGCCGCACCTATCTAGGTGCGGTGGGAGCTTTCTGGCTGCGGTCTGATTTTTTAAAAAAAATAAAAATTTGTAATAGCCGCCGTACCTAATTTATCAACAGATTATTCAATAAGCTACAGCTGTCCCAAACAGACCCTTACTGTCATATTCATTTGACGAGTAGCATAAGCCTTTTGAGTTTTTCTTTCATTCTAACAGACCCATTTAATGTTTTCTACTTCCATAATGAGAAATATACATAGGTATAAGCACTCAATGGTTAATGTCTACAAATATGAAATTTTATATGTAAGATATGAAAACACATTAGAATTGTGTGTCATCTGTTACTGTTTCGAAGGGATAAAATTTCTACAGCTTTCTCATGCAGAGGTGAGGGTTTGGAAGGCAAATAAATCAATAAAATGCATATCTGATATAGTGGAATTCTAATAATTAATGAGCAAAGGGATATTGGAGACAACCATGAGCCATATAATACATCATAGTTTCTAAATTAAGCATTCTGATCCCATAAGATTAGACTAAGAATAATCACATATTATTATATTACTAGAAAAATCATCTAATAATATAATAATATTTTTGTATAATACTCAAGGTTTTTGGGTAATATATGCTTATTTCTTCTATATAAAGTTGGGGCATTTAAATACATGCCACCCAATTCATATATTGGTATGGTGCTTATTTATTTATATAAAATATGGGCATTTAGATACATACCACCAAAATCTATCGTACAACAAAAATAATAACACTGCTTTAACTTTTAAAAAGTGAAATACACATTTTCATGCATAGCCAAAACAGGACATATATGTAAAAAAATTGAAGTGTAGGTGATGAATAAGTAATTGCCTACAGAGTTTAGACTAGTGATTGTGCAATTATCATTTTGTGGTGTCTCCTAAGATCGGTTTATGTCCAATTATAAGAGTTTCTCGTGTTATATCATAACATATGAACACTTTTTTTTATTAATTTTTTTTTATAGTAGTTTATTTGTATTTTTTTTATCCATTAGAATCGATAAAGCTTAGATTACTCGACCCAAATGGAGTAAGGACTATTTAAAAGAGGTTGATTATTTTTTCGAGTTCGCTGCTTGGGGTTTTAAGTTAGCAAAAAAGAAAACTTGTGGCTCTGTAAAACATGCATTAATAGGCTGTCTTATTCATTGAAAGATGTTAACAAATACTTAATCTTGAATGGAATTTTGTATGCTTATATTGTTTGAAATTGACACGGGGAAGAATAAAATGATACTGTTGAAACTAAAAAAAAATGGAGATAGTCATTGATTTTTCCGGTGCACAACATATACCACAAAAATGTTGCAAACCTACTATAGATGATACTGGAAATATTGTCTACTCCACTGCTTGGTGAGTTCGAGGAGCATGATTTCAACGATCAACATGCATCACTACCAAAAGATGGGTTTTTTTCTTTCTAGTATATGGTGTAAACTTATGAATTATAAGTGCTTAGTTTAAGTAAGACTATAAATTAAATTTTATGTTTTAATATGCACTTTATTATTGTTGGTCTTATTTATTTCATTTTTATTTATATGAATGGTTGATGGTTCATCAGTAAGATATGCAAAAAAAGTCAATTTAAAAAGGTGGGTCAAGCAAGGGAACAACTAGCAGAGTAGAGGAAATATGTTCTACTCCCCCATATAGTGAGTCAAAAGAGCAATATTATGGTAAAAAAAACATACACCACAATCCGAAGATGGGGTTGGTCTTTCTAGTATGTGGTGTAACTTTATTAATTATAAGTGCTTATTTTAAATAAATGATATTCTACTACCCTTTTTATTTTATCTATCTTATTTAGATGAACAAAGAGCTTTTATGAGACATTGAGGGCGTGCAAACTGTGCCAACCTTCGGAATTTACCAGTAGGGACACGAGTTCAAATTGAGATCAACAATAATGGAATACTTTGCAATATTTCAGAGTCTAATTTACTTGGGTCAATATTGGTGTCTATGAAAAAAAATCTAGTTTTAGCATCATTAACATTCTCAGACTAGAGGAATAAAGGTATGGAGCGCTTCAAGAAGTAGATGTTAGCATATCTAAAGGTTTATTCATGAATCAAATAAATTTACAATATAATTAGCTAGCTAAATAAATATTTTAATGTGTGATTAATTTTGTAGTCAAAATTTAAATTTTTGGCCACATACGACATAGGAAACTAGAATCTCTTGATGTTAAACGACATAATCATAAGACCAGTTTGAAGGTCGAGTAATGGGATAATCTTCCAATTTGAGAAGTAATGGAGGCTTTCTCTAAGGGAGTAGATGCATTTCAATGATCAAAACCTGAGAATCAGGTGAGAAGTGTAATTCAACTTTTACAATGGTGCTTATACTAATAATGAATGTACTTATTGCAGGATAGAGTGGAAAAGAATATTAAGAATGCTAAGAAGCAGACATGTTCCCATACAATGGGCCATATCATTTCTGTGTGGAAAGAAAAAGAAATGGTAATATATTTAACTTCATTTTAAAATATTATCAATTTTAAATTATAAATTAATTTTACTAATACTTAATTTTTGTAGGCTATTTAATATAGATTGTTACTATTGAAACTTAATAGGTTGCATAACGAGATGTTGGTGCTAAGGATGCCGAAGAGAGATGGGTAACATCTATTTACTTAATTATGATAAAACTCAAATTAATTTTGCCACATTAATTGTATAATTTTTATATATGATAAATCAAATGAGAGTATGTGCAATGGTTAGAAGATTTAACACCAGAAGATGGAAACAAATAAACAAATGAGAATTTTTCTGACAGTTATGAGACCCAAAAAACCTAATTGAGTACGCACATATGGTTTTGTTGTTATCCCAACTAGGCATTTTTCTTATAGCACTAAGACTTTGGGTGAAAGTAGCTTTGCTTGAGTTATTAGATTGAAGAATAGATTTGATGAAGAGATGCAGATTATACTATCTGAAATGAGACAATTCATGCATCATATTCAAATGAATTATCCACTGCAAGGTGGATCAAATTTGGAATGAAATAATTTATTTCTAAGATTATTTATAATAATATTAATAACTACTTGTATAATTCTCAATTGCAGGGTTGCAATGATAATGCTTTCGAAGTCTGACATCATGGGAGGATGATAAAGATCTAATATTCAGTTATGTTTTATTTCATTTATATTAGGGGTATTTTTGGAGACTATTTTTCTATCTTCAATGTTATATTTATTATTAGGAATGTTTGTCATGCAAGGATGTTCTGAATCTAAGGGTTTTGATTCATATATTTGATTATTTATGGCCTTTTTGAATGCTTTTCACTTTAGAGCATAGATTGGAACTTCAATTGCTTTAGTTGGTATAAGTTTAATACTGCTCAAAATTTGTTTTATCTCATATCATATTTGTATATGAAATCTCTTTCTTGAACTACCATACTTGTTTATGTAAGCTTTGTTCTTTCTGGGATTGATACACTTGAAGAAGAACCATGTTGTTCGGAAGAAAATATGGATGTTATA
>JXCR01144715.1:591451-618458 GCA_002079205.1 Phalaenopsis hybrid cultivar | reverse complement strand
GAGAATTGGTTTGGTGGGCAATTAGGTGCTTGGAGTTATCGAAGTATGATAAAACTGTGTTAATAACATTAATTGTTAGGGGTTTCATCAAGGTTGAAAATCATGTTTCTTTCTTTCTTTTTTTTTATGTAAATGCTTAATAAGATATTCAAAGTGCCTTGGTGTATGCTATTTATTGATATGGTTTGGTAGGAGAATTTGGTGCTTGGCGGTGAAGTTTTCGATAATGAACTTATTATTATGTTAAGATGGATATGCACTAGAAGCAGAAAGAGGGTAACATGCATGATATCTCCTTGTGCATATGTTCCATGCACGAGGAATACCCTATTTTGGGGGCTTGTGCAACCTCTTTTTTAGACCCTCCTTTGTATGGCTTATGATTTAAGATATATATTTTTTTCATTTTTTCTATATAAGACAAAAAGTTGTCCAAAAAAAAAAAAACTGTTTATTAAACTAGGAGAGATCGTCGTGATTGTAAAAATTGTAAGGTCATTCTAAGTGAAAATTTAAATACCCAACATCGTTTATTAGTTTTAGGCTTTAAGATTAAGAGTTGTAAAATAAAAAATACTAGGACTCATCATTGCAGAATTAGATGGAAAAAATTAAAAGACAAATAAAATTTTTTTATAAGTAAAATTCAAGATTTCAACATTTGGGATATTCATGAAGAAGCAAATGTGATGTGGGATAAAGTAACAAACAATATTAAACAAGTAGCAAAAGATGTTCTTGAAGAATCAAAAGAAAAATATTTACAAATAAAAATAGCTGGTTGGTGGAATAATAATGTGCACAAGAAAAGATAAAATATAAGAAGTTATGTTATAAAAATTGGTTTAAATGTAAAAGCTTAGAAAATTGGAAAATATATCAAACAGCCCGTAGGGAGTCTAAAAGAACAATCTGTGACGTGCTATTAGATACTAAAGAGGGTGAAAAATATATGTATAAACTAGCCAAACAAAGAGAAAAGAAATGTAAGTAACTCAAGTAAAGTGTATTAAAGATGAAAATCAAAAAGTACTTTTCTTAGAAAAAGATATTGAACACATGTAAGTGAGTTACTTTGATAAAATTTTTAATGATGTTTCTGAAAATACGATCGACCTTAGTGATTTTAACAACGTGAATAATGATAAAACCGTTTCATTTTTACCGTCGCATTAGCAAAAAAGAAGTTGAGGAGGCTTTAAAGAAAACCAAGAGTGGAAAGTCTGTAGTTACTGATGATATCTTAATTGAAGNTATATATATATATATATATATATAAACAACAGCGTGAATCACACCATGCTAGCAAACACAAGACATAGTATCATTCATGTTGTTGTCCGCATCTCTGATAAATTGGACCTTATATTTTCTTCTAAAAAAGAAGGCTTATAATTTCTATATATTTAAATATCTGACAACTGAACTTATAATTTCTTACATTTTATTCCACCCAAAATCCTTCACATCACATAAGAATACCACCACTTTTTTAATTAAGTGAAATACACCTTTTCATGATGTAAAAGTTAATAATTAGGTTTTACCTAATTAATTAAATGCGCAGGAATTTATTGGTATGTATGTAAATATTTCTTCTTCTGTTTTTAAAGTAATTCTTTTTTTTCTTTTTGTCCAAAAAGGTTGCAACTAGGGTTCATTAGGAATGCCACCAGAAATCGACAAGTCATTGCAAGCAAGAAGAAAGAAGCTAGGTTCACCACAACTGTAGAATTATGGAGATTAAATCAAAGCCCAAATGGAAGGTAAGTGAAGCTCCATCCCACGCTGAAAAGAACAAGCCACGTGAGGAAGTGCAAACTTATAAGAATTGACTGTATGTGACGTCATTATCTGCACATACTTATAAAATATGTAATATTTTCTCTCATGTGAGGGACACCAACGACCTGCTAGGTGCTTCCTAGATTTCAAAAGTATCAAAATATGACACATACGATTTAGATAGATGATTGGCACTATTTGAAAGTTATTTTCATATGTACTAATTGTCTTACCATTATTACCTAAACATCATTGGTTAATTAAGATTTCCCAATTTCCATCACCTAACATCCTCATTTAATCACCATTACTCAACTGACATCACCTAGAAGACAACAGCTAACAACTTTTATCCAATTGTCATTACCCTTCATTAATTCTTCATAATCTCCAATGTAACCATAAAAGACTCATAATTCTAATATGTATTATTCTATCTTCTTCAAAAGAAAGAATGAATAAGCTTTAATGTTCTTACTTCATACAGGGATTTCAAGTGGATAAGGCCCTATATTGTTGTATTTCTTGGTTTCTCAGGTAAAATTGTCTGTGTATCTTGCAACTCTACTTGTTTGTTTATACTATACTAAATTAAGAAACTAAGCTTTTGTTTTTATTATAAATATTCTAGCATTCAATCATTTGGTACCGTTTATGAGAATGACCCCATCTTCTTAGGCTTTAAAAATATTTATCCAAAGAATAATAATCAATTCTTGATCAAATGATACATAATCTAATTGGTGATGGCCACTAAGGGTCTCTTTGGAGCAGCTGCAGCTTGTTGAATAATCTGCTGATAAGTTGATTAAAAATAATCTGCTGATAAATTGATTAAAAATAATCTACTGATAAGCTAGGTGCAGTGACTATTAGAAATTTTTATTTTTTTGGAAAAGCCAGACCGTTGTCAGAAAGCTGCCACCGTGCGGTTTGAAAATGCTGCTTTTAGCATTTTCAAAAACCATAAGTGCCAAAATGCAGTTTACCCAAAGCGTATTCAAAATGCCACTGCATCAAATAAGCTGCCCCAAACGGGAGCGCATTTTATGTCCGGACTCCTGACGTAGCTCTACGTGCCGCGGAGGTTATTCCTGGGTTATTTTCAGGTTATTTTTGGGTTATTTTCAATGATCCCGAAATAACCCAGAAATAACTCAAAAATAAAGACTACAGGTTATTTTGGGATTATTGAAAATAACTCAGAAATAACCTGAAAATAACTCGTGAATACCCTCCGCGGCACGCAGAGCTACGTCAGGAGTCCGCACAGAAAAATTAGGCCCCAAACGGACCCTAAGACATAGCTTTAGATTTCTTCGAGGGCTAAAGAAGCGGCACACTCAAATATTATAATTCTTCAAAAAATCTACCCAATAAATAATATCATAATAGACTTAAAAATTTTACTAACCAAGAAATGAAAAACTAGTGAAGGTTATTCAAATTTATGGCTTCCATGCAGAGCTCTCATAAACTTTATGATATCATCATATTTATAAGAACAATACATGTCTTTATGTATATATAATTTCAAGGACAAGCATTCAATTTTTTTTCAAAGCAATAGTACATTTTTATTTTAATATTGCAAATAAAATTAAAAAAAAAATCAAATTATGTTGAAAAGTCACAAGAACCTGCCAAAAATTAAAAAAAACAAGGTGCATGAAGCTAATATGAGAAATCATAAAAGACAAGAAAAGAAGATTACTATGAATTTATTCTAATTGGTTTCACGGTCAAAAGAATCAAATATATTATAATAATTTGAAGATGATAATGATAATTTATATCAGATTTCAGAAATAAATTATAATCATCTACTCTATTTAACTTAGAAAAAAAATTAGAATTCTTAAGCAGATCATCATTGAAGGAAGAATATTCACTCTTTATGAATATTTAAGCATCCTTCTGTGTATAATAGTGTTCATGGTAATGTTCTTATTATATTATCTGTACAGACCCGTTTGGGACAGCTTATAAGTGCAGGCTTGGTTCGCGCGTTTCGCCAGCTTATCCGAAACCGCATTTAAGTTTTTACACTAAACGCAGGCCGCGGGCCGCATTTCAGGGCAAAAAGCTTATCCTTAAACACACAAGCTGCCCTAAACGGGCCCTAAGTTATACTCTCATATATAGTTATGATTCACCAAAAATATATACGTAGTAAATAAATTTTTTTCTAGAACATAATTTTATAAAATTCAATTTTGTTTCTCAAAATGTCAAGCAAGAAAAAAATTGTATCATTGACTAAAAATACCAAAGTAATCACAACTCTTGATTCCAATCAAGTAAAATGTAGCAAAATGTATAAAGCTATCAAGTAATAAGGATTTGCAATTCCTTATCATATTATCCAAAATCATGAAAGGAAGAATTGCATGCACACCACTTAATTCCTATATATTTATACAACCAACACCTAAAATTCAATTTTTACACATATGCCATGAGTATGAAAAAGTGTATTTCTCTTTTTAAAAGTTAAGATGGTGGCATTTTAATGTAAAATGAAAGATTTGTTAGCTATGTAAATACATAGGAATTGAGTGTTTGGCATGTACATCTTAAACTTGATATTAATGGAGTTTTCTTTATTCAAGTTGAAGAGATGCCAGTCTAGCTACTTAGCATATCAAAAAGACAAGATTCTTTGATCACATGTTGAATATAGGGTGATAAAATCTTGAAAGATCCATGCAAGATATGTATCCTTAAAAAATATTCTCCCACCCTTAATAAGTTAAGATTTTTCATTGGTTGTTAAATTATTGAAATTTAGACATGATATTTTATTTATGGATTAAGCATCCAAAAGGAATTATTAGGAAGTGTGAATTAAGAGGGAAAAAGATTAAAATTTAAAAAAATAGTTAAATAATAGCTCACTAATGCATATAAAGTCATTCGGGAGTGACCAACTAATGGACTTAATATGTTGAATCGTGATGGAAGGAATCATGAGATTAAAACACTAAATCACATAAACCTTGATTGTAAGCGATTCATTGGCTCTAAAAGAAGATGTTATGTGGGGTATAAATCATAGGCCTATAGTTGTGCTCAATACACAAGCAATTAAGTCATATTCTCATGAAAACATATGTGGGAGAGGATTTTTTTTTAACTATTTATATGTTAACTTATGTTTTACATCATATATGTTGGAATAAACATTTAAACTCAATAAACTTATGTGCCTTAACTTGAATATGATTGTCCAAGTTACACCCACTTCACATTTACTTTTTATTGGAGATAAGTTTAGCTGTATTTTGTTTGGGCTGGTTACATAATTTTAATAAATTGGCATCTCTACCCGAGGACTTTTTTACTTCTGACTTGGTTTCCCCCCTTTTTTTCTTCTACTGGATTACTCCTAGTATCACCTCTACCTGTGTCTACTGTCAAGGTATTTCTCGATTCGCTTTCTTCAATCTCCTATACTGATGGCATCTAATTTATTGCTTCCACCCAATCTCTTATGATCAATTTCCACCACAATAACCATCCTCCTAGCCACTACTGCCCATCTCTTTTTAGATGTTAGATAAATCATGTTATTTTTTTTTCTGGATAAATTTGTTACAATAATGAATAAAACAATGGTGTCTTGCACTTTGTTTGAGGTCATCATGACTAAGAAAAAACACATAAAAATCTCCATGAATATCTTGTTGTATTCCATAATTTTCTCCATATTTTCCATAAGTTTATATTAATTTTTTTTGGTTAAAAAAGAAAAATGAATTTCATTAGGCAGCCTTGATGTCTTCACCTAGAGCTAGCCTATGAATTTTGATACTATACTGCTAGGAATTATTTCCCCAATAGCTTAAAACTTAGGTGCCATCCACTTAACACCTAAGCACCTAAAATTTAGCACTCAGTGCCAAAAGTTCCAGTACCACAATGCAATCAATGTTGGAATAATATATAAGAAGATAGAGACCTCAGAGAAGCAATGCCAGAAATCAAAGCTGCAACGCCTAAATCCAGCGCCTGGGCACCATAATCATAGAGTTGCGGTGTGATGACCCTAACAAGAACAATTATTGAGTATGCAAAAATTACTTAAGAGGTGTATTAGAGAGTGTCAAGTGGTGAATCAAGAGTCATTAATCTATGTATAGTGTGTGTGAGTTGAGTGTGTAAGTTCTTGAGGGTTGAAGAAGTGCAAGAGAGTGAAAGAAAGTGTAGAGGAGAAGATTAAATAAATGAGCACTTGAAAGAATACAGTCAAGGAATAGCAAAATTCATCAAGCTAAAGGGTGTCAATTGGTGAGTCAAGAGTCATTAACATATGTATATAGTATGTGAGTTGAGTGTGTAAGTGCTTGATTGTGGAAAAAGTGCAAGAGAGTGATAACAAGTGTAGAGGAAAAGGTTAAGCACTTGAAAGAATCCAGTTAGGAGTACCAAAATTCATCAAGGGATTTTGGTCACCTTTTATATCCTATCTATACTTTTGATTCAAATTTAGTGGTTTCTTACATGTGGTTTGCAAGCACAATGAGTACTTAAGTGATTTTTTGTTGGATAAGTGCATTTGTTATTACTTTCATTTATTCATGTTTAAATTGTGTCGTTTAACAATTTGAGTGTTTATGTACTAATTTTTCAATCTTATTTTACTCATAAATTAGCCAGTTCTTCGTTAAAATCATTTTTATTTAGCGATTTTCGAAGAAAACTAATGAAACAATTATGTTAACTCGTATAGTGGAATATAAATAATGCTAGTATAAGAGTGCAATCTATTGAGAAATATGGATTCCATAATGATTTTGCATGGTTTAGGTCATTAAACTATAATTTGAATCTTCAATGTTTCTTAATTTCTAAAAAAAGAATATGAAATAATTGTGTTCTTAATTATTAATCATATTAGGGCACAATTGAATGAATGTTAGATTGTAGCTCATAACTAACTCAAAGCTTTTGGTTTTATGAAAAAATAAATAAAAAGTGTGTTTTAATATTCTAGGTTCAAAATGCTGCATTTGGATTTGAACCTTTTGAATAAAATTTAAAGCTTTAAAATTGTTATTTGGTTTAGATTAGGAATTGACCTATTTTTCATGTGGGCTTGATTTCTCACACTCTACATTCATATACTAGTTGACAATATATGCAGTTATCTGACCTGTGTGTTATTGCACAATAGATCATGTTAGCAAGTGGTCTTTTCAAAAATAAAGCTTGGATGACATAAGATGGAAGAAAAAGAGAGATATAATAATAATAACATCAAAATAAATTTTATTATAAAATTGAAATTATCTTTTAATTTTTTACATCATTCTAGTTTTGGCACTTAAAATTGGAGAACTTCATAACAAACAAGTTTTTTTATGTAAGAGATATAGCAAACAAGTTTTTTTAGTTTTGGCACTTAAAATTGGAGAACTTCATAAAGAAAAATGTTTTGTAATGACATAAATCTCATTTTGTTCCCCTTTTATGTCATTACAAAACATTTATGTCTTTATGTTCATGTCAAAAAATGATATTGGTTTTTTATATCTGATACAGTGGTCAATTGTTTTAAAAAGAATTGATATCAGAGAGTTTGTGGGAATTTAAATTCATTTAGAACCCATTTTATTATTTTAAAAATGGAAAAGCATTTTGAGTAGTTTTGGAAATTATAGTAGTTGTACTAATAAGGTAGTTGAAGCTATAATTTAAATTTCTTTTATGTTGAATGCCTATTTATAATGAGATTTATGATAGAAAACTGGGTGTTATATGAGAGTTGAATAATATTATATTTTACCTTAAAATTTAGTTTGATGAAACACACCAAGTCTTGTGAAATAGGAGCAGCTCACACAAGTATAGTTGCATATTAGTAGTACTTGGTTGGAGTTCGGTTGTCAATCTCAGGGGAGTTGTTGACCTCACTTATGGTTGAAGTATAATTTTTCCTCTTTAGTTGCCTAGAGTCTAGCCATAGGACTTTCATGTTGACTATTCCTTGAAAACTAGAAGAGGAACCCTCATTAGAAATTCTACACTCCTCTTTGCTCAACTTGAAGTTTCATATATTGGTCATAACCTCTAGCACTTAGTAGGTAGGGTCAATATGAGGGAGCTCACGGTGAGTTCCGATACGACTGCTTGCCCTTAAGGTTAACTGTGGGTGTTGGTCTAGGGCTAAGGAACTCACTATAACTCACTTGCACTCACTTGCACTCATTATCATCTATACTCACTAACAACGCTAAACCAAAAATTGTTGACTTTGATCCCTTGATCCTTTGGGAGACTCATGTAGATGGTCCCTTAAACCCACTGGCCCTAGACTAAGGCTTAGCTAAAACCAGTACATAGAGTACCCAAAAGGAGATTCCATTGGTCCATAGCTCATCTGTGGTGGTTAGCTTCCCAATTATACCAAAAATATCCAACTTGGCCTTTTACCCCCAAACCTACCCAAATTACCTAAACACCCCCAAATCCCAAATTTAGTCAAAATCCTCGAATTCATCCAAAATGCCCAAAATTGTTCAAAAGTCATCTCAAATCTTTTTAAAATACGTAAGCTACCCCCAAAATTCCAAATTTACCAAAACACCCCCAAAATTGTCAAAATTATAAAAATACCCTTGGCACTCCAAACCTTCCAAAAGCATCCAAAATCACTCCAAATGTCTCCAAAACCCATTTGGATCTCTCAATTGAACCCATTTTGACCAATTTGACCATTTTTTACCAAAACCCCTAAATTTCTTTTCAGGGTCCAATTTCCCCAAATTTACCTCAAATGTCCATTAAGTTGTCCTAATTTCCCCCAATTTCAAACCTAAACTCAAATTAACCTTCCATGTGACAAATTTAAACCAAATAAAAGCTCAATTGGCCCATGATTTGAGCGCAATTTTAATCTAAGTCAAACCCCCAATTTGGTCCTATGGCCTAATCCCACCAAATTGAACCTCATGACCTACTCAATTGGCCTCAATTTTAATCCTAAACTCTTCATAAAATTCCTATACATCAAGATTGACCTTCAATTGGCCTTGGTGAGGACTTAATTTTATTTAATTTCAACCCAAATCCAAAAAATCTCCAAATTTACCCCAAATTGGCCATGTATTCAAATTCCATCAAATTGATGCCCTAACCCCAAAATTGGCACCTAATTTACGTTGAAAAACATTTCATGATATTCCTATAGACCATTTTCAATAATCAATTTGGACTTATCTCAATCCTAGCCCAACCTAGGCCCAAGTCTAGCCCAACATACCGAAATTCACCAAAATTTCAAAATCCTTCAAATTGAACCTCCAATTGAACTCAAAATCATTTCAATCATTCACCAAAAATCTTCATTACAATCATTTACACAATATTGATCAATCAATTGGGCTCAAAGTCATGACTAGCCTAACCTAAACCCAAATTTTAGCCATTTGGACCCAAATTGAACCCATACACCAAAATTGGCATAACCACCCTAAAGTCACCAAATTTATAACTCATAGTCACCAAATTGATTTAGACACTAGTTTTCATATTGTTGGGTGTTGGAGTAAGAAACATCATTATAGCCATTGAAAGAGTATTTATAAAATGCTAAAAGTTCTTCCTACATATAATGTCAAATTACTACGCAGGGTGAAAGTTTGAAGTCCTAGCTATTTATAGACATTCAACATACATAAAAACAAAAGAACATTCTAGAATATATTTAGGCTTTTATGTGAAAACTGAAAAGTATATAAAAAGAAAAAAAATAATACAATTTGGCCTAACTGGAATGATCCATCATAAAAATAAGATTATAGTGGTTTGCTCTTCTCTCTAATTAAAGAAGATGGGATTATAAAGTCGAGAATACTAAGTTAGCATCCTCTGATTTTAAGGGAAATTGACAGAGAGATAGTGATAGCAATAACAGTCAGATAATGACATTTGAGCTACAATATTTAGGTGACATCGATAAAGTAAGGTGTGAAATCCAGCTAATGATGAATGGGGAATGATAATCGAATAAGGCTATAAGGTGACGATTGTTAGGAAATCATAGTTTCATTGTGGTAGTCGAGCAATAATGGTTGTGACTTATGATTGTCAACATTGATTGTCAAGTATGACTTTAGGGGCTTCTAATTTTTAGGCTCTCATAAAATTCAAGCAAAGATCGTTTTCATTTAAGAAATTACTATCATTCATAATTTCTTAGAATGACATTTTGATAAATTTAAACAAAACTTTATATAGTTTTTTTTCACATTTTGGCATCTTAATGATCTAAAAGTTAAATAATCTTAAGTTTGCTGGATACCTATTACAGAGATGCTTGTTTTGACTACTAACATATATGATTCAAAGATTATTTGTTTCTTCAATTAATGTTATTAAGTTCTTAACCACTCTTCAAATACTCAATTTTAATTCATTCGATTGTGGATCGAAACACTTATAATGAGCTTCAATTATAATTTTCTAGAATTAGAGTTCCAATATTCCTTAATTAAATTCTTAATACTTTTCAATCAAATTTTGTGACAAGATTTGTGCTCGAGGGATTGAATTTTGTGATGATTTGTCAAATACCATCTTTTACAAAATCTCATTATAACCCTTTATGTTTAAGTTCTTTTATCTCATTTAAAATGATTTCTTTGCATAAATCATCTTTTTATATGGATGTGTAAGTCTATATCTAATAGTTATTTTGTTACTTTTGTAGAGGTTAAATTTTATGGGTTTTCTAAAGCATTTTGAAGATACAATTCATTTATTTTAATCACATAAAAATATATGCATGAAAAATATATATTTAAGCTTTTAATAATTATTATTATTAATATTTTAGTATGATGTTAAAATATTTTATTCGATTAAAGGTTTGCATACATTGATCTATTATAATTAATTACATGCAAAATTTACATGTTATCAGACAACTCTTTTATATTTACATATGTAACGCCTAAACTTTTATATTTATATTTATAACACTTTTGTGTGATAAGCCTATGCATTAAACTTTTTGTTTAACATTTCAAAAGTAGGTAAAAGTAATATTTTTGAAGTGATATTATTTTTTTTAAGGCCATGCATGCAAATATTAAATTTTGGAGATTAGATATTTGTAAATACATAAGAATTGTGTCGTGTGCATGTGAATGCTCCTAAATCCCAAGAACTAGGGGTGTCAAAATGACTCATTTTTCGCGAACAGTTCGTGTTTGGCTCGTTAAGAAACTTGTGTTCGATTTGTTCACAAAGTTTACGAGCCGAATACGAACACTTTTTTTGTGCTCGATATATGAATGAGCCTAATACGAACCAAGATTNATATTATTTTTTTTAAAACTATGCATGCAAATATTAAATTTTGGAGATTAGATATTTGTAAATACATAAGGATTGTGTAGTGTGCATGCGAATGCTCCTGAATCCCAAGAACTAGGGCTGTCAAAATGACTCGTTGTTTGCGAATGGTTCGTGTTTGACTCGTTAAGAAACTCGTGTTTAATTTATTCACAAAGTTTACGAGCCGAACACGAACACTTTTTTTGTGCTCGATATATGCATGAGCCTAATACGAAAAAGATTTGTTCGTTCGTGTTCGGCTCATTTTGGCTCGAAATACTACTCATCAATTATATATATATATATATATATATATAATTGATGAGTAGTATTTTTAAGAAATTTAATGGACTATAAGGCTTTATATTCAATTAAAATTATTAGTTAAAAATAAAAGAAAATTTTATTAAATTATATTTAAATGATGTTTTAATATAAACAGTAAGATTTAAATTTTGCCCCAACCCTTAACACCCTACGGTTGTGTGATTATAGTTGTCAAAATGACACTAAATTGGCGAACAAGTTCGAGTTTGGTTCGCTAAGCAAACGTTCCAAACACGAACACACTTTTTGTGTTCGAAATATAAACGAGTCAAACACAAACAATGATATTTTTCAACGAGTCGAACACGAGCTGAGGCAGGGCTCGCTTGTGTTCAGCTCGTTTACACATCTACCAACAACCTTTAGCCCCGTTGCCACGCTCCTGCGGCCCAAGCATTTACATAAAAAAAAATTATAGAAAACTAAAACCATACATTCAAATGTAATGCAATAATATCGTAATACATCAAAATATTTATGAAATTTAAACCCACATAAGAAGTTTTTAGTTCTCCAAAATTGAAATTTTAACTAATGAAATTGTAAAATATAGCTGTATGGGCGAGCTTTATCTTTGATTTTATAGAAATTAAGAGAAATGGAAAGGTTTATGGTCGAATCGAGCGTACGGATTAGAAAGGATACATTTAAATCTTCTAAACTATCGATTTATAAGTTTAGAGGCATCACCATAAGCAAATCTAATGCCCCTTACTTATCTTAGAAGAATATTCTAATTGAATTTTGAGAAATGTGGTTCAGAGGGTTTGAGATAGACCCTAAACAATATTGAGTTACAAATATCTTAATCTATATAACTATCTCATCTAAACTTGTATGTTTTGTGGTGTATAAGAGTTTTGGTGACTGCTTGAGCATAATCAGCAGATTAGGCACAAGTTTGAGATTAGAGGTGCCACCTACTTACGTGATATATTCACAAACATCAAGGCAGAGGCCCTCTAGATTAGAAAGGAGCTATGGACTGAGTTTTATAGAGCCTAGGCCTCTCCCTTTGTTATGTTTTAAAGAGGTATTAGGCCAAGTAGAATCAGAAATTAAACTGTGAGAGCATGGGTAGCTCCCTACACACTTGAGACTTGGTTCTACATACTGAGCATAAAAGGGGAATGATAAGATAAACTCAATGCATAAGAATTAAATGTGTAATTATTGCTTGCCAAATTTAAACTATGTTAACATAAGCAAGTACTTGGACAACAACTTACGGCAAAGAACTACACAGTAGAACACATCAATATTAGATGAATCAATTGTAGGTTAACACTAGGTCACCAAGAGCTTACGCAAGCTGAATATTCCTTCTTATATTCTTATAATTCTTTTACAAATATACCTTGTCATTAATCACCCATATAATTTTTTTTTTCAGAATGAGTACTTGCAGCTGAGAGATGTTTAGAGCCACAGTTCAAGAGGAACTGGTAGTTCTAGTGGCCAATATTAACATTCATATTTTAACATCTAGTGATAAGTCATAGGAAGGAAGAAGAAATGAGGAATTCATGACTATGGATCATAGGTGCTAGTGTAAGATACACGACACTCTTTCTCTGATGAGAGCTTTACATCTATTGATGAACTAGTTAGCAGGTACTTCATGACATTTGCATAGCAATCAAAGCTTGAGTTACCTCTCAGATAGAAATTTTATTAGCTTAGATGGAATGTAAAATGGAGCTGATGTGAAGTAACGCACACCAACAGGGGAAGCAATTGATCGTGGAGCAAGATGAGTTGGAGAAAAATCAGGATGAGGAGACTTACGAATCATTTAATAATTAGATTTTCAGTTATATTTATTATGATTTTCTTCATTGTGGTTTTGTATATTTAGTATTATATAGTTGTAAGACCTAATGTATGTAGATGTGATGTGATTTGTGTTTCAATTGTAAGTATAGAAATATAGATGTGTGAATTTCTTTATATTTGATTTTTTTCAACATGTTTCTGACAGACATCTAGCTGCTACTCTTAACAATGATAATGAAAATGAGTTCTTCTAATGAAACTTTCAGTCAGTTTTTTCTTATGCTTCAAATTAGCAGATAATGTGGTCGAAAGTTCAATAGCTTTATGTTTAATGGATATATTCACCATTTTATCTGCTAGTTTCTCTAATCCTGTTATTTCTGATAGAATAGCTTCATTTTCTTTTGGATAATTCTACAGGAAAAAATAGTTTTTCCTATAGTAAAGGTTTCACACATATGACAATTCTCACAGTTTTAGGAATACCCTTTCCAAAAATTTGAATATTAAAAGAACTTGGCACAACACTACAACCTTGAAAATTGTTGTATTTAGTCAAATTAGCATCATACAATAATTTAACTCTTTTCGAAAGACAATAAAATAATGATTCATTTTGATACATATGTGCTTTGAATCGTTTCTTCTAATCATATAAACCAAAAGATAAGAATAGGAACAACATTTTGCTCAAGCAATTTATCTTATCTCAAAGGTGAGTCGCGAAAGGCTTCAAAGGCTTCTAGGGTGAATCCTACGATTTTAGATTAAATTTTGAGTCCATAAGGTCCAGGGATCCTAAATATGAACTAGGGGTGGCTTGGGTCATTGTGTTGTTTTGATATGATATACAACATCTTCTATAACATTCAAATTCAAGGTGACAAGTGATAATGAACATAAAAGTGTTAGAAAATTCATGTTTCAACTTTATACACAAATTAAGAAGAAAAATACATAATAGCCAAGATCTTTTAAATTCATGATTTTTACATATGTAAAAATAAAGTGACGCATACCTGTATTCATGATGAACAAATTTGATCTTGAAGAGATAGAGTTTCTCTCCCTTATCCCTTAAAACTTTCTGTACTTTCTGATNGTAGTCAGAGCAAGACCCAGATAGTATTGTTACTTCGGGGGCATCATTAATAAACAATATTTTTACTTGAGCTCATCATTCAAAATGAAAACCCTAATTTTAAATAAAATTGAAATCTTCACTATAGATGTCTCCTTTTCTATAATGTTACAAAAAAAAAATACTATAAAATATTGTAATATGATTATAATTTTAAATAAGTAACGAAAACACGAAGTGTGTTTTACGCTTCGCAATAATCGCTAAACGTATCGATCGACAATGTGTGTCGTTACTCCGTTTGGTGCTTATGTGAATCAATGATGAAGAGAATTTAAATGAATTTTTTGTAAACCTTAAAAATTACAAATCTACCCTAACAAATGATTTGAACAATTGGTATTATAAAACTTGGCAAAATCTAATTGAAAATCATTAATTAAGTAAACAAAACTAAATTTCCAGTAAAATCAATTTATGGTAAAGAAAGAAATATTAATTTCTAATTTATTTTAAAACAAATCAAACCAAAAAACAACTCATTGAAATTACCAATTTAAAAAAAAAATGAAATCAGTCATTAAAAATTTCAAAGCTCAAATTACAATTTCCAAAATTAACCAATAAAATAAATATAAGCACAAAATTTGGAAATCATTTCAAAAAATTAAAATCATTTAAAAATAAAGTAAAATTCAAAGTAAATAAGAAAATTAAAAAAATAATAAGAAAATTGAAAAAATATATATATTTAAATAATAAAAATTTGCAAAATAACCAAATACTCAAATTCATTAATAAATTTCATAATAAAAATAATAAAATTCAAAACAAATAATAAATTTATTATTTCCAACCTTTTCCCCTAATTTTTCCCTTTGGATGAATAAATCTATTTAAAATATTGGTGTTTGAAGCTAATGCAAACTTGGTCCTTGAGAGGTAGTTATTAATAGTTAGAGTAGCTATCTATTACAACTTATCGTGAGTGCAAAATACTCACATTCGTAGGCGTTCTCACGAGACAAATCCAAAAGGTGTAACAAAATGTCGGGATTGAAATATCAAATAAATTTTTTTTTTAAATAGTTAAAGTTAAATAATAGATTAGTTGTGATGTCACAGAGTCTTCTTAGTATCTTCGACTAAATTCTACTAGCAATTTGATAATCTCATTAGTCTCTTATTCATTCAGAAGCGAACTTTTGAAAATCGGCTTGAGATTGTCTTGAATTCCTAAATTTATTTTTTTTAGTTCGTTAATTGTTGCATGGATTTCAAAGTTGATTAAAAGAGAGAGCCAATGAAGAGAGAAAGATAAAGAGAGAGAAAGAGGGAGAGAGTAAAAACAAGAGAGAGAAAGAGGGAGAGAGTAAAAACAAGAGAGAGAGAGAGAAAAGAGGGTGAGAAATAGACTTTTTTATGTGGGAGGAGATCAAATAGGAGAGGGAGCGAATCAACGAGGGAGATCGAGCGACGAGAAGACAAAGTAATAGAATATTTCAGTAATGCAAACTTATTGTAATTAAGCTATACAATAAGTTTCTACTAAAATTCATCATTAACTCTTTTATTAAAATTCAAATCATTCTAAAAGTTGTCTTCAATCTTCTCATGCAATTAGTTTGATGCATCAAATGATCATTGCATTATTCAAAATAATGTATATCATTACTTTCAATGATGTTCAAAAATAAATAAATTAAATTTTTTTTTAATTTAATATTATAATATTGAATTATATTCAAGTAGAGAATAATATCTTCTTTATGAATAGTGAAATATATCCCATATGCATAATAGTTAAAAGGACATACTTCTGAATCTCCAATCGGCAACTGTCCATTATTTTACATTTTAAAGGAAATATAGTCTCTATTATCATGAAGAAGTTTCGATAAGTTTTTATATTCATTAAGTATTTGCCGGAGTTGAGTCAACTTAGCCATTTAAAGACTAAAAAGGAGAGAAAATATCAACTTTCAACATTAGACAAACAGAGAACAAAAAAATGTTACATGCATACCATATATATCTTATAGATTTATATTTTTAGCATCGTGTTTCGTGGTCTGTTGTTAGAGCAGCCTCTCTGAAGATCGTAAGTCCCCTCAAGTCACTGGTTCGAATTCCTTGGTGGTGCAGTGTCGCCTTAAGCCAAGTGACACTCGAATTATTTACATTTTTTTTCAAATATAGAATTTAGAAATTTTGGACATAACCAAAGTTCCTCTTTTCTGATCGGTCTCTTATAATTTTCTCTTCGGTTGCACGGTTTAAGGAAGAAAATGAAGAGAGTTATGCTTCAGAAGGCATTAATAATTAAAGAAGATAAAGTTGCAATTTTAAATAAATTTCTCTTTTATCATGATTTAAGTTTTGTAGAGGTGTAATAACATATAATCGATCTTATAATCGAGATGTCATTGATTTAGATTGTATGCTGGAAATATTATGTAGTTAATAATAAATAGGGAAACTTAGATACATACCACACAACTACTATGTATTTACATATTTAGTACCTAAGCTTTCATATTAACAATAAAAAACATTTTGGTGTCATTAACATATGCATGAAAATATGTATTTTGCTTTTAAAAAGTAAATTATAATGATATTTTTTATGTCATAATATAAATTTTAGTGTTATGCACATGTAAATATGAAAGTTTAGTTGTTAGATATGTAAATTATAACATTGGTGTGGGCTTTATTAAAATGCTCCAAATAAGAAAATGTCATAATAGCTACAATTTATTGTGCATAATAAAAAATTAAAATATAATTTTGCGCAAAGTATAATCTTATTTTACAGGATGATGTTATCTACAAAAATTAGAGAATATTTCAAGAAAATATGGAAGCCATAAATCATGGTGAATTTCTTCCATGACTTTGATAAAAGGAACTAGAATGTGTTAATGTTGATTAAGTGTTCCTGGTCATGTAAAATGAGAGGGGACCAAATGACTAAGGACAACCAAGGAAGGCCTTTTTTGTTTTTAGTCTCAAAAAAAGAAAATTATGGCTTTTGTCCTTGCTAGAAGTCAACCAACAACTTCATAGGAGTGGTTAAGAAAAGTATTAGTCTGCCTTTGGACATCCTAATACTTGCATTGTGAGTATATACCACCATCTATTCCCCTTATTTATTATAGAAGTGTATGTTTCCCAACCATTTTAAGTTTATTGAGCCATCCACTTAATGTACCCTTTTTTAACTCATTGTCCTATATGTAAAATCTTTATTTTATTTAAATTAAAAACAAAAAAAAATAATTAATGAAATTAAAATAAATAAATCGACCAATTCTCACACTATATTTCTTATTTTTATCACAACGCTTATAAACCTTGAAAACATTCTTGTATGATAGTGTATAAATTTTCTTTAAAAAAATTTATACTAGTTCTTTTAGCTATTGAGTAATTCATGATCTAATACTTATTGTGCAATGAATATAACTCTAATGTTCATTTGAAATGAATGATCAATGTTTAGATCAAAAAATTTAAAAATGTACTATTATAACTAACTTAAACTTAAAAAAATGTTACACTATTAATCTAATGAAAGTCATGTATCTTTTAAAATACCCTTAATCATCTCCATAAAAGACCAATAGAAGCCCTATTAATAGACACTGCCATTAGAATTAAAAGACAAGGAAACACTTGACCTTCCATTTGCCATATAACCTTTGCATCAACATAATCTATTATTTCTCTTTTCACGGACTTGGGTCGATCTATCAATAATCTCAAGATTGTTAATATAGAATAATTACATGAAAAAAATTATCTTGGGAATTTGACAATTAGTATCACGGGTGTTTTGCTAATTATTGGAAGTATTTATATGAGAGATCATTAAAAAGTATTAATTGTGTGAGCTTATTATCATTTACCAAGAGAGCATGAGATAAAGTTCATAAAATTTATATCCAATAAAGATCAAGACTTTGCTCTTTATAATCAATCAATTAATTTGCAATATTTATTAGATATTGAAATGAAGTCCACCTCACCATGATATGGAATGGCTAAGGTAAGAGCAAAAAGCAATGTTCTATTTCAAAGTTTAATTTGTATAGTTTTCAAAAATGATTTTAAGGAAGATGCTAAGAGGCGGTTTTTCCTTTTAAAATTTACATTTTAGAATCAATTAAAGGCATTTCAAATTGTGTGTTAACTTGGAAAATGACAACTATAAGCAAACTCCATGCAAGTAGGTTTAACCAAAGTGGAAAAATAAAAACAAAAGTTTACAACGAGCATATGGATTATCTATGGAAGTTTCATGCAATCCAACATCTACAAAAATTATTTTTTTGCATTTTTTGTGCTCGACTGGCGACTAACTCTCTTATCTTTCTTTGATTATAAGGCTTTTCAATACCCTCATACTCCTTGATATAGAATTATAAATGAATGGAATAAATGTAGTATGGCTTTGTTTGTGAAATTTTAGACTTTTCGGCCATGTCATTTGGGGAGATTTTTAACCCTCCATTAAAAAAGAAAAAGAAAAAGTCATTGGAGCCATTATTCAAGCTTCCATACTTAAACACCATATGGTTACATTTCCTCTATCTTTGTTATAATATTAATTGGACATCCTTATTTAAAGAATGCTTTTATAATTTTAAGAATTTATTCTAATATTAATTTGAATTTTTATTAATAAATATATCAATAACTAAAATATAATTTGAATATGTTCAAATTACTTTTCAAATGGTCTTAAAGTCATTTTTAACCTTAAGACTTAATTGAATGAATTTTATATATTCATTTGAGTCGAACAATAAAAATTGAACTAAAATAAAATAACAAGTTCTACCATCCTTATAAAAAACAAATGGTATATAATGGTTCTTATGCAGCTTTAGATGTTGGAATTCCCTCATAGCCTTAGATGATACAACTTTAGTATCATCTCTAACTTCATTCGGCACCAACTCCTCTTCTAATTAATGATGCATTCCATCTTTATTTTCCTCATCTACCATGTTATTTCTTAACTTCTCATGAATTTCATCATGTTCTTCCATGAATTCATTGTGAGAATTGTAAGACTCATGTCTCTAAATGAAAAGAAAAGTTACATCAATTTTCAACTTAGTTGGCCATTTGATTAGCTAACCTATTAAGGTGGCTATCATGTGTCCACACATGCCTTTCCCATGCTCGAACACAATCCACCAAAATTAATCTTTAAGAATTTGTTGTTTGAATAATCCATGATGATATAAACCTCAAACAATATACATATTTACAATATTCTATATTAAAATAATTCTTCTCAAACTAGATTAGGTCTTCACAATTGACTCATTTCACCTCAAATTTCTATTAAATTGTGAATAATCAAAACCATTAGTAAATGCAAGAGAGCAAGATGTATGAAGTTAGAGAAAGAGAGAGATAGAGAGAGATGAGCCACACAAAAGCAAGGGTAAAACAATCAAGTGTAAGAAATCCTTGAGTGACCACTATGAGCCTGTATGAAGATATCCCAAGATGGCCAATCAACTTGCATAAGAAAAAGAAGCTATAATAACCCATCAACAAATTTCACAAATGGTCTAACATTTTAATCTTACATTGATTTTTTATATCAACCCCTAATACAATATAATTCCTAAAGTAAAAAAAGAATATTTATCTCTCATATACTCAATATATTATAAAACAAACATTAAATGAACAAAACAATTTATTAAGCATATTTATGTAATTTAAAAAATTATTGAGCTCTCCTTTTCTTTACTTCAAATTTTACCCCAAATGATAATGAATTATCCAATACTTAACACATCAATTATTATTGATCATGGCTTCATGAAGTCCATAATATACCTTTAAAAATGATTATCATAAAATATTTTCATCATTTTAATTACATAATGATTAAACTAATTTATTATAATTCTCTTTAATAATTTCATATGATTTATGTAAACAAAACATCAACATATAATATTTAATATTTTTTTTAAATTACTAATAACTATGTTAGAATATACATGAGAGCTCACCACGAAGTCATGATTATAAAAACTTAAAAATAAATTAAGAAGCATTAAGCTTGATCTATCTTGTTTTAAAGTGGGAAAGGAAAACCAAATCTTAGACTTATATATTTCAATCATTAAAGAATAATCTATGGGATTTTTAAAGTTTACAGAAATATAAATTTCCTTGCATAGCATAAATTCATCTTAACTATAATGGAAACTCCTCTTGTGTTGCCATGATTAATAAGTGAGAAAAATCCAATATGATTTTATCCAATACAAATGATGAAAAAAAACAAAATATTTCATGAAAATGGAATAGATGGAGAGTTAGTACACATAATTTCTAAAGTAATTCATCTAGCTATCAACTCAACTCCTCTCCATCGTTTATTCTCCACATTTTGGTTTAAAATTGGCCTCAAATGCTCACATAGAGCTCAACTGAGCACTACTTTACTTACTTTTCCTTAGCTCTTACATCACTCATCTTTCTCACTCATGCTCTCTTTATTTCTCACTTGCCCTAAAGATATCAAAATGTGATTTAAAAGAAAAGTGTGAGGTTGTTTGAGGCAATCAAGTGGGGTTGATCCAGTTTGGGAAGGAGTGGATTAAATACAAGATATTTCAATATTATCAAAGTCACTTAAAAAAAAAATATGTAAGTCATTCTAAGATAAAATCAAAAAGGAAGAAAAGGGAAGAAGATTTACAAGTTTTCCCATTTATTAGAAGTTGGTACAGACATTTTTACTATGAATTTAAACACAAAATTTATTGAAGGATGGAATTCTCTAGATATGCCCATGTTCATGAGACTATTTTCTACCTTTACTTTTTCAAAATGATTTCCACCTTATTTGCAATATTTCCTTCAAATTGGTTTAATAGTACTAAATTATATTCATTTTTTCTTTTGGAAAATTGGATTTTTAAAGAAAAAAAAAAATAGTGAGAGCTTTTGATAAGAGGCATTATGAACTAGACCTTCTATCTTAGTATCTCGTTTAAGTATCTTTAAGGGACGCACAGGTGGTAAATCACTTAGATTGAATGGTTATCATTGAAAATTTTGTCATATATCACTTAATATAAAAATGATTATCTATAAAGTATCAATACTTTTAATGTTAAGGATACTCAAATTTTCTTCCTTAATGAATAAGGGAATCAGATGTTCATGCAAATTTAGCCATGTCTTAGGAAGTCCCATCGCATTTTAGCATAAAGAAAATAAGATCCAATTCATCTTAAAATCCTTAAGAAACATATACAAAGGCTTTCTTTTACTTTATATCCAATTCATCTTAAAATCCTTAAGAAACATATACAAAGGCTTTCTTTTAATTTATATGATCTTCATCTATAGGAATCAATGGTAAATTCATAAAAATAGGCAATCTCAATTAAATTTACTCTCATAAGGGAAGATAATCAAACCTATGACAATCTGCACTACCGTCAAATGAAAATATGGTCACATNGAAGCTTCCATCAGTGTTGATCTTGATAGTGTTTTCCTTAGGAGGGGTCTAGAAGACTATTGATTTGGTTAGAAGTTTCCTTGCTATCCAAATAGAATTTGGAGATGTTTGGGAATCTTTTATATTTGATCAGCTTGTGAATGTAAGATATAATATTCCTAACCACTTTTTCAGCATTGTAAACCTTCCCTTCAAATTTGGTACCATTTCTATTTAACCAAACAAACCATTCTGGAATGAAAGGTACAGTGCCACAATTAATTTGATGTTAGCTCTATCAACAATTAATGAGTTTATCCCAAGTGAGATGAAAGGTTTCAATATCCAGGTAATGCATTACTAGGATCCAAACTTTCTGGGCAAAGTTACATTCAAAGAACAAATGAGTGATAGATTCTTCCTCTTGAAGACACGACCCACATCTAGAAGGCCCTCTCAAACCTTTCAATTTTAGTATGTCATCAGTAGGGAGACACTATTTAAGAATCCTCCACTTGAAAAAGGCCATAAAAGGATATAGAGATTTATTCCAGAAAATGTCCCCCCAAGAAATCTCCTCCCAGTTATAAATTTTGGAGTATATAGCTTTAGTGAGGCTTTGAGTAAAGTAGATCTGCCAAACAAGTTTGTGTATCTTATTCCTGTCAAACTGTATGGTGGCATTTCTTTTGACTGAATGTTCCTGCAAAATAGTAGAAAGTTTTGGGATGGACCAACTGTTGCCTTCCAGTAATCAGCAACTTTGAGATTAGGAATAAGGGAGTTCAGAGGAATCAACCAATCATTAGGGCACCAATGATCTAACCAAAAGCTGATATTGCCCTTACCCAAGTCCTAAAGGAAGAGGTCTTCAGCAATATGTCTAATCTTGAACATCTTCACCCATACTTTGGAATCACCAATCTTTCTGCCCACCAGTGTAGGATGTTGGTCTTTATAGTATTTACCCCAAATAAATTTAGCCAAGAGAGAGGACTGAGATCTAAATTTAATCCACATCTTACACAGGTTGATTTGTAACAGTTGGTTCAGACCCTTAAAGCCAATGCCCCTAGCCAATTGAGGAGTAGCCACCTTTTGTCAAGAAGCTCATTGCATTTGTTATCTTTAACCAGCCCAAAGGAATCTGTTAAAGGCTCTCTCCATCTGAATTTGAGAGCTTTTCTTCATAGCAGACATCTGTAGGATGTAGGAAGAGAAATTTGTTAAAATGCTCTTCAACAAAGTAATTCTCCCACCATTAGAGAGGAAATATTGGGTCCAGCCAGAGAGGAAGGAGGATATTTTATTGAGGACTTCTTCAAATTGGATCTATTTGGTTCTGCCAGTTAGCAATGTAACTCCAAGGTACTTGATGGGAAGCTGAGTACAAGAAAACCCTTTTTAAGTAGTGGCCCATTGCTTACAATTGGAGGAGGCTTTCTTATTAATGATCAGTTGACATTTATCAACATTAAATTGCATCCCTGAGTGCAGTTGAAACTTTTGTAGGCTTTGGAAAACATTCTTCACTGTATTCTTATGGGCGCTTGAAAAACCATAATATCATCATCATAGAGAAGGTGGGAAATTGGAATATTAGAGCTATGATGGTAGCTGGAATAGTTTTGAGGTAGGAGAGCAGCATCAATCATTCTAGATAAGTAGTCTATGGCTGAGATGAAGATGGTGGGGGATAAAGGGTCCCCTTGCTTCAAACCTCTGGTGGCAGCAAAAGATCCCTAGGTTTTCCCATTGAGGAGGATTGAGTGGGCAGTTTTTTAACCATCTGTGAATAAGTTGGCAAAAGGAAGTATGAAATGCTCTAGCAGTGAGTATCTCCAATATAAAATCCCAGCTAAATATGTCATAAGCCTTCTTTATGTCAAATTTATAGATCTGATCACCCCCTCTACAAGGTTTATCTAGATCATGCAGAAGTTCCTGTGCCAGTAGAGCATTATCAATGATAGACCTGCCCTTTACAAAGGAAGTCTAAACGTATGAAAAGCATATACAATAGCTAATAACTCTCTTTCAGTAGTGTCATTAATCTAGGCATCATTAAGAGTTTTACTAGCATAATATATGAATTTAAAAACCTTATCGTATCTATACCCTAAAGCAACTCCAATAACATAATAACTAGCTTTACACATTATTTCAAAAGGATTCTCCCAATCAGGTGAAACAATTATAAAAGTAATGATCTCGTTTTCCTTTAAAGATTCAAAGGCTTTAAGGCAATCTTGATTAAAGTCAAACTTTGTATCTTTTTCTAGAAGTTGGAATAAAGGTTTAGTAATTTTTGAAAAGTCTTTATTTTATCTCATGTAAAATCCAACATGTCCTAGAAAACTCCTAACTCCACTTATTGTAGTAGGTGGAGCTAGGTATGATATAACTTGTATTTTTGGAGGTTCTATTTCCCTATCATTTTCTGAAATTTTATGTCCAAGAACAGTTCCTCCTGCAACCATGAATTGATAATTTTCCCAGTTCAATATGACATCAGCCTTTTCACAACATTCCAGAATTTTCTCTAAATGACTTAGACATATTTCAAATTAAGTTCCAAATACAGAAAAATTATCCATAAAGACTTCAATCCCTTTTTCAATCAAATCAATGAAATTTGACATCATACATCTTTGAAATGTTGGAGGTGCATTACATAATCCAAAGTTATTCATCGAAATGCAAACATTCCATAAGAACCCTGGAGTAATAGGTATTTGATAATAATTGGTATATCCATCTAGAAAATCAAAATATTTATGCCCAACCAATCTATCTAACATCTGGTCCAAAAAAAATAAAGAAAGATGATGATCCTTCATTGTGGCAAACTTAATTTTCTATAATCCATGCAAATTCTCCATCGTATGAATTTTCTTGTTGATAATAATTCATTATGCTCATTTGTCACTACATCACACCTCCTTTCTTCGGAACACTGTGAATTGGACTTACCCAAGCGGTGTCTCAAATAAGATATATTATACCAGTATCTAACCATTATAAAATGTCTTTCTTCACAACTTCTTTCATCATAGGATTTAATCTCCTTTGAGGATTAGCTCTTGGTTCATGTTGCTCTTCTAATAAAATTTTATACATACAAATTATGGGACTGATTCCTTTAATATTAGCTAATGTCCATCCAAAGGCTTTTTTATATCATTTTGAAATTTCCAACAACTGTTGCTCTTGCTTATTAGTTAATTATAAGGATACTATAATAGGTAATGTGGATAAATCTCCTAAGAATGCATACTTCAAATGTGGAGGAAGTGTTTTTAGTTCTAGTTCAGGAAGTTTCTCCAAAGATGAATTCAAACTTTTGTTACTTTTTGTAGGATGTAACATTTCAAATTTTTCCTAAACATAATTCAAATCCTCTTTACTCACTTCCATAGATTCATCTTGAATTTTATCCTCATCTTGATATTCCATATATTCCTATTTCAAATTCTTTTTCAAAAGTCTTTCTTAAAATATTTATGGTTTAAATATTCATTAATATCCATTCTGAAGCATTCAATCTCTTGCTATTTTGTAAGGTATCTCATTAATTTTTTAATNATATATATATATAATAATAATAATAATAATAAAAATTTGCAAAATAACCAACTACTCAAATTCATTAATAAATTTCATAATAGAAATAATAAAATTCAAAACAAATAATAAATTTAATATTTCCAAACTTTTCCCCTCAATTTTCCCTTTGGATGAATAAATCTCTTTAAAATATTGATGTTTGAAGCTAATGCAAACTTGGCCCTTGAGAGGTAGTTATTAATAGTTCGAGTAGCTATCTATTACAACTTAACGTGAGTGCAAAATACTCACATTCCTAGGCGTTCTCACGAGACAAATCCAAAAGGTGTAACAAAATGTCGGGATTGAAATATTAAATAAAATTTTCTTTTAAAATAATTAAAGTTAAATAACATATTAGTTGTGATGTCACAGAGTCTTTTCAATATCTTCGACTAAATTCTACTAGCAATTTTATAATCTCATTAGTCTCTTATTCATTCAGAAGCTAACTTTTGAAAATCGGCTTGAGATTGTCTTGAATTCCTAAATTTATTTTTTTTAGTTTGTTAATTGTTGCATGGATTTCAAAGTTGATTAAAAGAGAGAGCCAATGAAGAGAGAGAAAGATAAAGAGAGAGAAAGAGGGAGAGAGAGAAAACAAGAGAGAGAGAGAGAGAGAAAACAAGAGAGAGAGAGATAAGAGGGTGAGAAATACACTTTTTTTATGTGGGAGGAGATCAAATAGGAGAGGGAGCGAATCAACGAGGGAGATCGAGTGGCGAGAAGACAAAGTAATAGAATATTTCAATAATGCAAACTTATTGTAATTAAGCTATACAATAAGTTTCTACTAAAATTCATCATTAACTCTTTTATTAAAATTCAAATCATTCTAAAAAATTGTCTTCAATCTTCTTATTCAATTAGTTTGATGCATCAAATGATCATTGCATTATTCAAAATAATATATATATCATTACTTTCAATGATGTTCAAAAATAAATAAATTTAAATTTTTTTTAAATTTCATATTATAATATTAAATTATATTCAAGTAGAGAATAATATCTTCTTTATGAATAGTGAAATATATCCCATATGTATAATAGTTAAAAGGACAGACTTTTGAATCTCCAATCGGCAACTGTCCATTATTTTACATTTTAAAGGAAATATAGTCTCTATTATTATGAAGAAGTTTCGATAAGTTTTTATATTCATTAAGTCTCTGCTGGAGTTGAGTCAACTTAGCCATTTAAAGACTGAAAAGGAGAGAAAATATCAACTTTCAACATTAGACATACAGAGAACGAAAAAATGTTACATGCATACCATATATATCTTATAGATTTATATTTTTAGCATTGTGTTTCATGGCATGTTGGTAGAGCAGCCTCTCTGAAAATCGTAAGTCCCCTCAAGTCACTGGTTCGAATTCCTTGGTGGTGCAGTGTCGGCAGGGGTGTAAACGAACCGAACACGAACGAACAGAGCTTGTGTTCGTGTTTGGTTCATTTAAAATTTAGTTTGTTTGAAATAAGCTCGTGTTTGAAATTGTTCGTGAAGTCACTGTTCATGTTCGTTTCTTAACGAACGAGTCAAACACGAGCTGTTCACGAACGACGAGCCAGTTTGACATCCCTAATATTAATATATAT
>JXCR01144715.1:561953-580136 GCA_002079205.1 Phalaenopsis hybrid cultivar | reverse complement strand
CATTTGAATACTTGGCACAAACGGCTATTAATAATCCAATCTTTGTCCATCCTCTTCAGCCTATCATCATTTTATGCCAGCTTTATATTTGATCATTATGTCATCTTGAAATTATTATAATGATTGCTATTGGCTTTGCTTTGCTTTCATTAAAAAAAGCATAAATACATTATAAAATTGCATACAATCATCACCATCTCTCTATAATAGTAAAGAATGGCCTACGCTCCAAAACCCTTTTCCAAATTATGTGAAGTTTTGATTTGTGGATGTATCAAATGTGTTGTGCTCGTTGTGTTTTTTGGTTTCATCAATAGAACGGTTTTGGCTCGTTGTATTAAAATTGCTTGAAAATTGATTTGAATCGAGATCAATGTAAAATAAATCTGTCGAGCTACGAGACAAAAATTTGGATCGAATTTTTTTCAAGCCAAGTTTAGATTGTTAACAGTTTTAGTGTTGTTAGGGCTGTGAATTTAGTGAATTTAGCTTGAAGTTCGTTAATCGATCAAAAAGTGATTTGAATTTTGGCTCGGATTCATATCAGATCGAAGTAAACAAACCAAAATTTTGGATCGAATTTTTTCAGAGCCGATTTTGAGACGACCCCAGCTCGGCTCGAGATCAAATCATTAACAGCTCTAATGCCAAATATATATTCTATACATTTTCTCCAATAACTTAATTTTTTTTTAAATTGTGTTCTTATCTTCTTCCATTTTTTTTNAAATGCACAGACAAGAGGGGAAAAGGGGGAGAAAGAAGGGGGGAAGAATATGAGAATACATTTTCATTAATTAAATAAGTAAATTATTAAATATGTTAATTCCCATCTACCATACATCAAAATCTGTTATATACGTAGCAAGAAGCTACAGAAACGTCTCTAAAATTTATAACGATCAAAGAGTATTATCACACATAAAAAGAAATTGGAAAAAAAATGAAAAGAAATTAAAAAAATGCTTCTTAGCATCGATTAAATCAAACAAAGAATCTCTTTTACATTGACTAAATGCATCATTGCAGAATAAAAGATAAAAGAGATCGCACCAACTTTTATTTGTAGGGGAGATGATACAATGATAATATTACATTTTTTCTCGTACTTTAAAGGGATTTGTGCTATGATATTTTTGATATTTTACTTGTATGAGCTTATCGTCTGGTTGCTTTCTGGCTCAACCAGCCAAGCTTAATTGGCTTCAAGTCGGTAGGATTGGCTCGGTCAGTTAAGCCTAGTAGGCACGAGTCGATCGGCTGATCTATTTTTCTTGTCAAGCCTTGATAACTAGTGAAGGACTTATGAGCATCCACAAGATGGTTGCAGATGCCAATGAGTTGGATCTTCTCTTAGAACAACTCTCTTATGGTAGCTAGCTCGAATACCTTTTTGTCTCATTTATGGTTGAGTGTCTCATTCTTGTATCNTATGAAGGAAGGCTTCAAAAAATTGCTCACCACATTCATGGGCCTATTTCTAATCTCCACAACTCATGTAGTATAGATGGAGAAATACAACTAAATTATTTTTGCATTATATTTGAAAAAAAATTCAATTAAGAACAAATTAGTTTTAAGTATGTTATTCAAAATTTTTTTATGTTCGGGTTTAAGACTATCTAAATTGTAGAACTCAAAATAAATATTTTTAGGAGATGAATATAATAAAATAAAAATTTTCTTGATCCAAGTTCAAATTATCTTAAACCTGGCACTCAAACTAATGATTAAAAAATCTTACAACCCTATTTGAAAGACTAAATAATCTTGAAATCTTTCATATTTATAATTAAAATTAACACTTGATTAAATAAACTCAATAAGCATAATAGCACTCAAATTTAATGTCATTAAGGAGTAAACTACCTACAAAATCTTACATAATCAAGGAAATTAACCAAGGTTGCAATTTTAATTGTTCATTGGAAATTTTATTAAAATAACCAAAATTCTGCTTTAAAAAATTATAAATATTATAAATGGGATGCCTTGAATTAGAGGGCTCATAAATTTGACGAATTCTAAAGTTTTATCCAATGTTATATCAAAAATCACTATTAAGGATAACCATCACATAATTATCATTGTGTAACCGCATTTCTATATTATTATCACTATATCAATTCTTCATATTTAAATTTCTGATAGCCTTATTTTCAATCATCACCATTAAGGTTGATTGCATGTTATTTTGGCCAAAATTGATGCTTGCTTACAACAAAAAGGTCATTACTTATCATCTCTAATAAAGATAATACACATCATCAACACTAATGCTAATACCAATTAAGTCTAATAAGATTATAGCTCAATGAGACTAATAATGTCACCATCTATCATAGCTAAGTAGGTTAATCTACATAATTAACACCAACACTAAATTCTATTGATGCCAACATGTTCTTTGCCTACCATCACTAATAATGTTGATTCTATTATTACTAAGAAGTTGACGAATATCATCAACACAAGAACTCATACTATTAAAGCCAGCAAGCTTATCAACTATTTTCATCACATGTTAACATATGTTGATTCCAATAAAGGCTTCCTATTTCATCATGAAGATCATTGATGAATGCAAATGCATATAAATTCATCTCCCACCAATATAAATAAGGTTCATGCTCTCTATTATCAATAATGTTATTGATTATCATCACTAGTAAGGCCATCACATGTTGTTAACACTAATGACGGTGTTCATTGATGCCAAAGTTCATCTTCATTATTACTAACAATACCAACCATTATTAATATGATTGATGCACCTCATCAGCATTAATATTGATTTTTAACAATGCCAATATGGTCATCACCCATCTTCTTCAACAATGTCAATGCTTGTTGTGACGAATAAGACCAGCTCATGTCATTAATACTAATATTAATACACAATAATATAAATAAGGTCATGGCCTATTATCACTAATAGTATTTTTACCCACTATTACTAACAAGGTTAATGCACACTATTAACATCAATGTTAATACACCATTGCTAATAAACACCAACAATAACAAATAATGTTGATGCTCATCATCATCAAAAAAAGCCAATACAATATTAATACTTATATTGATGCAAGCTATTACCAACAATATCAACATTAAAACTTATATTCACTTTTTTCCTTATCTTCTTTCTCATAATGATCAATCAGATCACTTATAGCATCCATAGTTTGCCGAGACATTTTCTACTTTTTCCATCAAATTCTTTTTTTCACAATTCTTATTAGTATATTATCTAATGCCTTTTTAAATTATGAGAAAAGACATATTTTGTAATTTATGACTTATATTAGTACTCAAATTCGCTAGGCCTCGTACTTTTTCTCTTCATATATTTAATACATAAACAATCTCACATCTTTTACAAACTTCTTTCAGCTTACCTTATTTTTCGATGTCAATACTTTTTTATAAAATTAAGATGATAAGCTCTCTAGTATTGCAAATTTTATGGCATACAATGACTATGAATGCACCATTAAAGAAAACTCTTAGAAATATATTGATTGGAGATTCTTAAAGCCTCTCCCATGCTATAATAAATACATTAAAAAAATTCATTTTTTCTACCAATCAATTGCTTTAACAAGCACATGGTTTAGGAAATTCTGAACAAAACATAATATGGGACCTTTTTTTAAATAAATAATATTAAGAATTAAAAGAATGAAAAATCTTTTGAGATGTCTATAAATATGGAGGCATTTTAAAGAAAACTTTCATCAATTTAAACAAGTCTATGGGCTAAATCATTAACCTTAATAGAAGTAGTCCTAGAGCGCACTTAATTGCAACATAGTGGTTGAGAGTTTAGTTTCTCCTCGCGGTTGCAGGTCTGAGTCTTGCATATTGCCCTTTGGACTCAATTTTCCCCAAAAAATAAATAAATAAAATAAAATATGGCTTATATGTTTTTAATTAGAATTGAAAATTATAATTTCTGACTCCAAATTCGATCAGGAAAATCACCAGATGCAAAAACATCATACATTCGGCTATAAAATTTTTCTAAAGATCAAATAGGTAGGGTTTTCTTGTTCACACACACACACACACACACACTCATATATATATATATATATATATATATATATGCGCCACGCACTCAGATTAATTGGTCGGACATCTACTTATCAATTGTAANTATATATATATATATATATATATATATATATATATATATATATCCATTCCACCCTCTCACTGATGAATTACTAACCCCACACTCTCTGTGAGATGTTTAGTAATTGATGTGTCATCAACAAATTTTTATTATTCTATTCGATGTTCAATGCATGACATAAATTTTGATATAATTTTTTAAGTAAGGAATGTTCAAACTTCAATTTAATATCATTCACTCAGACTTTGGCAAACTTATAGTCAAACTGGCTGACTCAACGAGATGGACTCAATGACACTAAAATTGAGAAAATTCAAGTCAAATCAAGATCAGACCAAGCTATTAAACCACTTTTAGAAACTTCAAGTGGTTAATTTGAAGGTCAAACGAATTCCACATCAGACAAGCTTATAATCAAATCGAGCATCTCGACAAAACGAATCCAAAGAACCCAAAATCACTTAATTCTAACATTTTTAAGGCTCTCAAATATCCATAAAATTTTGTTCAATTGAGAGTAACTTTCTAGGTCATCCGATGAAGTAGCCTGAATTCTTTTCTTATAAATAGAACCATACATGTTTTATTAAGAAGGATCTTGATCGTGAACCGGGGGAAGAGCGAAGATTTGAGGAGAAGAAATTGAAGTCCAGTGTTCTGCATTGATGGTCCAATGAATGCCACCCACTCATCGCCAACAACCATAAACCATCGCTCGTCAGTCATTGTCAACCAATATTGGATGGCCCTACATAGTGCAACAAAAGCCCCTTACGAAGTCATGATGTACACTACTGACTAACAAAGCAACGTGCAGAGTAAAAACCAATCTTATGGAGTTACGAAGCATCATACTGAGCAATTTACCCCAAAATCGGTGTAACAATGCATCCTGAAGATAGTGTAACAATGCCTCAAAGAGAGTGCAACAAGCACCGACCAGATAGTGGAACAATGTATCCTATAGATAGTGTAACAACACACCCTGAATATGGTGTGATGATTCGTTTCGCACATGGTGTAAAAACACATACGACATAATACAAAAATGTCTTTCGAAGATGGTGTAACAATACACTTCGCAATAATTGCGTACAACTACAATACTCAGGATATAATAACCTTCTCTGAACTAATAAATCTCTCTCATTGCAGTCATTACTATGGCCTGTGTGACCACCTCCAACTTATATGATTCATAGCTCCTGTAGCTCCCAATTCTCACTTTTATAGCCTATGAATGTTATCATAGTTCTTGCAGGTCCCAACTCTTATGGACGTTATTACAGCTCATGCAGCACCCAAATCCATCTACAGTCTACCTCTCAACCCTGGCCTCGGTGGCCTACGGACGTTATCATAACTCATGCAACAATCAACTTTGTCCCTTTTGTGTCCCACGGATAATATTACAACTCCCCGCTATAACTTATGTGACCAACTAAGGCCTATGCAACTCAGAGCTCATGTATCTCCCAACTTCATTCTCTGTGGACTATGGACGTTATTGCAACTTTCTACTACAACCTTTATGGCTAACCAATACTTCTTAAGCAACCATCTACAGCCCACATGACCAACTACTACCATGAATTTCAACTGTGGCCTCTATGAAAAGTTGGCCCTACAAACCACCATCCACAGCATTAACTTTGAATTACTGCCTTCATAGTAAGTGATTGTGGTCATCGCGGCCCATTATGGCTATTATTACTGAAATATTATAGTACATCAGCTTTGTAATTTTAGCTTTCATAATTTTGGAGATGGTTAGATCTATGCACTATACAATTATATAATGGATTAGTTTAACTGGGCTATGTCATGTGATTTTTTTCTCTTTTCAGGGTATTCCATGTAAAAGTTCTGGTATCTCTATCTATTTCTTTAATTACTTAAGCGTGTAATGGATTTTTGTGCAATGCTAATATAATAAATAATCACTCTACCATCACAAATCTTTCGGTACGCATCACTAATGGCTTGAAGTGATTTAAGGAACCATTTAAATTGGATTTAATTTGATTCCTATCAAAATGGCCACAATGAAAATTTTAAATCCCCCCGAATTAAGTAAATCCATGCGTTAGTTGGATTAAGCTCAAATGGCCAATCGACAATTCTTCATCAAACTCTAACGTGGCTCCTCTTTATTTTTTCGTCGTGGTTTGCGCATTCAGACACTTATCCTATTCACCCTTCGATGCTTCTCCGCCAAAAAAAAGTCAAAAGAGTTTCACAGTTAAATTAATAATTAGTGTTAATTAATTAATAATATAATTTCTTAATTAAATTACTATGAACTACAATCGCTTCGATTAGGTAATTAATCATATATTTTATTTGATTTATTGGTTGTTAATTAATAATTTATCATTTAAATGTAATTTAGCTAAGCATTGATTAGTTTAGTAAATAAATAATTAAATATTAATTAATGAATATTTATAATTTTAATTACTAATTAATTAGTTAATAAAAATTTAATTGATGGTTAATTATTTTTATAAATAACTAATTAATTATTAAGCTAAAGCAAATTATTTGGGAAGATCGATCGACTTTCTTTTAGGAGGAGGTTGGAGCCAAACATCAATATTATTTAATCCTAATTTGTTCGTGAATCACACCCAATAAGATGGTGTGTAAGGATAGAGAGAGAGATAAAGAGAGAGAGAGCGAGCGACCAAGAGAGAAGAGAGAACAATAATGAATAGTAATATATGTGTATTTTCACGAAATGATCTTTCTATTTATAGGAGAGGGTAAAATGATAATATTACATTTTTTGCCCATACTTTAAAGGGATTCATTTTATGATATTTTGGCATTTTACATGTAAGAGATTATCGTCTGGTTTCTCTCTGGCTCAACTGACTAAGCTTAATTGACTTCAGGTCTGTAGAATTAGACCGATTTGCAGGATTGGTTCTGTTGGTTAAGCCTGTTTGGCATGAGTCAATCGACTGATCTAGTCTGGTTATCAATTCTTGATAACTAGTAAGGGACCTATGGGCACCTATAGGATGGTTGGTGATACTAAGGAGTTAGATCTTCTTTTAGACCAGCTTTCTTGTGAAAGTTAGCTTAAATACCTTTTGTCTCATTTCTGGTTGAGTGTCACATTCATGTGTCCTCTGGCGTCTTTAGCCCATATCGTGGTTCAATTAATTTGGCCTTGTTAGTATGATCTTCGAAACTTCACTCGGTCGGCTTATTTAGACTTCATGATCTTTTGTCAGTGGACCCTTTTTCATTATACTCTTTTCTTCTAAACTATTAGGTCTCCTTATGATCAGCGCTGACATGTTTTTTATGTAATTATTTTAGTTCACTGGTTCTATTCTTGAAATTAATGTACTGATAAAAATAACAGAATTTATTGTAATAGTAGTTTGCATTTATGATTAATCAATGATTCAATAATTAAACTCTCTTGATTCTCTACATTTGATTCCTTTTTTGCTATGTAAATCCTATCGCTTGAATTCGTCAGCTTCTAGGTGTTATGATAGAGAACGTGTAAAACCCTTATGGTGACATCTCCAATAAAGATTTGATATGTTTTGCCTTTGGAAAATTGTAAGGATGGGATTGTCTGGAAGGTGAAAGGAAGAAGATAATTGTCATTAAGAAGAGAAAGCGTCTGCAACTATGTTGGTTGATCAGGTGAGGTTGTCTTATTCACTCTTCAATCCTAAGTAGGAGAACGTCCAACAGACCAGCCCAACCATCGATCTGAGAATCCAACCTTCTAATGTGGCACAAGACTCACCAATCGAACGGGTTGTATAGGAAGTTATTGATGCTTTGTCTTCATACAGTGCGGGTGCACTGTCGATTACAATGACTGAGTTAGATTGATACCTCGATATGAGGTGCCTCAGTCTTATTTGTTCGATTTTTTTAGATTTTTTGTGAAGTTTTTTTGCTATACATTATCTTTTGGTGTATATGACTCTATTTTGAGAGGCTTGGGCAAGGATCCAGCTCTGGATGGCATCGGCGAGAATTTGACCATGGTGACAATGATAGCGAAACAAGCACTAGCAAGGGAAGATGACTATGGAGTGAGGATAGTGGGGTTGATTACCTGGATAATCCTCCTTAAACCTGCAGGGAAGTAGCTAATGAGCCAATATCGAACTTGAGGAGATCTAACGATCCAGATGGATAGATTACATTGAAGGAAGAACCGTTAACTTAAGATATATAGCCTACTTAGCTGAATCAGCAGAGCCACAAAAACCAAACCAGCAAGGCCAAAACCAACCGAATCATGAGACAGGTCAAATATGACCACAGGATGCAAGAACAAGTCACTCAACAAGAAACGAGACAAAATAATATATGAGTCTACTACCACAAGAAAGCTAATTTGAGGGAAGATCCAGTTCATCAGTATCTCCAACCATCCCGGGGATGCCCAGAGGCCTCATACCAGTTATCAAGGATGAACAATCACACTAAATCAAATGATCCAACCAGACTAAACCAATCAAGCTCAATCAACTAAGCTGATCCTATCGTCCAGTAGCAAATTAAGCTTAGCTGGCAGAGTCAGAGAGCGACTAGATGACAACTTCATACATGTAAAATACAAGACATCCCTCAATACATACCTATTTAAAGCAGGGGAAAATGTAATATCATCATTATACCCTCTCCCACATAAATAGGGAGAACATTTTGTGAATAAACACACACGTGCGCACACTCACACACACACATTATTGTTCACTTCCACCTCCTACCTCCCTCTCTATTTCTAATTACACACTTTTTCTTTGTTGTAATTCATAGATAAATTATGAAAAAAATCCAAATGCCATAGTTCTTGCTCATGACAATTAATTCAACCAACCCCCATCACAAGGAAGACCAAAACCTCAAATTAAGCAATAATGAATACTTGCTTCCGCTTGTAATTTTGATGATTGTAAAATAGTTTCTAGCTTATTCTGTAGATGTAAATCAAAGCGTCAGAAGTAAAATTATGATCTTCTAAAGTCCTAAAGGAGGGGGTTTTATGTACTCTAATTTGACCATCAGAAAAAAAAAAAAACTTTATTTTTTCAAAAAATTTGAATTTTTTGTTAACATTTGTTCTAATGATATCTCAAATTAAAACAATTAAATTTTGAAACAATAGAAATGAAAACTAAAATAGAGGAGTAAATACTTATATTTTCTCAAATAATTTTTCTTAATTTTGCCAATTTAAATTTTAAATTTTATATAAAAATGGCATCTTAAAATTATATATATTTTATTTATAGCCATTTCAAAGCCTTTACAAATTACAAGCACTTTAGAGGCCTAAGAAAATACTTTTGTCATTATTTTTAAGGAAATATGCACTCAATATCCACCGCAATAAATCACATTAATGCTAATAATATTTCATCATGGAACTAATAGTCTATATGGTTTTACACTAGAGATTTTCCTTTTTCTTATTTCCATTTGAATACTTGGCACAAACGGCTATTAATAATCCAATCTTTGTCCATCCTCTTCAGCCTATCATCATTTTATGCCAGCTTTATATTTGATCATTATGTCATCTTGAAATTATTATAATGATTGCTATTGGCTTTGCTTTGCTTTCATTAAAAAAAGCATAAATACATTATAAAATTGCATACAATCATCACCATCTCTCTATAATAGTAAAGAATGGCCTATGCTCCAAAACTCTTTTCCAAATAATATGAAGTTTTGATTTGTGGATTGTATTGAGTGTGTTGTGCTCGTTTTTTTGGGGGTTATCTTTCATCAATACATCGATCTTGGCTCGTTGTATTAAAATTGCTTGAAAATTGATTCGAATCGAGATCGATTTAAAGTAAATCTGCCGAGCTACGAGCCAAAAATTTGGATCGAATTTTTTTCAAGCCAAGTTCGGATTGTCAACAGTTTTAGTGTTGTTAGGACTGTGAATTTAGTGAATTTAGCTTGAAGATCGTTAATCGATCAAAATTTGATTTGAATGTTGGCTCGGATTCATATCAGATCGAAGTAAGCGAGCCGAGCAACGAGCCAAAATTTTGGATCGAATTTTTTCAGAGCCGATTTTGAGACGACCCCAGCTCGGCTCGAGATCAGATCATTAACAACTCTAATGCCAAATATATATTGATCAGATCATCTACCATACATCAAAATCTGTTATATACGTAACAAGAAGCTACATAAACTTCTCTAAAATTTATAACGATCAAAGAGTATTATCACACATAAAAAGAAATTGGAAAAAAAATGAAAAGAAATTAAAAAATGCTTCTTAGCATCCATTAAATCAAACAAAGAGTCTCTTTTACATTGACTAAATGCATCATTGCAGAACAAAAGATAAAAGAGATCGCACCAACTTTTTATTTATAGGGGAGATAATACAATGATAATATTATATTTTTGCCCATACTTTAAAGGGATTTGTGCTATGATATTTTTTGTATTTTATTTGTATAAGCTTATCGTCTGGTTGCTCTCTGGCTCAACCAGCAAAGCTTAATTGGCTTCAAGTCGGTAGGATTGGCTCGGTCAGTTAAGTCTAGTAGGCATGAGTCGATCGACTGATCTATTTTTCTTGTCAAGCCTTGATAACTAGTGAAGGACGTATGAGCATCTACAAGATAGTTGCAGATGCCAATGAGTTGGATCTTCTCTTAGAAGAACTCTCTTATGGTAGCTAGCTCGAATACCTTTTTGTCTTATTTATGGTTGAGTGTCTCATTCTTGTATTCTATGTCGTTTTTAGCCCGTATCGTGGTTCCATTGATTTTGTCCTTATTGTTTTGGTCTTCATAACTTCCGCTTGATCGGAATATGTAGACTTTATGATCTTTTGTCATTGGATCCTTCTTCATTGTACTCTTTTCTTCTAAACTGTTGGTCTCCTCAAGATCAACACTGACATATTTTTTATGTACATACTTTAGTTCCCCTATTTTGTTCCCCAATTTTATTCTTGAAATTAAACGTAATGATAATAATAAGAGAATTTACTGTAATAGTAGACTCATTTATGATTAATCAATGATTCAATAATTAAACTCTCTTAATTCTGCACGTTTGATTTTTTTTAATTAAAGCACGATGAGACTCATTTTCGTTCCTTATTTGCTATATGAATTTCATCGCTTTAATCGGTTGTCTTTCGAGTGTCATGATTGAGAACGTGTAAAATCCCTACGATGACTTCCCCAATAAAGATCTGAACTATTTTGCCTTTGGAAAACTGTATGGACGGGACTATCTGGAAGGTGAAAGGAAGAAGTTAGTTGTCATTAAGAGGAGAAAGCAGCTGCAATTATGCTGGTTGCTCAGGTTGGGCAAGCAGAAGAACGTCCAGCCGATCGGTCCATTCATCAATCTGAGAATCCAATCTTCTAAACATTTTCTCGAATAATTCAAAATATTTAAATGTGTTCTTGNTAAGAGGAGAAAGCAGCTGCAATTATGCTGGTTGCTCAGGTTGGGCAAGCAGAAGAACGTCCAGCCGATCGGCCCATTCATCAATCTGAGAATCCAATCTTCTAAACATTTTCTCCAATAATTCAAAATTTTTAAATGTGTTCTTATCTTCTTCCATTTTTGTTTTCCAGTTTTATGAAAAGATAAACATTCATGATTTCAAGTTTAGACAACCCAGCTTTTAGCCTTCAAAATTTTTAGCCAAAAAAATTTATGCATGCAATTATGTGTGTGTGTGTGTCAAAAATATATGAAAATTGCTTAGCATATACATAGAAAAAAAATGTGCCCTCCCATNGACAACCCAGCTTTTAGCCTTCAAAATTTTTAGCCAAAAAAATTTATGCATGCAATTATGTGTGTGTGTGTGAGTCAAAAATATATGAAAATTGCATACGCATATACATAGAAAAAAAATGTGGCCTCCCACAAATATATCAGATCAGTAGCTCAAAAATATAATCTAGCACCAAGTTTTATGAATAGTAATCTTTGCAATGCTAGTATGTTGCTACTACAGTTACAGAGAGCACGACATGTACATAACTTTTTATGAAAATTGCATAGGAAGATAAATGTTTCCTATATTTTGATCTTGCATTCTATGTCATTTTTAACTATTTACACAATTAGATAAAAATAAAAAAATATAGGAATTTGGAGTTTCATTTTGAAATATATCTATTTATGTGTAGGGGTGTAAACGAACCAAACACGAACGAATAAAACTTGTGTTCGTGTTCGGTTAGTTTGAAATTTAGTTTGTTTGAAATAATTTCGTATTCGAAATTATTTGTGAAGTCACTGTTCGTGTTCGTTTCTTAACGAACGAGCCGAAGACGAGTTGTTTGCGAACGACGAGCCAGTTTGACATCCTTAATATTAATATATATATAAATAATATATTATATTAATTATATAACTTGTATTATATAAATATATAATATCTATATTAGTATATTACTAATATATTATATTAATATTAATAATTATATTAATTTATTATATATTATAATTTATAAAATTTAATTTTTTAAAATATCATAAATTTTTTATTAATTTATTATATATTATAATTTATAAAATTTAATTTTTTAAAATATCATAATTTTTTTTATATTTTAAATCATTTTATATTTCAAATCATAACGATTCGAATATGAACGACCGTGTCACTGTTCGTGTAACTAAACAAACGAAAAAAATTTGTTCACGTTCGTCTCGTTTACTTATCGAACGAACCGAACACGAACTCATGAACGAACCGAATACGAACTGTTTGCGAACAACGAGCCTATTTATGTGAATCTCACGCATGTAATTGTCTCAACTCTTAATTTTCTTTTTATCAAAAATACTTTTAATTAAAATTTATTTTGACTGCAGCAAAAAACTACATATTTACTTAATTTTTTTCGTTTAGGGTTTGGTCTCAGCTCGGCGTTACATCTAGTGGTCCCCACCCCACTGTCACGCGGATTTGGTCTCAGCCCGGCGGTTTTGGGCGGATCCCATCCCCTATTTCCCATAAATTTTTTTTTGAAACGGAAACCGCTACGATTCCGGAAACAAATCAAATCGCCCCTAGAACAATCGTTATTTACAATGCGCCCACCACCAAATTGGTATTTTCGTAATTTCAACCAAAAACTGAGGGCTTTTTAGTAATATAATAGAAATATTAAATAATGATCAAGGACCTCTTCCTCTTCTCCCTTCCCCCTCGCTCCCAGCCCGAATTCCTCTCCTTGCATCTTCCCTCTCCTCTCCCGACGAAGCAATTCATCACCATCTTCATCCAAGATCATATATTGTTGGAGATATTGTCTCTCTGTTCATCTTCAATCTGAAGCCGTTTCAATGGTGCGATCTCTTTTATCTTTTATTCTACTTATCCGCAACCCTGATGTTGCTGTTTTTGAGTGCGAATGATGCATTTAGGCGCTGTAAAAGAGATTCTTTGTTTGATTTAATCGATGCTGAAAGCATTTTTTTAAATTTCTTTTGATTTTTTTTCCAATTTCTTTGATCGTTATAAATTTTAGTGAAGTTTCTGTAGTTTCTTGTGACGTTTGTAACAGATTTTGATGTATGGTAGATGGGAATCAACATATTTAATGATTTGTTTATTGAATTAATGAAAATGTATTCTCATATTCTTCCCCCCTTCTTTCTCCCCCTTTTCCCCTCTTGTCTGTGCATTTATTGATTGCTGAATTTTTTTTTATTCGATTGAAATTCGCTCTATTTCTTTCCCTCATAAGCTTGGATTTTCTTTCTTTTTTAGGAAATCGGTTTAAATTGATGATTTCTTGAATATGTATCTGATTTCTTTTCTTATATGTCCCTCTGAACGCTCATGAATTTACCTTATTTTTTGGAATACTTTTAGGGGAAGCCATGTTGGGTCTACTTGATTCCTTCATCTATGTATCATTGATTAAAAGATTTCCCCCGCTGCTTATGATGCTATGTGGAGGACCTTTTGTCTTGAAATTTACTTTTTTTATAATTGTGCAACTCTGCCATTAATTCAAACCTTTGCTAACAAATTGGTATGTTGTTCAAAGATAACTTTCGGATTATGAGGTTTTACCTGTTGATGAGAATTCTATTGGTCAGAATGATTTACAGTGGCACGCTGAAAAAAAAAAGTTTTTTTTTTTCCCTATCGTGTAGAACACTTAATCCGAATAATTCGTTAATTGATGCGTCATGGTAATGTTGATGTGTTGTGGTTTTTTTCAAAAAAAAGAATTATTTAGCTGTTTGAAAAAGATTTTGTTTTGGCCTTTGTTGTTTTCTCCGTTATGGTTCTTCTTTGAAGGCTAATGAATAGTTTTTAGGGCTATCTCAGTTAATTCTGCAGTTTTTTATACATCCGTGATTAATGGCCAGGTTTTAACGTTAAACAGGGATTATCAATGAGTAATTTTTTAAAAAAAAAATATTAATTTATTAATTTTTTTGGCCATTAAGAGAAGATTGACTTTCAATTTCTTTGTTTGCCTTCGATCCAAAGAAGAATTTTCTTGTCTTACCTTCCTTTTTTTTTCCCCTTACGACCTTTGATGATTGCCTTGCCATTCGCTGAGAGATTTTATGTTTAGCTAATTGGCTTGCACAGTATTTTACCAGTGAAATTCTCTTTGGGCATTTGCATACCTACCAACCAATTTCTCTGTGTTTACAAAATAACTACTAAATTTTACTTTTTACATGTATACCACCCAAATCTTTCACATCACACCAAGGTTTTCAGATTTTTCACTGAAATATTCCTTTTCATGCAGAGGAATGGTAGCATATATATATATATATATAATTGAATTTCTGGCGTTAGATATGTAAATACATAGGAATTAAGTGGGTATGTTCATAAAATTTGCAATTCTATTTGTAGCTGTTGGAGTTTATTTTCAGCGGTTACAAAGCAAGCCTTCTTATTTGCAGCTCATTCCACTTGTTAGTTTCAGAAGTAAGGGAGGTTTTTCGGTTAATGGACTTAAAGAATACAATCACTAGCCTCTTGGGATCTCAGCTTTCAGAAAGCTTAATCTCCACATCTCTGCTGCTAAAAGTTTTGGCGATTGAAGTCCTTGCTTGCAGATGATTCTGGTTTCCTGTGGTGATCAAATTCTACTGTATCCATGGAAAGGTTGGTTAGTTTCTAGTTCATGATTAGTGGACTCTCAAGTGGACAGATATAACTGTAGTTTCGTGCTTAAATGCTCTGCAGATACAGAATTTTAACGGAGATTGGGGATGGAACATGTGGAAATGTTTACAAGGCTCTTAATTTGCAGTATAATGAGATTGTAAGTATCCAGCTTCTAATTAAATTACGTTTTATAATGCATGTTGTATGAATCACTATTTAAATATCTGTAGTGAAAGCATAAGTGATACTTTCTACATTTGACAAACTTATTCGGGGAAAAAAATGTTCACTGATATCATCTTAAATGATTTTCAGGTTGCAGTTAAGAAAATGAAAAGAAAGTTTTACTATTGGGAAGAGTGTTTGAATCTCAGAGAAGTTAAGGTGTGTCTCTTTTTTCTACTATGGGCGGTCTGCCATGTTTTATTATTTTTTCATGTTGCGTACATTGTTAATTCCTGCTTCTCCAGTTGCTGCAAAGGCTGAACCACCCCAATATTGTCAAACTAAAGGAAATTGTCAAGGAGAATTATGAGCTTTTCCTTATTTTTGAGCACATGGTAAGGATTTGGTTCTTCAACTTAACTTTAAGTATGAATTACAAACAGAAAGTAATATTTGCTGTAGGCCCGTGAGATTTTACTGTTTTCTTAATGTAAAAATTATGTACAGTATCATTGTATGAAGTATCTCTATCATTATTTAATGGCGAGTGTAATAGCATATTCATTTGTTCGTTCTTTGTTTGGCAAAGAAACATTCAAAGCCTGATTGCCACTAAATTTGATATGATGGGTTATTGTGAACTCTTTATTAACTACAAGAATTTTGTTTCTAGGATTGCAATCTTTATCAAATCATGAGAGATCGGCAAAGTCCTTTTTCAGAGTTGGAGATACGCTCATTAATGTCTCAAGTTTTGCAAGGGCTTGCCTATATGCACAAAAATGGCTACTTTCATAGGGATTTGAAGCCTGGTTAGTTTTTTGAACTCATCTATGGTTGTTTTTTAGGTATAATGCTGTATATTTTTTATATTTTATCCATTTGGGTATGTTTCTGTTATTTAGAGAATTTGTTGGTGAAAGATGACATTATCAAGATTGCTGACTTTGGACTTTCAAGAGAAATAATGTCACACGCTCCTTATACTGATTATGTTTCTACTAGATGGTATGTTTCATTGGCCCTCCTAACTTTAATCCTCGTCTGGCTTATGCTATTTCCTAAGTCATGGTTAAATATTGCATAACAAGGTATCGGGCTCCAGAAGTTTTGCTTCAATCTTCAGCCTACTCGCCTGCAATAGGTATGCTCTATCAACCTTTCCATTAGTCTATCACTGCATCCACTTAAAAATTTTGTTCAATATTGTTAAAATCTTTCCTGTACATTTAATTGATGTCAATAAAACCGTGCTATAATTTAGAAAGGTAGTCTTTCAAGTTGGTCTGAAAAACCTGTATTAAAAGCTGCTGTCTCTAATTTTTGTCCTATGTTGTGAAGTTCTTGGCAAAAGTTAGATTTCTATCTTTTTTCTACTTATATTGTAATTTGCATTATCAAAATTGTACTTTTTATTGAACTTAGCCATCATATTTGCCTCAGAAAGATTCAACTACTATAATATCTATGCCCAAGTTTCTTATTCTTTGGTAGCAAGCAGTAAACATGCTATAGATTTCACGGAGTGATGAAAACTTAACAAGTTCTGAAAATTTATTTATGCAATATAGGGCCTTATGTAGGTATTTCATTATCGCTTTTGCTAACATGAAGAATAATTCTAGACATGTGGGCTGTTGGTGCAATTTTGGCGGAGCTCTTCTCACTATATCCACTTTTCCCGGGTCAAAGGTATTTTTTATTTTAATTAATTAATTTATTTATTTAATGGTAAAACATCAAAATCCTCTCTTTTCTCCGCCTAAAAAAAGCAATGTTAGCATTAAATAAGCCACTTTTTATTTTGTTAGTTAGTTAGTGTTTCTCATAATGATTTGGCACTGTTTTTTCGTGGCTTTAAAATTTGTTTAAAATTAAAATATGGTATTCAAATTCAAAAAAATTGTATAAAATCTAGACATTTTCCCCTTCAAATATTAATTCAACCGACTTTGGAATTTTTTTTTTTCAGTGAAACAGATCAAATATACAAGATATGCAATGTGCTTGGGACCCCAGATGTCAGCATATGGCCAGAGGGGATGGAATTATCCCGAGCCATTGGTTTCAATTTCTTTCAGGTAGATTATTTTACCCAGAGGATCATCCAGCTCCAATGATTTTATAGCTTCCATAACCTTCTCTTCTGCAATTTTCAAGGCTCCACCAGCTAATCTCTCCGGCATCATCCCAAATGCTAGCCTGGAAGCAATTGATTTAATCCAGGTATTTGTGGTAGATCCCTTTTCTTTATTTACTACATGGCATTCTCTATGTATTTAGTTTCTACTGATACCACCAAGTCANGGCTTTAAAATTTGTTTAAAATTAAAATATGGTATTCAAATTCAAAAAAATTGTATAAAATCTAGACATTTTCCCCTTCAAATATTAATTCAACCGACTTTGGAATTTTTTTTTTTCAGTGAAACAGATCAAATATACAAGATATGCAATGTGCTTGGGACCCCAGATGTCAGCATATGGCCAGAGGGGATGGAATTATCCCGAGCCATTGGTTTCAATTTCTTTCAGGTAGATTATTTTACCCAGAGGATCATCCAGCTCCAATGATTTTATAGCTTCCATAACCTTCTCTTCTGCAATTTTCAAGGCTCCACCAGCTAATCTCTCCGGCATCATCCCAAATGCTAGCCTGGAAGCAATTGATTTAATCCAGGTATTTGTGGTAGATCCCTTTTCTTTATTTACTACATGGCATTCTCTATGTATTTAG
>JXCR01144715.1:524932-553388 GCA_002079205.1 Phalaenopsis hybrid cultivar | reverse complement strand
TATATATATATATATATATATATATATATATATATATTTGATGAGTAGTAATTCGAGCCAAAATGAGTCGAACACGAACAAATAAATTTTTGTTCGTGTTCGGCTCATTCACTACGAGCCGAACACGAGTTGTTCGTAAATATCGAGCCTTTTTGATAGCCCTAGTCCGAGGCTGAAAAATATATTTTAATTTTTACATAGGTACCGTACCACCTTATCCATGCATGAAAAGGCGCGTTTCATCCTTTAAAAGTTAAAATAGTGGTATTGTAATGTGATGCAAAAGATTTGTGCTAGATATGTGAATAAATAGGAATTGGATGGCATGAATGTAAATGCCTCATTATTATTTTATAAGAAAATTAATACAAAGGTGATCTACGTCCGATTAGTTGAAGGTCAATACAGGAGACCATTTTTCCTTAAAAAATATATATATAAATGTCTTAAATAAATTTTTATGAGGTGAATATGACGTTAAATATAATTTTTTTGGAATAGAAAATCAAGGGGATCAACCCTTCATACAAGAGTGATAGAATGCAGGCCAATTTTTTTTTTCAAAAAAGAAGAATTGTTGAGATGAGTAGAGAATGGAATTCATGGCTTTAAAGTTGTAAGTTGAAATTGATTTGAACCTGTGAATCTGACCGGAAGACTTGCCTAAAAAATAGTGCACTGGGGGATGTGAGAGAGAGAAAGAGAGAGAGAGGGGGCAATAACACAGTGAAGAAAAGTAAATTTGAGTAACATTTATTCATGAAATGGATATCATATTTATAAGAATGGGTCTTTATACATTTACACACTGTGCCCCTAGAATGCGTATATATGGTGGGGGTATTTTAGTCCTTACATGATGATCCCATAAGGTCTACAAATATGGTCGTCCAGCTATTGTTAAGTTGAGTAGCTGCTAGACCAGGTGGCTGATTGGCCTGGTGACGATGACTCCGGGCGACTACTCACCAAGAGTTCTCACCATTCGCCTTGAAGTTGAAGGACCCGTTCCTTCTTCCCGATCTACCCGAGCTGGAGGGTGACGGGCTCGATCGGACGGATTTAATCAATTGGATTTTTCAGGGGTGATTCTTCCATTATCTGTCTGAAATGTACCCTTTCCATGTTGCATGGAGAAAACTAGTCGGTCAATGATGTAACCTCAAATTGCTCTTGGTAGGCACCATGAAACCATGTTACCCCTTCAGTTACCAGTGAAATGTCGTTGCAATTCGTGCTGGCACCTTTTTCGTGTACATTTTAAATTCTTCGATTTTGTTGCTCTTTGATGGTGACAACTGCAACAAGGAAAAGAAATTTTTTTTTAATGGTAAGACAATTTTCATATCAACATTCATTCATTTACAACATATATAGACTCCATGGGCTTTTTTGTCACTTATTATTATATATTGGGCCCTAACGGAGGGGGAGGAAGCAACTTCTACATCTCAAATTTGATTCCCTTCTAGATCTATGTTCGTTGTTTGCAACTTCTTTAAGAAGGAGGGATCTGACTCCTTGCTAAAACTCGTTGGTAAGGTCAGGATGCTAGTTGCTCTTAAGGTCATATTAGGCATACCCGAGGGTGAACCATCAAAAAGGAAGTTGGCCAGAAGTCAAAACCAATTGAGGGAGCGAGGGGGGAAGGGTCCTCTAATTCGATTTGTGGTATATTTAGGAGTGCTTTGCCCAAGGTTGATGAGGAGCAGGGGGCTTCTGCAATTGATCTGCTTATCAGAATCTCCTTTGAAGCTCAACTTCAACTGAATGTTTTGGATATCCCTCTCCAACTTAATTCTCAACGAGTCAAAGTGAATGCCCCTCCGTCTGGTAGGACAGTGTCGATAGGTAACTTCTCGTCCAGTGATGCGGGCGGAGCAAAAAGGTTCGAAGTGAATCAGAACATGGGTAAACCATTCTCTCTCTTTTCTCTCTTCCCACTTAGCTTGATGCTTGCACTTTTCTTTTCATATATGAAGGCTCTTGCATTGGACAATTGTCAGCTGACACTGGTGGCGGTGATTCTATCTCACTGACAGAGTCAGTTCCAAAGGGTTTGGTCGATGGCGAAGTGGGTGTGTTTAGTTGTTCTACTGGACCATATGTTATTCGGGATGAGGCTCTTCAGGACAACTGGTCATCCCCGAGGTCCAAGGCTTGCCGTATGTCGGAAATAGAGGCGATTTTGGCCCGTTAAGGCCAGGATTTGTAAGCCATGTAGCCGGTCTTTATTGCAAGATTGCTAGGTTTTTGAAGGATGTGTTTGCTATGAAATTCAGTTCTGAGGCTGAGCGGGTGAATCAATTTAAGCTTGGTGGTCAGACTTTGTTTAGGAGGTTAGTTAGGAGATGCTTAGCTCTAGTCGAGGTAGCCGAGGATCAACTGGTGAAATATTTCCTTTCAGACTAAATCTTTGTGTAATCATGTTTTTTTATGCAAATTTGAGTGTTTGTGTTTGACAATTCATCTTCCTTTATATCTGTTTCTAGCATTTCATCTCCTATTAGATTCTTATAAATGGGTTTCGAGGGATTCATGATTACACACTCTGACTTTCCTTTTTCATCTCTTTAGTTTCGCTTTTGTCTCCAGCTTATTATTACTCAATTCTCTATCACTCATATTGCTTTGAAGATGCCTCTCAGACCTTTGGTTAGGAGGTCGTTGCTGAATGTTCTATTCTATCACAGTTAGATATCGCTACTAGTGAAAAAATTTTATTTTTAACCTTGTCTTTAGGCTGCAAACCACCTGCCAAGATGAAAGGGCGACCAACGGGTTTAGTGACAATTTGGTGATGTACCAAGACCAGTACCACTACGGGTTGCAACTACTTCTGTGTTACAAACTTCAGTCAATTTTCAACTAGTATTGGATTATTCCCGTCAAAATTAAACCAAAATCCATGGTGATAATATGACCTAGATTATCTTCCGTCGATGACAAGGCATTTCCTTGTCCGTCGACACATTTAGCCACATTTTCTCATTTTACGTGGAGTGGGACTACTCTTTTTCGGAAAATTGGTAAGTTCTAATTTGTCAACTTTGAACAACATGCCAGAGAAATGCAAGTTCTTCATTGGCTCCTCTACCAAGGGTAGAGGGATTACGATGGTTCTCCCCAACGTCTCTTATGAAAGAGGAAAGGAACAAAACTACTTCGAGTTGAGGGGGTTAAAATTGGGGGCCGAAATTGAGCTAAAATGGAGCCAAACAGTGGAGCTATTGCAGACCAGCGTTGAAGGAGCCCAGACCAGCGCTGACGGTGCCCGAGTCCAGAGAATTGACGAAAAGTGGCGTTGACGGCGCCCATACCGGCGTCGATAGCGCTCGGGACGGTTATGAACCAATTTTTGGTGGATTTAGATATTCTAGAAGGCTCCCAAGTGATTCAAACACCCCATGAAGTGATTCAATGTATCTAGACACTTAGAGAAGACTCTTGAATGAAGGGACAAGTCTTTTGGATGAATATAATTGTCTCTTGAAAAAAGGAGGGAATTTGTGTCTCTTTAAAAAAGAGGGCTTGACGCCTCTCATGTGTGTGTGTGTGGGGGGGGGGTTGTGTGTGTGTGTGTGTGTGTGTGTGTGTGAGTGTGTTGTAGAGTAAATTCTTGTGTGTGGAGAGGATTTTCTTGAAGAATTGTAAGAGGAGAAAGAAGGTGATAGGTTCCTTCTTCATTACACTTCTAAGAGAGAATTTAGTGTTGATTGTAAAGAGAGAAAATGCTACAAGGGAACTTTGAGGGATTTGCTTGAGGAGTCTAAGATAAGTTATGTTCTCTCATTTCTTTATTTTGTAAACTTGTTTTTATATATATAATATGTGTTTTGTTGTATCTTCCTCATGAGTTTTGAGTATACTTCCTTATCTTTCTCCCTACTCTGAGATATGATCAAAATGAAGAGATGATTTGGATGTGTCATTTTAAAATATAAAATAAATTGTGATAATTTTTCTACTCCGTTCTTAATTTACTTTTTGATCTGTTCAATTGAAATGTTAAAATATATTGTGAAATACATGATCCGGAAAATGGTGTATGAGTTCTACAACAGAGTGAGAACCATGTTTAATTTCATGGAGGAGTGTTTCATTAATAGAATTAGGTGTAAATAAATAGAGAAATATACATTATTGAGCGTAGAATTGGAGCTTTTAGGATGAAAGACTAAAATCCCCAGTTGGACTTAGTGTTTAAGAACTAAAACGAGCGTTAGCCTTCAGGGGAAGAGAAGTGGGAGCTCCGGAGTGAGAGTCAGTATCCTCCCAGACTAACCATAGATTTAGGCACTAAACCTGAGATTAGCCAATGATTCTCTATAACACTGAATCAGGGTAGAGAATTAAAATTATTCATATTTTGCACAATACAAATTCAAACCATTTATCTCTATCATTAACAAAAAATTCATTGTTGTGGGAATGATACTTTCTTAAATTTGAACTCTTCGTCACAAAACTTTGTTTAGTCTTAGTAAATTTAAATTTAAAGTTTAGAAATTAATTTAGTAAATTTAGTTTCGTTAGCATACATTAAAACCACTTTAATCAACCTTCAAAACTAATTTCTTATAGTAGTAGACTAGAATTAGCCTAATGGATTTCTTACATCGCTTCTTCGTGGGTTCGATACTGGGGTTATTAAAAGAAGCTATTTATTAGTTGCATCGATACGTGCACTTGCGTAGAACCACTAGTGTATGAATTATTTTATATATTTTATAAGTATTTTTTCTTATTTTCCACATAAACTACTTAATATAAATTAGGTCAAGTTTTTTACCATATTTTTGAAAAGCTAAATTACTTCGTAATTTTGGAACGGGTCAAGTTCTCGACACTGTTACAGTGGATTCAAATTGAAATAAAACACACAAAAAAATAACACACACTAGGAGTGCATCAAGTTTTTGGCGTCGTTGCTGGGAAAGCTTCGGTAAGAACTTTAGGAGAATTTTAGTTAAACCTATAAGACTTAAATTTGAAATTTATAGTATTATTATATAATATGTTTAATTATTGTGTGTTTATTTTAAATAAAATTAAAAGTACAAAAAATATTTTTGATGTCTATCATATTTGTTAAGTCTTTAGATTTGTATATGTAGTTCATGAGCTGCAGACCTTGGATTTTATGACTCTGATTCAGAGAGAACTTTTAGGAGGATGATGTATCAGAAAAAACTCCATGAATTTAATGTAAAAATGACGGATCAATAATATAATGAATATTCAAATTTGGATTATAATGCTACTAGCTTTCAAAGATTAAACCCCAAGAGAGTAGCAAATTTTCAAGAAGATATGCTTAATATTTTAAGTTCTCATGTTGTTGATATTGCAAATAAGTTAGATCATAATTTAGATCAACATATAGAAAGTTATCCTCAAATGCCCCAAAATATTCAGGAAAATTCATTCTGATTATTACAATCTAGGTTGGGAAAATCGTTTGAATTTTAACATGAATAATAATTTTGGAGGAGAAGAACAATTTTGGGAAGATAATCAATTTAGTGGGACGTGTAATTGAAATAATCAGGACTATTATAATGTTGAACTTTATTTTCCTCATAATTTTAACTTCAACCCCAGAATGAGGAGAAAGATTTATTAGAAGAGGTTGTTATTTAAATGGAGAGTGAGCTGGAGTGTCAAAGGACCGCAATAAAGAATATGGAAAGCCAATTGGGGCAGATTAATAAATTAATTAATAATCATCTTCAATTTAACTCCAACCCACAGGATGAAGAGAAGAAGTTAATGTTAAAAGAGGTTGGATTCAAAGGACAAGTGAATTGAAAAATCAAGAGGTCGTACTAAGGAATATAGAAAACTAACTGGGGCAAATTATTAATGCAAATAACAGGTACCCCCCCAGAGAGTTTACCTAGTGAACTTGAGATTAACCTTAAAGAGATGAATGATGAGGAATATAAAGTTATCGAACTATTATTTAGAAGAGAATTTGAGGATATGTTTCAAAAGAACTTTGATTTGAGAAATGAGGATAAGGAGATTGAAAGACAAATGGAAAAACTCTCAATGGAACTAGAAAAACTTATTTCCTCAACTAAGATAAATATAGAAAGACCACATCTACCATTTACTCAGTACCAAGGTTAAGAATTGAAAGAAAACACTGAACAAAAGAGTAACCAAGAAGAATTTGATCCAGAATATGAATTATCTAGAGGTAATCCGATAAAAAAATTAGGAGATCATGAAGTATCTTATAAAGATCCATTTCTTATAAAATTTAAGGATAATATTAATATGAAAATTGAGAAAATCACTAGAAGAATATTGGATCTAGAAAGAAATATGAAGAACAAGGATATGAATCAATCTGAAATAAAAGAGTTGAAAGAAAAAAATAAATTCGAGGACTTTATAGGAATCACTGGATCTGGAAAAGATTGAGTGATTGATCAAGGAATACTTAAATGAAATTTTGATCCAGGTGGAATCATTTTTTGGGCTAACAACGTTAAATAAAACACTTTATGAGAGGCAGTCCATATTTATCAGTGTAGTTTGATTTAATGTGCTTGAGAGTTCTGATTATTAGTGTTGTGTTGTGTTTGTTTTAGTGTGGATTGATTAGTTTGATTGATGATTGGTAGATGATTGAATTGTTAGTAGTTTGATTTTCTTTTTGTGTGTCATGAGAGAAGTGCTTTCTTAACTTCTTATTATGGTTAGACTTGTATGTTATGTTGTAGTAGTTGGATTGAAGAGTCCACTTCAACTCGGGTCTCACCTGGACTTGTGTTTTACAAGAGACATCATGAATTTTGACAGTGACAATTACATCTCAACTTTATTACTTCCTTTCTTTGACCTTGTTTTCATTTGATAGGAGTAGCTAGCTTATTTGATGAGTAACATTTGGATGATATTACACTATCCTTATAATTGCTAGATGTGCTTAATTATGGGATATAGTGATGCCTGGGGTTGGTACTTAAGAACCAATATATTAGGAATAATCTTATCATTGGGATTAGAATCTATTAAATCATTTATAAGTACCCAATATGTATGTGTAGTGATTCCGTTAGAAATTGGAAGTAAGTTAGTGAGATGTGATGAGCTAAACAAAAAATTGACCCCATTTATCATGTGTGTTTGTGTTTGTGTTACAATAATATAAAGATTTGGAGAACACATAAAGATGTATATATTCCTATGAAGATACCTATTCTGCTCGTTAGACCTTTCTTTAAATTTTATGAAGCATGTTTAGTTTAGATTTACTTTCTACTACATGATTTCTATCCTGATAAATAATTGTAGATGTTTTTATAGACATTTTGGGTAGATAAAATTTTTAAACTTTTTTTTTTCGTACTTATATATTTTGTACTAAATGTTATACATGTTAAAAATTAAGTTTAGTGGTAGGAAGAAAAATAAAATTTTAAAGTGAGTATATTTCTTTTTAGTTTAGTATTATTGCATGCATGTTTTAGGCTAGATTTACTTTCTTCTGCTGTTATTCTATCCTGATTATGAATGTATATGAATTTGATAGGATGTTATAGTAGTTATTAGATTCAACTTTTACTTTTTCTTCCTGCTAAATTTTACGAAATTGATTGCAAAATATTTTAAAATTTAAGTTTGGGGGGAAGAAAATTTTCTTTAAAAGAATGAAACTAAATTTTATTTGTTCTCAATTAGCTATATTTTAAAATTTTAATTTAACACAACCTTTGTTATTAGAGGCTAACTTTAGATAACTATATTTGTGTTTCTAAATATATAGTAGACTTAGGTAAAAGTTTTCAATAATGAAAGTTGATTCTGGAGTTAAGATATTTGGTACAAAAGAATAAGACTATGCTTTTCTATTTAAAGTAAAGGAAATTGTATTTTTGAAATATTAAGAATCTTAGAGTTTCATGTAAGAAGAAAAGATTGATGCTTTATAAAAAATCTTCAAAGCTAATATGAATTTATTAAATGAAGGAATGTGAAAAGTTTTTAACTTTAAGAAGAGGATAGTGAAGTACAAAATTATTAAAGGCTATCCAGATATAGTAATCCTCGCATGAAAAAGAAAAAAAGAAATGATTAAAAATGATCCTAAAAGAAAAAAAAATGAAAAAGAAAAGCAAAGTATATGAGGAGAAGCTTGAGGAGATGCCTAATCAAAAATTGGATTCACTTGAATTAACTTGAGGAAGAAGGTTTTATTACATTTTTTAAACTTGCATTTGAGTATTAGTATCCTTACTAATAAAGTTCTCAAGAAGTTATTTTTCATATGAATATTCTAAGTGACTTTAATATGACAAAGTGAAATTCTTCTTGAAATGAATAGAGAATCAGAAATCTTAGACTTGATTACTAGATGTTTTTGTACTTTAGTTTTGACTTAAGTTGTTAACATTTTTTCTTAAGTTGTGCTATTATATTTAGTAGACCAAATTGTAGAAATTTAGAAGTTAAACTCTCTACCATTAGTCATAACTTTTATGTAGTAAATGTATTACTTGAGGACAAGTAACAATTAAGTTTGGGAAATTTTGATACTCCTAAAAAATGACTACTTTTTCATATATATTTTATGCTTAATTTTAATGATTTTTAATGATATTATACTTTAAAGAAAGGTATTTTGCATATTTTTGGTTCCAGAAACAAGAAATGGAGTTTTGGAGAAAAAGAAGTAAAAACAGTGCAATTTGGAGCTAAAACGAGCAAAAAAAAAATTCTGTAGTGACACATTTCAATGTCTGTCTATGATTAATCTCATTTACACTTATAACACATTTTTTAATGAAATTATACTTTAAAGAAAGGTTATTTTCATGCTTATTTTGTAAGTCTATCTATTAGGAACGAAACACAACTGAAATGGGGTGAAACAGAGCTAAAAAAGCCAAACGGAGCGAAATAGTGGAGCTGCAGCAGACCGGCGCCAACGGCTCCTGAGTTCAGAGAAGTGACAAAAAGTGGCGCCGATGTCACTCAGACCGACGTCGACAGTGCTCGAGACGGTTATGAACCAATTTTTGGTGGATTTTGATGTTCTATAAGGCTCCCAAGTGATTCAAACACCTCACGAAGTGATTCAATGATATCTAGACACTTGGAGAAGGCTCTTGAATGAAGAGACATGTCTTTTAGATGAATAGATTTGTCTCTTGGGAAAAAAGGAGGAAATTTGTGTCTTTAAAAAAGAGGGCTTGGCGCCTCTCATGTGCGTGCGTGTGTGGGGGTTTTTGTGTGTGTGTGTGTGTGTGTGTGTGTGTGTGTGTGTGCTTGCTTGAGTGTGTGTGAATGTGTGTAGAGTAAATTATTATGTGTGGAGAGGATTTTCTTGAAGAATTGTAAGAGGAGAAGGAATGTGGGAGGGTTTTTCTTTATTACACTTCTAAGAGAGAATTTAGTGTTGATTATAAAGAGAGAAAGTACTACAAGGTAACTTCGAGGGATTTGCTTGAGGAGGAGGCTAAGATAAGTTGTGTTCTTTCATTTCTTTATTTTGTAAAATTGTTTTTATATATCTAATATGTGTTTTTTTGTATCTTCCTCATGAGTTCTAAGTAGAANCGAGACCTCTACGAGATTATGCAAATCCTACAGCAGATGAAATTCACTTATCTATCCAAAATACTGATGTAGATGCTAATTCATTTAAGCTTAAGACTACAACAGATGAAATTCACTTATCTATCCAAAATCTTGATGTAGCTTCTAATTCATTTGAGCTTAAATTTGAAATTCACTTATCTATCCAAAATCCTGATGTAGCTGCTAATTCATTTAAGCTTAAACCTAATCCAAATGGTACAAAACAATCAATTCAGAGGCACACCAAATGAAGATCCTAATTTACACCTCGCGGTACAAAACAATCAATTTGGAGGTACACCAAATGAAGATCCTAACTTACACCTCGCTAGTTCTCTATCCAACATCCTGATGTAGCTGCTAATTCATTTGAGCTTAAACCTGCTATTATCCAAATGACAATCAATTTGGAGGTACACCAAATGAAGATCCTAATTTACACCTCGCTAGTTTTTTAGAACCTTGTGCTACCTTTAAATATGATAGAGTTTCGAACGAAGCTGTTAGACTTAGACTTTTTTCTTTTTCACTTAGAGATAAGGCTAAGATGTGGTTAAATTCTTTAGCACCCGGATCTATTAGAACTGGGGAGAACTGTCACAGAAATTTCTATCCAAATATTTCCCTCCATCCAAAACTGCTAAACTAAAAATGACCTTTCACAGAAATTTCTATCCAAATATTTCCCACCAGGATCTATTAGAACTTGGGGAGAACTTTCACAAAAATTTCTATCCAAATATTTCCTTGGATCTATTAGAACTTGGGGAGAACTTTCACAGAAATTTCTATCCAAATATTTCTCTCCATAAAAAACTGCTAAACTTAGAAATGACATAACATCATTCTGTCAGATTGATGGAGAGTCAATATATAACTATTAGAACTTGGAGAGAACTGTCACAAAAATTTCTATCCAAATATTTCCCTCCATCCAAGGTATTAGAACTTGGGGAGAACTTTCACAGAAATTTCTATCCAAATATTTCCCTCCATCCAAAGCTGTAGAAATGACATAACATCGTTCTATCAAATTGATGGAGAGTCAATATATGAAGCTTATTAGCACCAGGATCTATTAGAACTTCGGGGAGAACTGTCACAGAAATTTCTATCCAAATATTTCCCTCCATCCAAAACTGCTAAACTAAAAATGACCTTTCACAGAAATTTCTATCCAAATATTTCCCTCCATCCAAAACTGCTAAACTTAGAAATAACATAACATCAAAGGCTAAGATGTGGTTAAATTTGTTAGCACCAGGATCTATTAGAACTTCGGGAGAACTTTCATTTTTTCACTTAGGGATAAGGCTAAGATGTGGTTAAATTCGTTAGCAGCTGGATCTATTAGAATTTGGGGAGAACACCAGGATCTATTAGAACTTGGGGAGAACTTTCACAAAAATTTCTATCCAAATATTTCCTTGGATCTATTAGAACTTGGGGAGAACTTTCACAGAAATTTCTATCCAAATATTTCTCTCCATAAAAAACTGCTAAACTTAGAAATGACATAACATCATTCTGTCAGATTGATGGAGAGTCAATATATAACTATTAGAACTTGGAGAGAACTGTCACAAAAATTTCTATCCAAATATTTCCCTCCATCCAAGGTATTAGAACTTGGGGAGAACTTTCACAGAAAATTTCTATCCAAATATTTCCCTCCATCCAAAACTGCTAAACTTAGAAATGACATAACATCATACTATCAGATTGATGGAGAGTCGATATATGAAGCTTGGGAGAGATTTAAAGATCTTCTTAAGAAGTGCCTACATCATTTGTTACCAGATTGGTTGATAATTCAAAGTTTTTATAATGGATTAGTGGGATCTCTTAGATTGATTATAGATGCTGTGCCTGGTGGTTCTTCAATGTCAAAACCTTTTGATGAGGCTTATTCGTTAATACAAGAGATGGCTACCAAAAATTTTCAATGGCTCTCTGAAAGGATAAATCCTAAAAGAGTAGCTAGTATCCACGATTTTGATGTAATTTCTATGTTAGCTTCACAGATTGCTGTAATATCAAAGAAATTAGATCATTATGGAATGAATTATTCTCCAACACCTACTATGACGGAATAGAATTCATATGGGCAATTTGTGGATTTTCAACCTTCTTGTGAGACTTTAAATGTATTAACAATTGGCCAAATAATCCTTACTCAAAATATTAAAACCCAGGTTGGAAGAGTTATCCTAACTTGAATTGGAGTAATAATTCTTATACAAATCAACAATGGGCGAACAACCGAGTGAACCCATTGGAAAATTCATCCAACCAAGAAAATATTAATTATAGACCTTCTTATCCTCCACGATTTAACAGTAACACTTAATGTAAGGAAAAAAAGTTGTCTATGGAAGATATGGTACTAAATATGGGTTAACAATTGCAGAATCAAGGAAATCAATTACAAATTTAAGAAAACCAGTTACAAAATCAAGGAACGACTATCAAGAATATTAAAAATCAATTGGGGCATATCGTTACTGCGCTTAGTAACCCAACATTGGGAACTTTTCCTAGTACTGTGGAAGCAAATCCTAAAGATAAGGGAAAAGAACAAATAAAAATGATACAATTACGAAGTAGAAAAGAATTAGAAACAAGAGTGCAGAAAGAAATAGAAACTGAAAAAGAGAAAGTGGATACAGAGAAAGAAAAGGTTCACGAATACCCAGATTTAAAATATCCACTTACACCAATGAAAATTATTGTGGAAAAACCTCCACCACCGTTTCCTCAAAGATTGAAGTAAAATAAAGAGAATAAACACACCAATGAAAATTACTGTGGAGAAACCTCCACCACTGTTTCCTCAAAGATTGAAGCAACACAAAAAGGATAAATAATTCTCCAAGTTTTTAGAAATTCTTAAGAAATTAATAGTAAATATTCCCTTCGTAGAAGCTTTAGAGCAAATGCCCAATTATGTGAAATTTATGAAAGATATACTGATATTCCATTCGTAGAAGCTTTAGAGCAAATGCCCAATTATGTGAAATTTATGAAAGATATTTTGACCAAGAAAAGGAAGTTCATTGATAATGAGACTGTTGCACTTAGAATTATTCAGAAAAAGCTTCCTGAAAAATTAAAAGATCCAGGTAGTTTCACTATACTGGGTTCTATCGGTGAAAAATTTTATGGAAGAGCTTTATGTGATTTGGGAGCAAGCATTAATCTTATGTTATCGGTGAAAAATTTTATGGAAGAGCTTTATGTGATTTGGGAGCCAGCATTTAACTTTATGTATCGATGAAAAATTTTATGGAAGAGCTTTATGTGATTTGGGAGCCAGCATTAATCTTATGCCTATATCAATTTTCAAAAGACTAGGATTAGGAGAAGTCTCACCTACTTCTGTAACTCTTCAATTATCGCTTTATGTGATTTGGGAGCCAGTATTAACCTTATGCCTCTATCAATTTTCAAAAGACTAAGCTCTCACCTACTTCTGTAACTCTTCAATTAGCAGACCGATCAGTTACATATCCTAAGGGAGTTTTAGACCTTATGCCTCTATCAATTTTCAAAAGACTAGGATTAGGAGAAGTCTCACCTACTTCTGTAATCAATTAGCACAATTTTCAAAAGATTAGGATTAGGAGAAGTCTCACCTACTTCTGTAACTCTTCAGTTAGTGAATCGTTCAGTTACATATCCTAAGGGAGTTATAGAAGATGTGTTAGTAAAAGTGGACAAATTTATAAAGTTACTTATCCTAAGGGAGTTATAGAAGATGTGTTAGTAAAAGTTGATAAATTTATCTTTTTTGTGGATTTCATTGTTTTAGATATGGAGGAAGATAAAGAAATACCTATAATTTTAGGGAGAACTTTTTTAGCTACTGGAAAATAGGAAGATAAAGAAATACCTATCATTTTAGGGAGACCATTTTTAGCTACTGGAAAAGCTATTGAGATGTTCAAAAAGGAGAATTAACTATGAGAGTAAATGATCAAGAAGTGACTTTTAACATTGTGAAATCATATGTTTAAAAGGACCTATCATTTTAGGGAGACCATTTTTAGCTACTGGAAAAGTTATGATAGATGTTCAAAAAATATAATTAACTATGAGAGTTAACGATCAAGAAGTGACTTTTAACATTGCAAAATCTATGAAATACGCTGCTGTTGAAAGAGATAATGAATTTTTTCACATGGAAATTAGTGAACATCTATTATATTTTAAAAAATATTTTGAAGGAAAAGAACATTTTCAAGACAAAGATAAAGTTATTTTGGATCAAATAGAATATGAAGAAATAAATTATGTTCGGGAAAGGTTTGAGATGTTGGATTTGAAGAGAATGATGAAGTTATTTTGGACGAATTAGAAAATGAAGAATTAGATTATATTCAGGAAAGATTTGAGATGTTGGATATTACAAAAATGCTGATAAGAATCTATTTCCATCAATTATAAAACCACCTGAACTTGAGTTGAAAGTATTACCTAGCCACTTGAAGTATGTATATGTTCAGGAAAGATTTGAGATGCTAGATATTACAGGAAATGCTGATAAGAATCTAGTTTCATCAATTATAAAACAATCTAAACTTGAGTTGAAAATCTAACCACTTGAAGTATGTGTTTCTGGGAAACTCATCTACATTACCTGTTATTATATCTTCAAATTTAAATGATTTGCAAGAGCAAAGACTTTTGGATACATTAAAAAGATATAAGAAAGCTTTAGGTTAGAACTTAGCTGATATTAAAGGAATCAGTCATTCGATCTGTATGCATAGCATTATATTGGATGAACAATATAAATCAAGAGTTGATCCATAAAGGAGATTAAACCCAATGATGAAAGAAGTAGTCAAGAAGGAAATTTTGAAATGGTTAGACACTGGAATTATATATCCTATTTCAGACGGTGCTTGGATAAGTTCAATTCATTGTGTTCCTAAGAAAGGAGGAGTGACTGTTGAAGCAAAAAAAATAATGAATTAATACCTATCAGACAAGTTACTAGGTGGCATATTTGCATTGATTATATAAAATTAAACACTGCCACTAAGAATGATCATTTCCCTTTACCATTCCTAGACCAAATATTGGACAGACTTGTTGGGCACAAATATTTTTGTTTCTTAGATGGATATACCGACTGCCATCAAGTTCTTATTGCTCCTCAGTATCAAGAAAATCATTTACTAGTCCTTTTGGAACTTTTGCTTTTCAAAGAATGCCTTTTGGATTATGTAATGCATTGGATATATCGGTTACCATCAAATTGCTATAACTCCAAAGGATCAAGAAAAGACAACATTTATTTTGGAACTTTTGCTTTTTGAAGAATGCCTTTCGGATTATGTAATGCACCTGCAACATTCCAAAGAAGTATGATGTCTATATTTAGTAAGTTAATTGATGATGTAAAAGAAGCATTTATGGATGATTTTTTAATATTTGGAACATCATTTGATGCATGCTTAAATTATCTTGAAAAAGTTTTGGAGTTATGTGAAAGAACTAATTTAGTTCTAAAATTGGAGAAATGTCAATTTATGGTTGCAGGAGGAATTGTGTTAGGGCATAAAATTTCAGAAAATTATATCGAAGCAGACCCTGCAAAATTTCAAGTTATATCTAAATTAACACCTCCAACTAATGTAAGAGGGGTTAGAAGTTTTCTTGGACATGTTGGTTTTTACAAGAGTTATATTAAAGATTTTTTAAAAATTACCAAACCTCTATGCCAACTCTTATAAAAGGACAAGAATTTTGAATCTACTGAAAACAGTTTAAATATCTTTGAGTTATTAAAAGAAAAACTAATCACAGCCCCTATTATAATTTCACCTAATTGGGAGAAACCATTCGAACTGAAGTGCGATGCTAGTGATTATGCTATTTGGAGCTGTTCTTAGACAAAGGTATGATAAGATTTTTAAAGTATATACTACGCTAGTAAAACTCTTAACGATGCTCAAATTAACTACACTGTTATTAAAAAGAGTTACTGGCGCTAGTAAAACTCTTAACGATGCTCAAATTAACTACACTGTTACTAAAAAAGAGTTACTGGAACTGTATACTTTTGACAAATTTAGATCTTATTTAATTGGGACTAAATGTGTTGTGCACACTGATCACTCTGCTTTAAATATCTGATGCAAAAGAAGGATGTCAAACAAAGGTTAACTAGATAGATACTTTTACAAGAGTTGTGGTTATTGATAGAAAGGGAACTGATAATCAAATTGCTGATCATTTATCGAGATTAGAATATCATGAATTATCTGACACCGACAATGAAAGTACAGGCAGTTTCCCTGATGAAGAACTCTATAATATTAATGAGTGAAAAATACCATGATATGTTGATATTGTTAATTATATTGTAAGTGATATTTTTCCGCCTATGCTGACATTGCAACAGTAAAGGAAATTCATTCATGTCGCAAAAGCATATTTTTGGGATGAGCCTAATTTATATAAACAATGTAAGGATCTTATTATGAGAAGATATGTACCTTACAAAGAAACTAAACTAATCATTCAGAAATTTCATCATTCTGAATTTGTAGGACATTTTGGGATTGATAAAACTACTTATAAAATTTTACAAGCTGGATTCTATTAGCCTACTCTCTTTAAAGATGTTTACAGGCACATAAAAACTTGTGATCGTTGCCAATGAGTAGGCAATATATTTAGAAGAAATAAAATGCCTCTGAATTTCATGTTAGAAGTTGAGATCTTTTATGTTTGGGGATTAGATTTCATGGGACCTTTTATTCCTTCATCTGGGAACTTATACATATTAATTGCGGTGGACTACGTTTCAAAGTGGATTAAAGCACAAGCTTTAACTCATTGTGACGCTAAAAGTGTTTCAAGATTCTTAATGAAAAATATTTTCACTAAATACAGAATGCCGAGAGTGATTATCACTGATGGAGGGTCCCATTTTAGGAAAAAAATACATTCAGATATTGGCAAAAAAGTTTAATATTATTCATAGAATCTCTGCTTCCTATCACCCTCAAACTAGTGGGTTAGTTGAAGTTTCTAATAGATAGATTAAACAAAAACTTGAGAAGACTGTAAACCCTAGTAGAGTAGATTTGTATACCAGACTGGATACCGTATTGTGGGCTTACAGAACTTCTTATAAAACTTCTATTGGAATGACTCCTTACAGGCTGACTTTTGGAAAGACTTGTCACTTACTAGTAGAATTGGAGCATAAAGCATATTGGGTGATTAAAGAATTCAATTATAATTTAAAAGATGTTGGTGAGAAGAGATTGTTACAAATGAATGAATTGGAAGAGTTAAGAAATGAATCTTTTGATAACAACATAATTTATAAAGAGAAACTAAAGTTATGGCATGATTGTAAGATTAAACAAAACTTTGAACCAGGACAAGAAGTTTTGCTTTACAATACAAGGCTGAAGTTATTCCCTGGGAAATTGAAGTCTCGTTGGTTAGAACCCTTTACTGTGACTCAATTTTATACTTACGGAGCTATTGAAACTGAAGATCAAAAGACTGGGAATAAATTTAAAGTAAATGGACACAGATTAAAGCCATATTTTGAGGGTAAATGACATTTTAAAGAGGTTTTAATGGTCAGTCAACCTGAGTAATACCTGAATAGGTCGGGCTGACGACATTAAAACAAGCGCTTTATGGGAGACAAACCATAGTTATCTTTATTTTTATTGCGATTATAGTGTTTTTATTTAAAATTATCATTAATTTGTGGTAGTATTGAACTCTACTACTCATATTTACCCTTGAATCATCATAAAAATTGGATCCATAGAAAAAATTGGGATGCATTCGGACCAAAGCGAAACGATAAAATTTTTGCCTTCGGTGCCGACGGCGGGTTTTTCTTGAGAGTCCAGGAAATTAATTCTAAAGGCTAGTCGATGGCATCATCGACATCGCCGACGGCGAGAACGGCGGGATGATGGTTTCTGGAGTTTGAAATAATGGTTTTTAGTGGTTTTAGGTGGGAGTTACTCCCTATAAACTTCTAAATTTGGTTCTTAAGTTCGTATTACCCCAAAAATAAATTGAAACTCCACTAAATTCATCCCTATGGCGTCCAATTCCACTGAAAACCTTATATTTTGAGTGTATAACTGGAGAAAGTTCATTAGTTCCGAGGCGTAGTGAATCTTCAACAAAGTGCTGAGAAAGAGGAGATTAATCAAAGATAGAGGATTCGTGAATTGAGGATTGAACAATCCTTCGATAGCAATTGAAGAGATGATTGTGCGAAAATGATGGGAAGTGTTGTGCTACACTACAGCCGTCGTAGTCTTTCATTTGGTGAAGGATTTTTATGCTAATTTGCAAGGAATCAACCAGGGAGTCGTATATGTGTGAGGTAGATGGATAAATTTTAGTCCTGCACGGATTAATGAGTTATATATGATCAAGAATGTTCATGTCTGCCATTATTTCAACTTCGTCCCGACAAGAAACCTAATGAATGAGATCTACCAATATTTGACGGACGAGACTGAAGACTGGGAAATGAGAAAAAACAGGTATGTTAGTTTTTCTGCAACACTTATAAACCCCGTTTCTAAACACTGGCACTTCTTCATTTCTGTAAAACTATTACCGACGATGAGGATTGGTAAAGTTACCAAAAAAAGTGTTATTCTAAATTACTGCATCCAAATGGGACTGTCGATCGATATTGGATCGATAATTGTGAAGTCTGTTTTGGGTCGGATCGTTCATGGATCAAATTATGGGCTTGGTCATCCTTCAACAATTTTCTTACTTTACAGTCAGTTACAAGTTTCTCATGAGAATTGGGAAAAGTTCTTCTACCTTGGAAGCCTTTGGACCCAACCGAGAAGTTCCCAGCTAATGAAGATGAGAATGATATGTCTATTATTGTGGATCACAATCTTAGAATTCACTTCTTATTCAGTCTTTAGTTCTGGACAAGACACTAGCGATACTGCATAGAATTAAGAAACTAGAGAAACAGGTGCAAATGTTATGAATGCAATTAACAATATATCTTATTTTTTTGATCATCTAGACTGGAGGATGAAAGAGCATTTTGATCACTCTGGACATATCAAAGGAAGTTTGATACAATTGATGAGGAAGATGGGATTTATAGAAGAGGACTCTACTGAAGAATTCTCATACCGACCCTTCTATAACCTCTTCATTCATGTTCAATCGATGGGTGATAACAGAGGAGAAACAAACACAGAATCGGAAGAGTAGTAGATTTACTTTGCCACGTGTATGTCTAAGTGTGTGATTTGATTTGAACTTATGTGCTTAGGTCACTTTCTAAATTTGCTTTTAGATCTCAGTATAGTTGATATTGAGCATAGGATGTTTGTTTTCATCATTTAGAGTGTTGTGGCTTGGATTGCAACGCTGAATTGATGTATTGAGGTTGAGAAAATACCAAAGTTATGTGTGTCATATAACGTGTATTGTAACTAATGGAATTTATATATAATTGTAAGTTTTTGTGTTGTGAATGTTTATTTGGGTTAGTACATCATTTAATCACTTAAAATTTTTGTCTACAATGATTGAACGGATGTTGTCGAGGCTCGAAATTGATAAAAATTGCAAAATTTAGAAAATTGAACCAATTTTGAAAATCTCACCGACGGCGCCATCGATGCCGCCGATCGTGGATTTTTCTCGAGACTTAGGCTATTTAATTCAATAGATCTCGCTGATGGCATTGAAGACCCCGCCGATGGCGATACCCTGAAAAAAAACACTTTTAACCTCGATTTTGACCAGTCAACCGCCACTATTCATCATCTCCTTCCTCTTAAAAAATGAAAATTTTGATCTAAGGCTTGAAGATCTTGGATTTGGGGTGATTTCAAAGCATTTAGACACCGGATTTTATCATCTCTCGGTAAGAGCTTCACTCTAACCTAAAAATATTTTATTTTCACCTTAAATTTCTTCCACATTGAGAAGATCTGAAAAAATTGAGAATGTGGAGAAAATATTTTGAAGAAATTTATGAAATTTAGATTTGAACTCTTAGAGTCACTCTTGGAAGCCATTATTTGAGTATTTGAACTGTATTTTGGAATTTATTATAATTTTGATTAGATTGACATGGCTCCGCGACAAAAGAGGTGACTTTAGTTTGAGAGTCTCGTTTCATCAATGCAAAGGCTCAGCCGAGATTTACTTCAATATTTGAAGGAAAGAAATGCATACAAGATCATGTTTTTGAGAGTCCAGGAGGAGAAGTTGAACGGGTTATTATCGAACGGAGGTGGGAAAACTTCTCTTATACCACCAATAAGGCTGTTGTGAATATTTTGGAAGAATTTTATGCCAATACGTTCTATTCTCAGGACGAAACCGTTTGAGTAAGGGGTTTCTTTGTTGAGTTTAGTGCCGCCCAAATTAACTCATTTTATGAAGTCCCAGATTCCTATAGCTGCAATTATGAAACCTTCAGTACAATGGAAGGCCCACTGAACGATGTTATCAACTTTCTCACTGATGGGAAAGGGACATGGAAGATAAAGCAATGAGAAAGGGTAAATTTTTCTGCTTCCATGTTGAATGCCACATCTAAAGCGTGACATTATTTTATTTCCTCTACTATGTTACCTACCTATCACCATAGTGAGGTAACAAGAAATAGAGCTATTCTGAATTTCTGTATTCAGAATAATTGAATTATAAATGTAGGGAGAATTATTTATAAGAATACATTGACCACGGAAAAGAGTAAATCAAGTGGAGGTCTGGGACATCCTAACCTCATTTATGCACTTTGCCAACTTTCTGGAGTTGAAGCCGAAGATGATGAAGAATGGGTTTACCCTATGAAACCCATTAGTAAAGTTAATTTGAAGACGTTTGAATCCCATGAAAAATGGAGATCTAGGAGAAGGAGTTAAGAACCTTCTACTAGTAGAGATATCCCCTTTACTATTTATGGCCTTCCTTCATCTAGCTCCCCTACCCTGAATGATTTAATGAATGAGTTAACCTTGTAGCTGAAGATTATAGAGAAATTAAATGAAGAATTGAGAGATTAGAACATAGACATGATTATGATAGTGAGTACCTACAAAGGCATTCTGACTTTGAGATAGCTTACTACGAAACTCTGGCCTGACACTATAGAGGTGAGCCTGATGTTACTTTTCCTGAATGCCCCCGTTATCCTCAGTATCAGCTCAATCCACCTGCTGACCAGGGAGACGAGGATATAGTTGGGATTTTGATATATGATAGTAATTGATGTACTTTTATTTTTGTAATTTTGTAATAAAGATAGATGTTTTTGTGTCTGTACTTTCATTTTTTTTGTGTTACAATTGGATAATTTTTAATTATTGTTTTAAATGTTTAGTGTGGTAGTTGAAATTTGCATGTGTAGTTATAATAGATGTTGATTAGTACTTTGTAAATTTTTAATGTGATGTGACTTTTATTTGCATTTTAATATATTTGTAATTATTTTTTTTGTTTAGTATTGTGGCTGTGTTAGCGAAATATTGTGTTTGTATAATGTTTAGTTTTGTACTTATTTCACAATTTCATTACCCAACAAATTCTCAAATAATTTAAATGTATAGAAAGCTCCTAATATTACAGACCAGCTGAAGTTAAAATTTTGAGAAGGAACTGCAAAAATTTCAGAATGATGAAAATGCCTAAAGTATTGAGGTATGATTTATATTTAGAATTTTCTTTCCACCTGTATCATTCCATATTGAAAATTTTAAGTTTGGGGAGGGAACAAAAAGATTAACTATTAGATGTTCTCAATTTTAATACTTTTAAAAATTATTAATATGATTTTTTGTATTAAATTTAATTCAGATAACTATATTTTGTAGATATTTAAATATTATAGTAGATTTAACGGAATATTTTTGTAAGGAAAAATAATTTTGTAGATTAAGATATTTAGTATAAGAGAATAAGACTATAGTTAACTATTTAAAGTAAAGAAAACTATATTTTGAAATATTAAGAATCTTAGGAATTCATTTGAGAAGAAAAGATTGGGGCTCAATGATGTAAAAGCTATGAAATACTTATAAGGTAAAGGAATGCTTTGAGTTTCAAATTTAAGGAAGAAAGGTGATGTTCAAAATCATTAAAGGCTATTCAGATATAGTATTTCTCACTTGAAAAAGAAAAAAAGAAAGGATTGACAACAATCTTTGAAAAGAAAATAAAAAATATATATATGATTGAAAGCAATCCAAATAAAAAAAAAAGAAAAAAATATATAAGGGAGTGCCTAATAAAAAATTGGCTTCACTTGGACCTACCTAAAGGGAAAACCTAAATACATTCTTGAACTTATACTTATGGATTAGCATCTTTTACTAGTATTGTTCTCATGAATTTCCTATCATTTGAATATTCTAAGTGACTTGATATTACAATATATAGTCATTCTTGAAATGAATAGAAAACTAGAACTCTTTAACTTGATGACTAGATAGTCTTGTACCTAGAGAGTTAATTTAATTACATGAATTTTTTCTAAAAATCTCACTATGGTATTTACATAAATTGAACTTATAGTATTTCTTAATTAAGACTTTACTACAATGTATCATAATTTTTATGTAGTACTAAAATTACTTGAGGACAAGTAATAGTTAAGTTTGGGAGATTTTGAGCAAAGAAAAATATGTTGAGAATTTCATACCTATTTTATACTAATATTGATGATATTGCACTTTAAAGAAGGGTTTTTTTTTTATGTTTTGTAGCAGGTATGTTGAGTTATGGTCATTGGAGCAAAAAGTGCAAATAGGAACGAATTTGGAGCAAGAAGGAACCAAATATGAAGATTTGAACTAGGGCGCCGACGGAGAGCCCATCGGTGCCGACAACGGGTTTTTCCCGAGAGTCCAAAATCAAATATTCTAGGTGGCCACCGACGGCGAGAGTGGCGGTTCTCTTACCAGGTGCATTGAATGTGGACGATTTTTTAAGGGACGCTTAGGAAACTCTTGGAAAACTCTTCTAAAAATTTAAAAGAAACATTTGGGCCAAAAAAGAGGAGCCCCGTGGTGGTTTCCACTGAGTTTTTGTTGTTTGTAGAGTGTAGAGAGTTTAATTTAGGGTTAGTATTGTAAGGAATTCTTTGAGAGATTGTAAGAGTTGAGGGAAAGTGAGAGATTTCTTCCTCCTTGTCGCTCCGAAGAAGAATTCTTTGTGCTGTAAAGGAAGGAAGAGATTCAAAGGAACTTCGGGGAGTTTTCTTATGGAGGAAATAGAGATAAGTGGTATTTACTTATTGAAGTTTGTACGACTTTACTTTTATATATAATTTCTAAGTTTTGTTACTTATTGTAGTTTGTATGACTTTGCTTTTATATATGAAATCTAAGTTTTGTCGTATCTTCTCCATGAGTTCTGAGTAGTTTTCTCTGTCTTTCTCCTTGTCTTAAGATTTTGTGAAATGGTGATTTGAATTGGTTGAGCCATGAGAATGTTAAAGAAGTTGTAATGATCTTTTCACTTAGATCTTAATTTACTTTCAATCTGGACAATTGATTTTTTAAAATACGTTGAGAGTTTTATAACTAAATTGAAGATTACATCCAAGATTTAAGGAGGTCAAAGTCCTTGAAAGTTGGGTGCAAATAAATAGGGAAATAAAATTATCGGGCCTAGAATTGGAGATTTTAGAGTGACATACTAAAATCCTCAATTTGGTCCTATCGTTTGGGTGCTGAAGTGCAGATCTTAGCCCTCAGGTGAAGGGAACGTGGGAGCTCTGAAGTGAGAGTCGGTATCCTCCCAACCTAGCCGCAGATTCAGTAATCAAGCATAGGATTAGTCATTTTTCTTTATGCCTGGACCAAAGGGTAAAGAATAATTATTCTCCTATTTGACACAATACAATTTGAACTAATTCACTTTATGCATTCACTTTAATTTCTTGACAAGGAGAAGGACGTTTTACATTAGAAACTTTATTAGTAGAATTAGTTAATTAAGAGTTTGTTAAAATTACATATTTATTTCCATTGTCTATTAGTGACAAATAAGCAATTTGAGCTGTATTATTGTGATTAAAAATTGATTTTCTAAATCGTAGTTCGTAGCTTCTAGTATTACTCCCTGTGGGATCGATATCCAAGACTTCATTAGAGCCCTGTATTACTTGAGCGATACGTATACTTGAGTTGATAAATGTGACTTTGCAATTATTGAATATTTTATACACATTTTTATCAAATCTATAACCGCTGTCATGTTTTTGGTGTGTTTGCCGGGGACTTAAATCTTCTAGCAACAGTATCAAATTCTTGTATTTTTAAGCATATACAAAGTCGCTGTCAATTCCTAAAATACCCAAAAATTTCCAAAATTAAAGAAATACCCTTGGTGACCCAAGCTTCCCCAAAACTCCCAAAATCATCTCAAATGTCTCCAAAACAAATTTGGACCCTTCAATTAAATCTAATTTGACCAATTTGACCAACTTTGACAAAAAGCCCCAAATTGCCCTTAAGGGCATAATTTCCCTCAAATTAACCCCAATATTGAACCAATTTGATCCCAATCTTCTACAATTTCAATTTTAAGCTCCAATTCTTTCAGAACAAAATCAATTAAAACCAAATCCAAGTCCAATTGACTCACATTGTGAACCCAATTTATATCCAAACCATAATCCCTAATCATGACCATATGGTCTAATCTCACCCAATTGAACACCTATAACCGACTCACCTGCTCCAATTTGGTTCTCAAACCATGTATAACATTCCTACAAACCAAATTAAACCCTCAATATGCCTTGGTCAAGCTTCAATTTCACCCAATTTTAACCCAAATCCAAAATTCCCAAATTTGCCCCAATTTAGCCATGTGCCCAAATTTTACCAAATTGAATGGCCTAACCCAAAAATTGACACCCAATTGATGTTGAGAAAACTTCATAACATCCACCTAGACCATTTTGAACCCTCAATTTAGACTTGGTCCAAATCTTGCCTAACCTAAACCTATGTCTAACCCAACATCCCAAAATTGATCAAATGTCCAAATTCCTTAAAATTGACCCACCAAATCAATTCAAAATCCCTCTAAATCTTTTCTAAACTCTTTATGACAAATCAATTCAATCAAATGAGTCTAATGTCATGGATAGCTCAACCCAAACCCAACTTTAAGCCAATTTGACCCAATTGAACCCATGCCCCAAAATTAACTTAACCATGCCAAATTGATCAAACCAAAGCTTTTATAGCCACCTTCTAGACCCTAATGATAAGGCTAGACCCACCTAGCTCACCCTATGGGAGCCATGGACCATTGGTCCCTTGATTTAATGGATCTTATCATTTTTTTGGCCTAAACTAAAATATACTTTCCATCATGCCATACCATTGGGAGTTAAGAATAATTAAACCTACCCCTGGCTCACCTGGCTACCTGACCACCACTGATGCTCTGGCCAGCCACCCTAGTAGCCGGAAAATACAAAAACTGAGAGCCCTTACGCCCCACATCAAATTCTAAACTCACCCACCTCAGCTAGCTAATTCCAATTTGCTTTGGTGCCTTTAAACCCTCCACAAAAGCATTATTTTGCGCCAAATAATTGGCTCTGACAGCCAACTTAAGCCATTTTATTTAAACCCCTCTCCCATGAACAAAACATAAGGCAAGCCAATTTCTTTGGGGAGACTCTGTCCAATTGCTTCTAGGAACTCTCCAAGAACTCCTAAGATTAAGTCCACCATTTTTCCTCTCTGGATTCCTCTGTAAGAGCTCAATTTTGAGTTCAAAATTTAGGGAAAACCAGGATAGATTTCCCCACATCTCCACACTCCACTAAACTCATTAACTGTGCACACACCATCCCTTGAGTGAGAGGAGTTGATTCTCCACAAAAGCCCCATCACAGAGAGCCCCTAGCATAGACTTTGATCAACACCTGAAATCCACTTTGATTGAGATCATACCTAGACAATTTACAAAGGCTTACGACTTCATTTAGAGGTTTGTTGGACCCAATCAAAGCTACTACAACCATCTGATTGAGGCCTCCCCTCTCAGACAAATGTATTGAACCTCAACCCTAAACTGAGCTTCATTTGATTCTTCATACATATTTACTGATTTTACATCATATAAAAAGTATAGATATGTTTGTCTTGAGTAGATGAAGGTGTAGTAATAAACCCGAAGTGATTTTGTTGAGTCTAGCTTGAGATCTTAAGCTTTAGCGTGAATGGCTTACGGGTAGGTCACTTGGGGATGATGAACGGATGTCATCCTGTCGTGTTGTATTGGATGCATGGATTAGATTGAGTCAGGCTAGTGGATGGAATGAAAAGGTGGGCTGAGGAGGCGGCTACATGGCTGGCGGCATCGAATAGCGGAGTGCCACGTGGAGACTTTGGAGCTGCCGAGGTTGAGGTGGCGCCGCGTGTTTAACTAGAAAATTATGAACTTTATGGATTTATTTTAATTCCAGAACTTTGAAAAATCATATCTTTGTGTTGAAAAATTATAAAAATAGAATAAAAATATTATCTTGCTCAGTGAACAGAGGAGAATAATGTGAAGTAAAAATGAAAAATTATTTTTTGACTCTCTATTTTTTAATGAGTTGAATATTCTCTGGAGTATTTTAATTCATTATGATCAAGCATTGCTCACTATGACTTGATGATTTTAGGGTTTATTCCTTATGATAGGGGCTACGTTATGTGATTTTCTCAAAGTTAGAGAGCATATGTATGCTTCTAAAAATAATTTTCAAGTTAGGATGGTTATTTTGGCTTATTTTAATTTTATATATCAAAATACAACTTGGAAAATTATGAGAGTAATTTTAGTAGGTTTCTTATTCCCAGAGAAGTTTAGGAAAAATTTTCATGATGCACTGAATAATTTTGTAAATTTCTATATTTGCATAAGTACATATATCTTGTATTAATATATGTAAATTAAATATTAATTAAAAATAAATAAAATCAATTCCACATTGTGTGTACAAATCATGTTAACCTCCTGTAAAAATTTGACAATTATTTGACTAAATATAAGGACTAAAGTTGATTTTTTTAAGAAATATTGTATTTTTGCATAAAAATAATTATATTAAATTAAATACACTTAGAAAAATTGTGAAAGGTAGTTTTCTGAGTTTTTTATGATTAGGAGCACTTAGGAAAAATTAAAATTTTTTTTAATAAATTAGTTAATTTTTAGCTTCATTTTGAATTATAAATAATTAAAAATAGTTAAAAATTCCAAAAATATCAAAATATTTCAAAATGTTTCTAATGGTTTCTTGATCACTTGGGACTCATTAAAATATTTTTCCTAATTTTTCTAAGTTAAAAATATGATCTTCAAAGGCTTAAAAGTGAATTTTCTTTAATTTTTCTCAAAAACATAATTATAAAAAATAAATTAAAATTCATAAATATATATATAAATATATATATATATATAAAGGAAAAGAGCAACTAAGGCTACTTACATGTTAATAAAGAACCAAATGGGGATTACAAGAGTTGGAGAGATATACCCTCCCTAAAGTTGAAAATGAAAGAGGGAACACATGATGCTCATGTATCTGTATGGACACATANGAAAAGAGCAACTAAGGCTACTTACATGTTAATAAAGAACCAAATGGGGATTACAAGAGTTGGAGAGATATAACCTACCAAAAGCTGAAAATGAAATAGGGAACACATGATGCTCATGTATCTGTATGGACACATAAATAGAAATTACACACAAGGACCAACAGTAAAGCCTAACACTATGTAACTCAATACCTTCCCCCAAGGATCTACCTCCCATAGCAGTTACATACATTTGATATAGGGGAGTGACAAATTGTCACCAATCAGCAAAAATTCAAACTCAGGTGTAAGTGTCAGCCCAACAAAAATTTGTTCAGTATTTCCACCCTGAAAGGCAAGCCAATGAGCTGGACAATTACCCTCTCTAGGAATATAATTAATATTGATCATGTGTCTGGGTAGTAGGGCAACTAACAAATTATTCCATCTGGTTAAATTCCAAGGGGGGTTTCATCATGAAGAAGGATTTTAATACAATTAGTAGAATCTGTTTCTATAATCAAAGGACCCATATGACAGTAACAAGCAATTCTGATAGCCCTGTAGATAGCTATGAATTCAGCCTCCAGAGCATCCATTGCCACAGCAGGAGCAGTGAAATACAGAATGGTAGAACCATGAGGGTTCCTGAAGATTCCCCCAACACTAGCACAACCATTTGAGAAGCTGCCATCAGTGTTGACCTTCAACCAAACAGTAGAGGGAGGACTCCAAAGGATTAGTTTGAAAGACTGAAGAAGAGGGGAATTGTTTCCTAAAGTCCAGTGCTTTATAACATTAGGGAAATGATGAAACTTGATCAATTTATGAATATAAGAGATACGATTAATAATCACAGATTTTGACACTGAAAACTTCTCATCAAATTAGTTGTGGTTTCTGTACATCCATATGAACTAAGCCACAATACAGGGTATCACCCAAAGGTTGTTGTTATGTCATTCTTCCCAGCTAGTAGAGAATTTAAGCCAGCTTACATTGTGAGAATTGATATTCAGGAGCTTGATTAAACCTAACCAAATTTCTTGTGAGAGAGCACATGAGAAAACTAGGTGATCCATGGTTTCTTTAGCAGCATAGCAAAGTGGGCAGATTGAAGGCCCTCTCAGCCCTTTCATCTTTAATATATCACCTGTAATAAGTAAGGAATGCCAGAGTCTCCAGCAGAAGGACATAGAGGGAGTTAAGAATTTACCCCAAATGGCTTTACCCCAAAGCATCTGATTCATATATATATATATATATATATATAT
>JXCR01144715.1:496490-524914 GCA_002079205.1 Phalaenopsis hybrid cultivar | reverse complement strand
AGTGGACTCAAGTAGACTTAATAAAACATAAAAAATAATTTTTGTAATTAAAACATATTTTTTGTTTAATTAATGCTCTAAAAATCATTAAATAATTATAAAATAATAATTAAAGTTTAATTCAAGAAAATCATAAAATTTTGCCTAAATATTTTCTCTGACCTAAGGGAACCTCTAATATTTTTCTCATAAATCAAAAACTTCATCTTGATCATTTAAATAAATTAATTTTTTTGAAAAACCAATTTTCTAAAATTAAAAATAATAATTATTTAAATTAAAATTTGAAACCACATTTTTCTCATCTGATATTTTAATTACTCTATGGATAGGGTACTCTAAAATCTCTTAAGTCACTTGAATTATGCTTCATTAGTTATGAGGTGAAGAGCCTCCAGGGTAAAGTGGTCATTTTAAGTTTTTTGTTCCTTAATCAAAATTTAGGATTAATCAAAGGGAAAATGGGCAATTTTGATCCTAATTGAATATGATTGGATGATTGAAATATAATGGGTAAGAGGTAGAGACCAACTTGCCACCTTTCCGTGATAAGAATAAAATTACAACTTGTTAAATTATCAAAACTTTGAAGTTGATCAAAATCAAATCGTTTCTGAGTGATGGACTTAAATTAGTGAGATGATGTTTCACTTATGATTGAATCCGCAATTAATGATGATATAACTTCTTTCAATCATAATCAATATCACCCAAGTTAAAATTTTAAAATTTGTTATTCTTTCCCCCATTAGATTCATTAAGGGGCTCGATAGTGATCTATGCTTAATTATTAATTTGTTTGGTGGGATTTTGAGAATAATATGACTAATGATTAACACTACAAGCCCAGCTTTAGTGGTGGGTACAAAGATCCTTATTGACTAAAACTTGCCTTAGGGGCATTCACCTTCATAACTTTTAGGTGAAATAATAATTCATTAATTAAGTGCCCTGTCCTCGAGATAGTTAAAATATCAAAGTTCACATAGTAATTGGGTAATTTTAATTTGACCTGGGATGATTAGTAAAGCAATAAGATAAGTTCAAAATGAACTCAAATGTTTCAAGGGATCTTTAAGGCAGTTCAAGGTCATTCCTTGAACACTTTATAATCTTTTAGATATTTTGAAGGACAAGTTGAACTTGCTATATCTTGTTCTAAAATAATCCATTAAGATCTTTCTCAACTCAATAAGTTATACTCGAGGTTTTTTAGTTAAACCTTCAACTACTTGAAACTTGCATGTCTTACTTTGTCCACAGTAAAAATACATAAATGTTGCAAAAGTATAAAATTAAGTTTTAATTCCGAGAAAATGACAGGTACGCTTTTATAGTGCTATTTAATTTTTTTCATCTTACTTTCTACAATATTATAACTGTTTAAGTTAGTACCATACTTCACTTGCAAAAACCAGAAATAATTTTTTTCAAAAATATTCAACATTTTTAAAAATAAAAATTTAATTGTTTTAAAGGTAACCATAAATCCTTTGAAATTTCACTCAATTTAAAAAATCCTTTTAAATTTACGGGAGTCCCTCAGAGAAGGTAACCCACCGTTGCTAACGAGATCTCTCCGGTTTAAATTGTTTTCACAACTCATTTAAGCTAAAGAAATTCAAAAGAAAATATTGATACCAGAACAAGAGAACTGTGGGATCCTAACCGGTGTCACTCTAATCAAATTTAACCCCCTTAATATTTAAATAACCATAACATTAGGAAACATTTGATTTGACATCATAACTTGACACATTAGAAAACTTGACCTCTAAATCTGACACCTCTCTCAATCTTTACAATCTGACACTTCTAAAACTTAAACTCACCACGATGAGGAGCTTCGAGCTAGCATTATCAGCAGCACAACCATCTTCAACAACAAAACATATTTACACCAGCTAAACCATTCCTTTGAATTAAACAACAGGTCATAGGACTTTGAGGTTGTCCACCTAGTGCAACATAAATCTTCAACTTTTCTTTAGTCCTTTAAATGGATCTACTATACAATATAAGCCCTAACCTGTTTTAGGATTTTGAGGTTGTCGTTTGTCGCTACCTAAATCCTCTTATCTTTCAGGCAATTTGTGTGATAATTTCATACAAATATAAGCCTTAATTAATAAAATTTGTTGGAAGAAATATTTAAATATTTCTCCTTCTAAATTGAAACCAAACCATAGGGTAGAGTGGGAAGTCATCGAGGTTCTCCTCAGGACCTGTGAAATCCTCTAGTTCTTTTTCCTTTGAATTTTAAAAATAAAATGTTCCAAATTTGAGTTATTCTCATTTCGCACCTCTTTGTCTGATCTTGTTGAAAAGTCCTCTCCTTTGAACTTCTTGAAGATAATATCCCCTAATTCTTATTGAGAGTTTTCTGAAGTGACTTCAGTTATCTAAGATGTAATTAATTATAGGGGCTTGCCCTTATAGGAAGCTTTTCCGAACCCAGCTTAATATAAACCCTATTTATTTTTTTATATTAAATAAGGGAACTTGTCGGATTATAAAAAATGGCTTTGCAAACAAAATAGATGTCATATATTTCTTAATTAATTTTATTGAGCCTCACCGCCAAGTAATGTGTCTATCTTTCAAGATGGATGCACAGCTTAAGGTGTGGTGCTCTTTTATTTAAACTATGAAAGATATGAGATCAGTTTGATTTTATATTTTTCTAAAAGCTATATATATATATCTATATATATATATATATATATATGTAAATTAAATGTCCCTCCAAAACAGGCGACGGGATTCCGATTTTGGCTACCGAAAGCTTCGACATGACCCCCCCTCTAAAATTAGTGCTGACAATGGAATGCCAAGAGTAATCATTACCGATGGAGGATCTCATTTTAGAAATGTAAAAATTATAAGATTGGAAGAAAAATATAATATAATGCATAAAATTTCAACTATTTATAATTCCCAGACTAATGGATTAGTAGAAGGATCTAAGCATGAAATTAAGAGAATTTTGGTAAAAAGTGTAAATCTTAGTAAAACTAAGTGGTTTGCTAGATTAGATACGACATTATGGGCATACATGACAGCTTATAAGACACCTATTGGTATGAAAACTTATAGATTAATTTTTGGGAAGACTTGTCACTTGCTAGTGATGAATCTTACTATAAAGTGTATTCTACTATAAAGGAATTCAATTTCAATTTGAAAGAAGTTGCTGAGAAAAGATTATTGCAATTGAATGAGCTTAAAGAAGTTAGAAATGAATCTTACAATAATGTTAGGATTTATAGGGAAAGAATGAAAGAATGGCATGATCGGAAGATAGTAAAGAAGGAATTTGAACCTGGACATGAAGTTTTATTATACAAGTAAAGGTTAAAATTATTTCTTGGAAAACATAAGTCTAGGTGGAAAGGTTCATTCAGAGTTGTAAAAGTCTATTCTTATGGAGCTGTTAATAATGAAAATCCTAAAACTAGAAGGATATTTAAAGTAAATGGGCACAGATTGAAACCATATTTTGATGGTCAAAGACAAATTTTTAAAGAAACTGTAATAATAGATCACTCAGAAAAAAAATTGGGAATGTCGGGCTGACGACATTAAACTAAACGCTTTGTGGGAGGCAACCCATACTTATCGTTGCTTATTTTGTTCTTATCTTTTTATTTGAAATGTTTTACATATATTTATATTTATGTTTTTATAGAGTCCATGTATTTGAGAAATTTGAAATTAAGAAAATATTTAAAAACATCTTTATTTACCTAATTTTATAGAAGAATTTAAAATTTTTTTGGTCGAACTCAAAAATGTAATTTTTTTCGGACTAGTGCATGATGCGCCACATTCCAGAGAGCTGGCGCATGATGCGCCGCAACGACAAAAATGACTTAAAAAATTTTAAAAGGCAATTTTAAGCAGTTTTTGGCGGATTCTTCTCCCAGAACTCCTAAAAATTGATTCCAAAGTCCATTTTAGAGGGGAAAATGAGGGAAGAGACGCTAGATTTCAATCTTAATGGTGTCCCACTCTAAAAATTTTGCTAGATTTGGAATTTTCAACTTCAGAATGTTCGTCAGTTTCGATGTGCAGAAGTTGCAAGATCATGTTCTAGTGAAGAAGAGGCTAATCAAAGAAAGGGGGTTTGTGAATCAAGGATTTAATACACCGAAAACTCGAGTGGAAGAAATTATTGCGCAGAGACATTAGAAAGTGCTTTGTTACACTACTGCCGCCGTAGTTGTCCCTGTGGTGAAAGAGTTTTATGCAAATCTACACGAAATAAACCAAGGCATGTTTGTGCGAATCTATATTGCCTATGTGCGAGGCAGGTTTGTGCAATTCACCCCTTCAAGAATAAATGAGATTTTTATGATTGAAAATGTGCCTATTTTCCATTACGTTAATTTTACCTCTATGAGAGATAATATAAATGAACTCTATCGATACCTTACGGATGAAGATGCTAATTGGGAAGCCAGAGATGATGGAAATGTATGTTTTTGTCATCATTTTTAAATCTTGCTTCCAAAGCATGATACTTCTTTATTGCATTAAAATTACTTCCAACTATCAAAATCAGTAAGGTAACTAAGGAGATTGTTATTCTAAATCACAGTATCAAACTAAAAAACCTGTTGATATTGAAATCATTATGAAATTGATTTTGAGTTTGATTGTTAATGGATCTGCAACTGGACTTGAACATCCATCCACTATTTTCCTACTATGCAGTCAATCGCAAGTACCTTGTGAGAGTTGGGAAAAAGTGTTTCTACCTTCTAAGCCAATGGATCCAGAAGTCTATTGCAGTTGTATTGGAATGGGAGATGAGAACGATATGAATGTACTGACGGATCAAGCATCCCAAAATTCATCACCTATTTAGTTTTTTTTTCAGTTTGAACACACTTTTGAAGAGTATTAAGAAGATAGAAAAAGAGGTTTACAATCCTATGCATGCAATTGGGAATGTTTCTGAAATGTTGGATCACTTGCATTGGAGACTTAAAGAACATTTTGAGCATACTGGTTGTATTAAAGATGGTTTGATATGTATGTTCAAGAAACATGCTTGGATTTGGGAGGATTCAACTGATGAGTTTAATTATCGCCCTTCTACAACTTGTATGCGCATTATCAATCTATGGGAGATATTCAAGAAGACGAGAGTGAAGAAGATGTTTGAACTTAATCTATGCACGGAACGTTTTGTTTAATACAACATATTTTTGTTATTTTGTAATGTTGGATTGCATTTACTTTTATTGTTGAACTATATCGATGTTTTTGTTTGGTATTTTGATGTTTAGCTTTTACTGTAAGGATGTTTTGGTTTGCTTTGAACACTGAAATAGTTTTTTGTTGGCTTGAAAAATATTAGTTTGTTGTAGCGCATATTTTTTAAAAATAAAGAGTTTTGTGTTATTTATGAATGATTGATGTTAGAATAATGTTTAATTATTCTTATAAAGGTTCATTTGAGTTAATTAGAGGTAGACATTGATGTGCCCCTAGTGTTAGATGTTTTTTTACATGTTTTATGTCAATGTAATTCCCCTGAGATGGCGTCAAAAACTTGACCCGACCCGTAGTTATACAGTAATTTAACTTTCAAAAGACGGCAAAAAATTTGACCCAATTTATATGTAATAGCTAATATGTAAAATTGAAATATTATAAAATGTAGAAAATAGTTCACACACTATGGGTTCTACGCAAGTGCACGTATCACTTAAAGTAATATAGGACTTTCTTTAAAAACCTAGTATCGATCCCACGAATAAGCAAGGTAAGAAATCCTTTAAGCTAATTATAATCTACTACTATAAGCAATTAGTTTGGAAGGCGTATTAATGTAGTTTTAATGTATGCTAATGAAAGTAAGTTTACTAAATTAATTTCTAAACTTTAAAGTTAAATTTACAAAGACTAAACAAAGTTTTGTGACGAAGAGTTCAAATTTAAGAAAGTATCCTTCCCGCTAAAATGAGTTTTTGGTTAATGATAGAGATAAATGGTTTGCATTTGTATTGTGCCAAATATGAGTAATTTTTATTCTCTACTCTTGGTCAAGTTTTATAGAGAATTATTGGCTAATCTTAGATTTAGTCCCAAAATTCGTGGTAAGGCTGGAAGGATACTGGCTCTCACTCCAGAGCTCCTACTTCCCTTCCCCTGAAGGCTAACTCTAGCTTCAGTTCTTAAACACTAAGAACAAATTGGGGATTTTAGTATTTCACCCTAAAATCTCTAATTTTACTCCCAACAACGTATATTTCACTATTTATTTGCGCTCAATTCCATGAACGAAACACTCCATGGAATCGAATGTGATTATCACTTTTTTATGAAACTCATACTCCATTTCCCAGATAGTATGTTCACAACAGATGTTAACATTTCAATTGGTCAAATCAAAAAGTAAATTAAGAATAGAGTGAAAAAATTATCACAATTTATTTTATATTTTAAAATTGACACATTCAAATTATCTCTTCATTTCACCATATCTCGGAGTGGGGAGAAAGAAAAAGAAAACTACTTAGAATTCATGAGGAAGATACGACAAAATACTGATTTCATATATTTATAAACAAGTGTACAAAACAAAGAAATGAAAGAACACAACTAATCTTAAACTCCTCCTCAAGCAAATTTGTTGAAGTTCTCTTGAAGCACTTTCTCTTTTTATAATCAACACAGAATTCTCTCTCTGAAATGTAATAGAGAAGAAACCTCTCACATTCCCTCTCCTCTTATAATTCTTAAAGAAAATCCTCTCCATAAACAAGCCTTTACTCTACATTCACACACACTCACACACACACACACACACACACCCACACACCCACCCACATGCACACACACACACAGACACGCATACACAGAATGCCCCTCTCATTTAAAAAGGCACAAAATCCCTCTTTTTTCTCTAGATCTTCACTTCAAGAGAAACATTTCTTCACTCCAACTGTCTAGATTCATTGAATCAATTTGAGAGACACATCTCTTCATTTAAAAAACACTTATTAACTCCAAGAGACACATACCTTCATTTAAGAGCCTTTCCAAGTGTCTAAATGCATTGAATCACTTCATTGGGTGCTTGAATCACTTGGGAGCCTTCTAGAACATCACAAACCACCAAAAATCCGTCCATAATCATCTTGTGTACCGTCGACACCATTTTTCTTCACTTCTCTTGACTCGGGAGCCATCAGCACCGGTCTGGGGGCCGTCAGCATCGATCTGCAGTAACTTCACTGTTTCGCACCGTTTGGCTTTGTTTTAGCTCTGTTTCACCCCATTTCAGTTGTTTTTCATTTGTAACAGATAGAACTACAAAATAAGCATGAAAAAACCTTTGCTTAAGGTGTAATTTTATTCAAAAACATGTGAGAAGTGAGAATTTGATTAAACATAGAAAGAAATATCAAAATGTGTTAGGCCAGAATTTTCTTTCTTTCTCATTTCAGCTCCAAATTGCATTGTTTTTGCTTCTTTTTCACCAAAAGTCCATTTCTTGTACTTGACTCCAAAAGCATGCAAAATACCTTCCTTTATAGTGCAATATTACCAAAAATGAGTATAAAATATAGATCTAAAAATACAAATATTTTTGGTGCATCAGACGTAATGGGGTACGGAGCAGATTTTCAAAGAAAATGAAATCTAGAGTAATTAAGGCATTAGTACGAGATTCGCCAAATTCCTGAAAACTTTAGTTTGCCTAAAAACCACAAAATCACACAGAAGATTTCAGAGGGATAGAAATCAGATCTTTTCACCTAGGGCTTCAAATTGAGCGTGATAGATATGATTTTGGAGGCTAAAAATTGTACATTTCATCTTCTTTTGGTAAGAGTTGTGCTTTAACTTAGAATTTTTTTATTTTCACCATGGATTTTTCCTATATTTTGGAAAATCAAAAAAATTGGGATTTCTTATGAAAAAGCTTGAAGAAAACTCATGCTGAAAATTTTATTACGAAATAATCTTAATTAGAAAGTTAGATTTTTTATTTTTTAATTTATTTGGATTTTAATAGAATTTCAAATGGCTCTACGAGTGAAGAGAGGAAGATCGTCTGATGATTTTGATGCACAAAGATTTTCTAATTTGAAGGCCCTACACAATTATAACACTCAAGTAGAATCAAGAAAACTGATCTAGGAGCGAGCATTTATTAACCAGGGTGGCAAGATTAGGAGGTTGATCCTGGCCAGAAATTGGGAACGGTTTTGCTACTTCACTGTAGTAGCAATTATGCCAATGATTTGAGAGTTTTATGCCAACTTGAGGTTCACTACTAGTGGTCACATCCTTGTGAGAGGTAAGCTAGTTGTTACTCCAGAAAGGATCGATGCTTTTATGGGCTGAGGAATGTAGTTCATGACAAATATATTGCATTCATGATGACTGATTCATCACAGGATGAAGTGATTGCCTTTCTGACTGGTGGAAGAGGAGAATGGATGATTAGAAATACTAAGATTGTTAACTTCTCTGCTTTCATGTTTCTTATTCAGTCAAAGGTATGACACCACTTCATTTCTGCTAAATTAATACCAATAAATCATCTGGCCAATGTAACAAAGGATAAAGCTGTATTGAACTATTGCATTCAGAACATGAAAGTAATAAATGTTCTACTTTCATAGTTCATGATGCACGGAGCATAGCTAAGAGCTCTACAACTAATGTTTTGGGTTACCCTACCCCAATTTTCACTCTTTGTGAGCAATCAAGAGTAGAGTCCCATAGAAATGAGGAAATACTATAACCACAAAATCTTCTTGGGAAGCATATGATTCATAGAGTTGAATCATTCATTGAATCTAGGGGTGGAAGAAGTGATAAACCCTCTACTTCAGCTTAAGGGACATCTACTTCTCACCCTGCATCACTATAAAACATTATGGACCAACTCATGATTCAAAAATTGGATAAAGTAAATATTCAAAACCATATTGGAGATATTGGAGTGAGAAATGCTAATTATGATGACTATCAACAGAGGAGAATTCAACATGATATAGCCTTTGAGGATGTTATGGTGAGATATCTTAAAGGTGAATACAATGTGGAATTTCCTACTGCCCCAGCTTAACTCCTTATGATCCTATTCATGAAGAAGAAGATGATGATGATGATGATGATGAGGAAGGCGATGAAGATTGATATTTACTAGAGTTAGTTTATTTGTTTTTGATGTTTGTTTGTTTGTATGTTGTTTGCATGTTATTTGATTGGCATTTGAAACTGTTATAATAAAAACTTTTAATTTATATTGTAGATTTAAAGTTGTAATAGTATTAGTAGATTTTTATTTTATTTTTGGATTTTTAGTATTTTTAGTTTTTGTTTCTGTTTTTAATTCTAAGCAAATTCTTTAGAATATATTAAGTCTCATTTAATTCTTTAACTAAGCAAATTCTGTTTTTTTAAAGTTAGTACTAGCAGTATACCAGAGCCCAATTTGATAGTTAGAAATCCTCTGTAGGTTAGTTTTTATTTTCATGCATTTAATGTTTTCTTTCACCAACTAAATTTCGTGCTAAAACATTTTTAAAATACCTGAAAACTTAAGTTTTGGGGGAAGAAAATTTATGTTGAAAAGAAGTAAACTAAATTTTATTTTTCCTTATGTAACAATATTTTTAAAATTAATTTCACATGACCTGTGATATTAATATTAAACTTTAAATAATGATACTTATGTTTATGAATATTATTGTAATTTAAGTAAAAATTTTTAATAATGAAGGTCAACTCTAAAGTTAAAGATATTTGGTATGATAAGATAGGACTAAGTTTTTCTATTTAAAGTAAAGGAAATTGTATTTTTGAAGTATCAAGAATTTTTGAGTTTCATGTAAGAAGAAAAGAATGAGACTTTATGAAAATCATAAACTAATATGAATTTATAAAGTGAAGAAAGGTGAGGAGTTTTAACTTTAAGAAAAGGATAGTAAAGTTTAAAACTATTAAAGGTTATCCAGATATAATAATCCTTACTTGAGAATGAAAAAAGAAAAGAAATGATTAAAAAGATCCTAAAAGGAAAACAAAATAAAAATAAAAAAATAAAAAGAAAAGAAAAGAAAAATAAGTGAGGAGAAGCTTGGAGAGATGCCTAATCAAAATATGGTTTCACTTGAATTAACTTAAGGAAAAAACTTTATTACATTTTCCAAAGTTATATTGGATTATTAGTAGCAATATTAGTACAGTTTTCATGAAGCTCTTTTTCATATGAATATTTTGAATATCTTTGATATGACAAGTTATAATTCTTCTTGAAATGAATAAAGATTCAGAAATCTTAAAATTGACTACTAAGTATTCTTAGACTTAGAATTTGAATTCAAGGTATTAAAGTTTTTCTTAAATTTTACTATTTTATTTATTGAGCTAAATTATATGAGTTATAAGTTAGTCTCTATCCTAAGTCATATGTTTTTATGTAATAAAAGTGTCACTTGATGACAACTAACATTTAATTTTGGCGGATTTTTATATATCAAAATAATATGTAGTTTTAAGTATATATTTTATTCTTATTTTTTATGATGTTGCACTTTAAAGGAGGTTATTATCATGTTTTTGTTGCATTTATATCAAATTTAGGCATTTGGAGCAAAAGTAGCAAAAATGATGAAATTTAGAGCCAAAACAGTGAATTTTTGAATTCTGGCTCTAGATGCGCCAGATTGGCGGATGATGCTCTAGATTGGCACCAGATGTGGTGGTTAAGTTCCAGATAAGCCAAAACCTGGAACAGCATAATCTTTAGCAAATTGGTGCATGATGTGCTAGATGTGCCATTTGACAAAGAGTTGGTGCTTGATGCACCAGGGACAACTTTTTGTGGATTAAGGTCATTCGAGACAAATTTTGCATGAATTTTGTTCTAAACTCCCCTTGGAGTTATTTGATGCATCTAGACACTTCGGAAGGTTCTTTTATGAAGAGAGATGTTGATCCCTTGATGCTGCTAATATGCAAAGTACAACAATAATTCAGACTATATTTCACTTATATTTCCTCACTTTGCAACAAAATCAAAAACTTGATCATGAAGAAAAATAAGAATTTAACTTTTAATTTATATATATTGGGATACTACGCAAGTATACATATTGTTATCAAGTAATATAGGACTTTTGATTAAGACCTGAATATCGAACCCACAAGGAGAATACGCAATATGCACTATTGAACAACAAACTTTCTATTTTTAATAAAAAGATAATTATCTAAACTAAAATTTTGCAGTAATGAAAATTTACATATTTTTGGTATTTTTAATATTTTGATAGAACAATAACAATTTACAAAAATAACTAAAGTTTTTGTATAAGAAAAGTACTAAATATGAAAATATATTTCTTCTTGTTATGAATTAGTAATAAGTATAGGAATTTTGTTGTGGAAGTATGCAAAATTGTGTTGTGCCAAATAAGAGCAATAATATTATTTACCCTTACTGGAGAGGCTATAAAGAATATTGGCTAATTTAAAGTTTGAATAGTTCTGAAGACCGGCTAGGCAAGGAAGATACAAGCTCTCACTCTAGAGTTCCCTCGATTCCCTTCACGTGGGGGCTAACATTCTCGTATCAGAACCGAAAACAATAAATCAAGTTCGGGGCTTTAACCTGTCACATTAAAGTCCTCTAAATCTACATCCTTCAATGAATATTTTTCTATTTATTTGCACTCAATCATATGAACTACATTCTCATTCCTACAACCTCATGTGAATCTTTCCAATTGTTGACTGAGACCATACCAGCTTATGAACTACATTCTCATTCATATAACCTCATGTGCTTCTTTCCAATTGTTGACAATGACAATGTCGGCTCATTACATTCTCATTCATACAACCTCATGTGATTCTTTCCAATTGTTGACTGAGACAATACAAGTCTGACTTACATGTTCTCACAACAAATTTTAACATCTGGATTTGTCAAATCAAGAAGTAAATGAAGTGCATGGATTTGAATCATCACAACATCTTCCATCATTAAAGATCAATACTTTCCACAACTTCCGTCCAAAACTTAATTACTTATCATTTTAAGAAGAAAAATAAGGAAAACTACTCAAAATCCTTGGAGAAAACAAAGCCACACTTTAGTTTAAAAGAAGAAATCATTGTCAATCCAACAACAAGTATCAATTAAAACCAAAATTTATCTCAAAATAGAAAGATAAAAATTTATCTCAAGTCCTCCACCAAACTCTTGAAGTTTCTTTAATTCTCTTCTTATTACAATCACTCAAAATAAAATAACAAAAAGGATAAAATAAAAGTAAAAGTGGTGCCTGAATATCTCTCCGAACTAACTCCCCAACTGAGAACTTTCAAAACTTTCCAATACTTTCAAGACCTCTTTCAACGTCCCAATCTTCTTTTTTTGATAATTTTCCAATAGGTGTCTTGGTTTCTCTTCAAAATATGTCTAGATTTGATGTATTTCCCTAAGAGATGCATCCTTTTGTAATAATTTTCGTCCATAGTGGTTATAACCACCTATTAGGCCACTGAATGCCTCAAAAACCTCTTCAAAATTTGCAGAAAACAAATTTACTTGCCCAATAACTGCCACTGGTGGTTAAGTGCGGGGCTTTTAGCGCTTAGGCATGGCTTTCTCTGTATAACCGACATTTAAGCACTGGATCTGGCGCTTAGGCGCCGAAACACTTTTGCACATTTTTCATATTTTTGCTCCAAATTTGATCATTTTTCACTCCTTTAAGCATTTTTTTTTCTTTTTTACCAGTATCTGCAAGAAAAACACAAAAATGCCTTCCATTAAAGCACAATATCTCAAAAATAAGTATGAAATGTGTCTAAAAATACTATATATTTTAAGTGTATCAAATCCCCCATACTTAAAATGNTAAAAGAAATTTAAGTATTAAAAATAAAAGTCTAAATTATCTAAATTTTTCAAAAATACAATTTTCTTACTACTTATATTAATCATTATCTCATCTAAAAACTTTTTAACTTAAAGTTTTTCTTCGTTACTAAAAATTTTAACCAAATTTTCTTACTCATTTCTAATATCAAATTTTACTTCCCTAATAAAACTTCACATACATAATCAATTTTTTTCTTTTCAAATCAAATTCACTTGTAGCACATTTAAGAATAAATAAAATCCCAGTTTTGAAAATATTTTTCATCCCCCCCTTCCCCCAAACTTAAATTTTTAACAGATTAAACAGTTTAGTATCAGATATATACAAGTAGAAATGAAAATTTAAAATAACATAATAATAGGAATTTTTAAACCCTAATGATACAAGTATAAAACTAAAAACAGGAGTAAAATTAATTTTTGATCAAATTTTCTATATTTTCATTTCAATTTAACATGTAGAGATTCAATAGACTTCTTAGTAGTGGGCATAGACATCAAAGTAAACTAACACACTAACTTGATTTATGTTCTCAGCATAAAAACAAACACACTAACATGATAAAAGAAAAATACAGGGTAGTAGTTTTAGAAATTTAAATTTAAGATCTAAGTTAGCAAGATTTTCAACTTTACAACAGATATAAAATTAAGTTACGTTCTAAACTAACTAAATCATAAAACTCACAAAAGTTACTATCCTAGAATTTTAAAACAAACTACTAACTAGCATAAACATTAAAATATAATTAAAAATAAAAGCCTCACACATCACAATTCTTAACAAGTACACAAACATACATGTCTCAAGTCCAAAATATGAAAACACATCACATCACAATTCTCACATAAACATAAAAGTACAAACCACATCACATAGTTCAAATCAACACACAGATGCAAATGAAGCAAGCCCAGACCACATAGTTCATATCGTATTACAATCATAAAATAAATCTCTCTGCTCTACTCTTCATCCTCTGAATCACTAAACTAAACTTTCAAAAGCTTCAACTACACTTCCTATGCAATTTCCATAGATTTTTCCTCATTTTTCACCATGAATAGTGAATTTTTGAATTCTTCCAAATGTACTCAAAATACATGATGAAAATCTAAAATTTTTACATAGAAGTAAAGCTCTTACCTTAAGAAATCTGAATCTAGCAAATTTTTCTTGATTCCACCAAGAAATCTCCACTTAATTGTGTGTCATAGCTCTCCAAAATCACGTTTTTGAGAGGTTGAAGGTGACGGGAGGATACAAATGGTGATTTTTTGCTCAAATTTTCACTTTTAACCCTTTGCAAACCAGTTTTCATGAATCGCCGCTTAAGCGCAGGTAAGTGGCGCTTAGGCGCCTGCCTCTCGGGTTTGCTCGAGCTTAAGCGCGAGATGTGGCACTTAAGCGCCAGTGCAAGATTTTCAAAAATTTTAAATGACAATAAAATGCACTATTTTCCTAAGTAAACCACACCTAAATGGTCTCATAGCACTTAAATGACTATTTTCAACATCTTGTAACTCTCCTTTATCTCAAAATTCTCTTTAACAACTATTTCAATTCGAGGCTAAAACAACACAAAATTTCATAGACACAAACTTATATCAATTCGCAAATGAGTACAAATACATTTAAACACTTAGTTCTCATTCCAAATAGTTTTGGATGAGAAAATTTTCCTGAATACAAATACTTAACAATTTTTCACAATTAAACAGCTAAGTAACACAAACATTAAAAGCAAGTCTTAAACACTAAAACACTTAAAGACAACAAATTTAAACACCCAAAAACATAACTTTAAACATAGAACTTAATTCCATTCTTCATTAGAAGGAACAAATTCAGGTCTTCCATTAGTCTCTCTTAGAGCAACTAGAATATAAAGTTGATAAAACGGATGATGGTGATGTGATCTGATGCAATCTTCTTCAATCCACTTTTGCTTAAGAAACATCTCCTTATCTGCTTCCTCTATATAACTAGTGTGGCTAAATTTTATTTTTAATTACCATCCAATATGCTCAAGATGTGCATGAATCTCCAATACCTTAGTCTCTAGTACAGACATGGTATTTTCAATTTTATTGATCTTCTCTGATATCCCTTCAATAATAATGGCTAAGAAACCGTTATACATCTCTTGTGCACTTTGACTAATGAATTTATTCCTCATGCTCTCTTCCTTCTTCAAATTCATCTCCTATGAAGACATCATCTTAAAATCTATCTTTCTCTTAGACTGGGGCTAGAAATGATCTGGGTGAAATTCTTTCACTAAACCCTTTTATATATAGGCCTAAATCCTTCCAATAACTCCTAGACGCGTTTAGAAACTGCCTTGTCACATTTTTGAAAACTTGTAGGCAGTTTTCCCTTCTATAATATCAATTGTACACATGTTTTTAAACTACCATGCTTAAGTGTTGGATTTGGTGCTTAAGTGCCAGTGCACATTTTTGCACTAGTCAACTTAACGTCCAAATTCTCATTTTCACTAAATAAAATCTTAAAATCAATACTAACACATAAAAGTCTAAAAAATACTACCCCAAATTTTTCTTAATCACACATAAAATAATAATCAAAATAAAAACACACTAATAATTGTGGGTTGCCTCCCACAAAGCGCTTTGTTTGATGTCGTCAGCCCGACCTAACCAATGCTTACTGTGGTTGACCCAACATCATTCCATCATTAAACTTATGTTGATCCCCTATAAAATAAGGTTTCAGTCTATGTCCATTAACTTTAAATATTTTCACAGACGTAGGATCTTTAATATCCACAGCTCCATAAAGATAAACTTTAATCACAATAAATAGTCCCATCCACTTGGACTTAAGTTTGCCTGGAAATAATCTTAACCTTGAATTATATAGCAAAACATGCTGCCCTAGCTAAAAATTTTTATTTAGAATCCTTTGATCATGCCACATCTTCATCTTTTCTTTATAAATTTTGGCACTTTCATAAGATTCATTCCTTAACTCTTCAAGCTCATTTAATTGTAACAATCTTTTCTCACCATCATATTTCAAATTATAATTGAACTCTTTAATCACCCAATATGCCTTATGCTCAAGTTAACTGGTAAGTGACAAGCTTTTCCAAATATTAGCCTATATGGAGACATTCCTATAGGAGTTCTGTATGGAGTCCTATAATCCCACAAAGCATAATCAAGTTTGACTGACCAATCCATTTTTGTTGGATTCATAGATTTTTCGGTAATTCCTTTAATTTCCTGATCGGATAATTCGACCAAACCACTTGTTTGAGAATGATAAGCAGTAGCAATCTTATGATTTATATGATATTTCTTTAATAGTTTCTCCATTATGGCATTTTTTAAATAACTTCCCCCATTAGTAATGATAACTCTTAGCATCCCAAATCTACAAAATATATTCATTTTCAAAAATTTTGAAACACTTTGAGCATCACATCAACGTAAAGCAACAACTTCTATTCATTTGAATACATATTTCACTGCTAACAGAAAATATAAATTTCTGAAAAATGGTCTAAATTTTTCAATGAAATCTAATCCCCAAACATCAAATATTTTAAATTCTAGCATATAATTGAGGGGTATATCATTTCTTCTAGAAATATTGCCTACTCTTTGACATCTATCACAAGTTTTGATAAAATAATTAATATCTCTAAAAATTGTAGGCCAATAAAATCTAGATTATAAAATTTTGTATGCTTTCTATCAACAGTAAAATGTCCCCCAAAATCATAATTATGACATTTTTGGATCATTTATAAGTTTCTTCTAATGGTACACATCTTTGAATAATCAGATCCTTTCCTTGTTTATATAAAAATGGGTCATCCTAAAAATTAGTCTTAGCTTCAGAAAAAAAAAATTTCCTCTTCTATTGGTATGTCATTCCATTGGGTATAATATCACTAATAATAAAGTTCACAATGTCGGCATACCACGGAACACGCCACTCATTAATAGTGAAAAATGTTTCATCTAGAAAATGTTCATTAATTTCATTTTGAAAATAGAGTGTTTTTTCTAATTCAATCTTGGACAAATGATCAGTAATTTGATTTTTAATCCTCTTCTGATCTACTATTACAAAATCAAATTCTTTCAAAAGAAGAATCCATCTAATAAGTCTAGGTTTAGCATCCTTCTTTTTTTTAAAATACTTAATAGAAGAATGCTCTCTTTGCACTACAAAATGAGTTCCAATTAAATATGATCTAAATTTATAAAAAGCATATACTATTGCTGATAACTCTTTTTTGATGTATAATTAATTTGAGTTTCATTAAGATTTTACTAGCATAGTAAATAACTTTGAAAATTTTATCATATCTTTGTCCTAAAATAACCCTAATAGCATAATCACTAGTATCACACATTAATTCAAAAGGTTTTCCCAGTTTGGTGAAACTATAATTGGTTCAGTGATTACTTTTTCTTTTAATAATTTAAAAGCTTTTAGGCATTCCTCATCAAAATTAAAAATTGGATCTTTCTCTAGTAAATGGCATAAAGGCTTAGCAAACTTTGAAAAGTCTTTAATATATCACTTGTAGAATCCAGCATGTCCGAAAAAAATGCCTAATTTCCCTTACATTTGTTGGATAAGGTAAATTAGCAATCACTTGAATTATAGCAGGATCTACTTTCATACCATTTTCTGATATTTGATGTCCTAATACAATTCCTCCTGCTACCATAAATTGACATTTTTCCCAGTTAAGGACTAAATTTATTTCTTCACAATGCTTAAGAACTTTGGATAAATGTTCTAAACATGAGTCAAATGGAGTTCCAAACACTGCAAAGTCATCCATGAATACTTCAATCCCTTTTCAATTAAATGCAAAAAATTACCATCATACATCTTTGAAATGTAGTAGGGGTATTACATAAACCAAAGGGCATTCTTCTAAAAGCAAAAGTACCATAAGGACTGGTAAACTTTTTTTTCTCTTGATCCTCAGGAGATATTTGAATTTGGTGATAACCAATATATCTATCCAGAAAATAAAAGTATTTATGCCCAACTAGTCTATTCAGCATTTGATCTAGAAAGGGTAATTGAAAATGATCTTTCCTGATGGCAAGATTTAAATTTTTATAATCAATGCATATTCGTCACCCTGTAACTTTTCTAGTAGGTATTAACTCATTATGTTCATTTACAGTTTACAGTTGTTCTTCCTTTCAATGAATTGGACTAACCCATGCACTATCTGAAATAGGGTAGATAATTCCAGCATCTAACCACCTTAAAATTTCTTTCTTTACAACTTCTTTCATAACAGGATTCAATTTCTTTTGCGAATTACCCTTGGGTTTGCAGTTCTCTTCCATATGAATTCTATGCATAAAAATTGAATGATTGATTCCTTTAATATCAGCAATTGTCCATCCAAAGGTTTTCTTAAAATTTTTCAGAATTTTCATCAACCTTTCTTCTTCTTCCACTATTAATTTTTAGGAAATTATAACTGGTAAAGTGGAGTAATCTCCTAAAAAGGCATATTTTAAATGATCAGGAAGTAACTTCAACTCTAGTTTTGGAGGTTTTTCAATAGATGGACAAAATGATTTATTTTTGTCTGTCGTGCCCAAAACATCAAAACTTTCTCAAACATAGTTTGAATTGTCCTAAAAAAGATCTTCACATTGATTTAATTCCTCTTCTTGCTCGAGTTCCAAATCTTGTACTCCATCTTCATAAGTAGTTCTAAAATGGCATTCACTTAGATATCTTATAACATCCATCCTATAGCATACATTATCTTTATCTTATGCAGGGTATTTCATTGATTTTGAAATGTTAAAAGTAATAGTTTAATCATTGACGTGCATTGTTAATTCCCATTTTCGCACATCTATCATTGCTCTTCCTTTGGCTAGGAAAGGACTCCCCAAAATGATAAGTATCTCTTTATCTTCCTTTATGTCTAGCACAATGAAATCAACAGAAAAGATAATATGATCCACTTTCATTTAGAAATCTTCTATAACTCCTTTAAGGTATGTTATCGAACGATCTGCTAACTGCAGAGTTACAGTAGTAGAGATTATTTCTTCTAATCCTAATCTTTTAAATATTAATAATGACATAAGGTTAATGCTTGCACCTAAATCACATAAAGCTTTCCCATATAATCTGTCTCCTATTGCACATGGAATTGTAAAGCTACCAGGATCTTTAAGCTTTTCAGGAAGCTTCTTCGGAATTATTGCACTGCACTCCTCACTAAGTGCAACAGTAGAATTTTCTTCAAACTTCCTTTCCTATTAAGAATATCTTTCATAAAATTTACATAGCTCGACATTTGTTATAAGGCTTCAACTAATAGGAATATTAATTATAAGCTTCTTAAATATTTCCAGAAATTTTGAAAATTGCTTATCCAACTTTTGTTGACATGTAAGCTTCTTAAATATTTTCAGAAATTTTGAAAATTGTTTATCCAACTTCTGCTGATGAAGTCTTTGAAGAAATGGAGGTGGTGGTTTTTCGAAATCAATTTTTAGTGGAGAAATAGGTCTCTCAAAATCTTTTGTAGCGTCCTCCTTTAATTCATCAATTTCTTCTTTCTCTACTTCAATATATTTTTGAACCTGACCTTCCAACTCTTTTTCGCTTCTAAGTTGAACGGCTTTTACTTGTTCTTTATTCTAGTCTTTTGGATTTGATTCAGTATTACTAGGAAGTGTTCCATGGGATTTATTACTTAATGAATTTGTTATTTGCTCAAGTTGATTCTCAATATTTCTAATTTTAGCTCCTTGACTTTGTAATTGATTTCCCATTTGTAACACCGCTTCTTTTATAGACAATTCTTCTCCTTAAACTGTGTATTATTGTTGAAACCTGGAGGATAAGTAGATCTATAATTATTATTCCCTTGGTTGTTCCAGTTTCCCAATGGGTTTCCTTCGTTGTTCTCCCATTGTTGATTATTACCACTGAAATTGTTATTCCAGTTAAAGTTGGGATGGTTCTTCCAACCTAGGTTATAAAAATTTGAATATGGGTTATTCTACTTATTATTTACGACATTCAAAGTTTCTAATGATACTTCAAATTCTACCATTTGGCCAACCTAGGTTATAATAATTTGAATATGGGTTATTCTACTTATTATTTACGACATTCAAAGTTTCTAATGATACTTCAAATTCTACCATTTGGCCAAATGAATTCTCTTCAATTATAAAAATTGGTTGAGAAATATTCATTCAAAATTGGTCTAACTTCCTTGAAATTGCAGCAACTTAGTTTGCTAACATGATAAAATCATCAATTTCATGAATATTGGCTACTTTCTTAGGATTTACCTTCTCAGAAGGCCATTAAAAATTATTGGTAGTCATTTCTTCAATTAAAGCATAAGCGTCATTAAATGGTTTTGTCATCAATGAACCACCAGCAACGGCATCGATAATTGATCTAAGAGATCCAACTAATTCATTATAAAAAGTTTAAATTATTAACCAATCTGGTATAGCATGGTGTGGACCCTTTCTTAAGATTTCCTTAAATCTCTCCCATGCTTCATAAATAGATTCCCCTTCAAACTGATTAGAAGATGTAATATCATTTCGATGCTTTGCAGTTTTTTATGGTAGAAAATATTTAGCAAGAAATTTTTGTGCTAAATCACCCCAAGTTCTGCTAGATTCAGGTGCTAACGGATTCAACCACATCTTAGATTTATCCCTTAGTGAGAAAAGAAATAACCTAAGTTCTATGGTATCATCTGATACACCATCATATTTAAATGTAACGCACAATTCTAGAAAATTGGCATGTAAATTTGGATCTTCAGTTGGTGATCCCCCAAACAGATTATTTGATACCACTTAGATAATAATAGGTTTAAGCTCAAATGAGTTAGCCACTACCACAAATTTTGGAATACTACAATGAAGTTCATCTACAGTAGGGTTGGCATAATCTCTTAAGGGTCTAAACTCTTGATTAAATTCAGCATTTTGATTATTTTGGTCTGCCATTTCTGTAATTTTTTTATATTTTTCAAAATTTATAATTTTTTTTTTATTTTTTAGATTTTTCTAATAGTTCTTTCTAATTCAGAATCATAGGGCACTAGTCCTTCCGAACCTGAATTATGCATACACTAACATATAATAAAATATATTAAACCAATATAGAATAAGATAAGATAACTTAAAGTTTAAATAAGTCTTTCTAAAAAATAGAAATTTGCTTTTAAAATCAATTTCTCACTGGCAACGGCGCCAAGAAATTGATCCCTTGATACTATTAATATGCAAAGTACAACAATAATTCAGATTATCTTTCACTTATATTTCCTTACTTTGTAACAAAACCAAAAACTTGATCCTGAAAAAGAATAAGAATTTAATTTTTAATTTATATATATTGAGATGCTACGCAATTATACATATCATTATTAAGTAAGATAAGACTTTTTTACTAAGACTTGAATATCGAACCCACAGGAAGAATACGTAATATGCACAATTGAACAGCAAACTTTTTATTTTTAATAAAAAGATAAGTTATCTAAACTAAAGATGATTTTTGCAGTAATGAAAATTTAAATATTTTTTGTATTTTCAATATTTTGATAAAACAATAACAATTTAAGAGAATAACTAGAGTTTTTGTAGAAGAAAAACACTAAATATGAAAATATCTTTCTTCTTGTTATGAATCTATAATAAGTATAGGAATTCTGTTGTGAAAGTATGCAAATTGTGTTGTGCCAAATAGAAGCTATAATATTCTTTACCCTTACTAGAGATGCTATAAAGAATATTGACTAATTTAAAGTTTGAATAGCTCTGAAGACCGGCTAGGTAGGGAAGATACTAGCTGTCACTCTAGAGTTCCCACGATTCCCTCCACATGGTGGCTAACATTCTCGTATCAAAACCTAAAATAAAAAATCAAGTTGGGGAATTTAACTTGTCACTTTAAATTCCTCTAACTCTACACCCTTCAATGAATATTTTCTTATTTATTTGCACTCAATCATATGATTTACATTCTCATTCATACAACCTCATGTAATTCATTTCAATTGTTGACTGAGACAATGCCAGCCCGATTCTTACATGTTCTCACAATAAATTTTAGCATCTAGCTTGGCCAAATCAAGAAGTAAATGAAGTGCATGGATTTGAATCATCACAACTTCTTCCATCAATACTCAATACTTTCCACAACTTCCATCCAAAACTTAATTACATATCATTTTAAGAAGAAAGATAAAGAAAACTACTGAAATCCATGGAGAAAATAAGAAACACACTTTAGTTTAAAAGAAGAAATCTTGTCAAACCAACAACAAGTCTCGATTAAAACCAAAAGTAGTCTAAAACAAAAAGATAAAAAAGTCTCAATTAAAACAAAAAGTAGAATTACTTATCATTTTAAGGAGAAAGATAAAGAAAACTACTTAAAATCCTTCCATCCAACACTTAATTACTTATCATCTTAAGAAGAAAGATAAAGAAAATTACTCAGAATCCATGGAGAAAATACTCAGAATCCATGGAGAAAACAAAACCACACTTTAGTTTAAAAGTAGAAATCATTGTCAAATCTCATAATCCATGGAGAAAATAAAATCACACTTTAGTTTAAAAGTAGAAATCATTGTCAAACCAATATTTATGGAGAAAATAAAACCACACTTTAGTTTAAAAGAAGAAATTATTGTCAAACCAACAATATTGTATGGAGAAAACAAAACCATACTTTAGTTTAAAAGTAGAAATCATTGTCAAACCAACAATACATTAATTAAAACTAAAAGTAGTCTTTTAGTTTAAAAGAAGAAATCATTGTCAAACCAACAACAAGTCTCAATTAAAACCAAAAGTAGTAGTTTAAAAGTAGAAATCATTGTCAAACTAACAACAAGTCTCAATTAAAACCAAAAGTAGTCCAAAAGAGAAATCATTGTCAAACCAACAACAAGTCTCAATTAAAACCAAAAGTAGTCTCAAAATAGAAAGATAAAAATTTATCTCAAGTCCTCCACCAAACTATTTAAGTTCCTTTGATTCTCTTCTCTTTACAATCACTCAAAATAAAATAACAAAAAGGATAAGATAAAAGTAAAAGTGGAGCCTGAAAATCTCTCCGAACTACTCCCCAAATGAGAAATTTCAAATCTTTCCAATACTTTCAAGACCTCTTTCAAAGTTCCAATCTTCTTTCTTTTATAATTTCCCAAAAGGTGTCTTCGTTTATCTTCAAAATATGTCTAGATTCGATGTATTTTTCCAAGAGATGCATCCTTTTGTGATAATTTTTGTCCATGCTGGTTATAAGAACCTATTAAGCCAATTGGTGCCTCAAAAACATCTTCAAAATTTGTACAAACCAAATTTACCCACCCAATAACTGTCATTGGAGCTTAAGCACGGGGCCTTTGGTGCTTAGGCACGACCTTCTCTGTTTAACCGGTGCTTAGGCGCCAAAACTCTTTTGCACATTTTTCACCTTTTTGCTCTAAATTTGATCCTTTTTCACACCTTTAAGCATTTTCACCCTTTTTACCTTTATCTGTAAGAAAAACACAAAAATACCTTCTATTAAAGCGCAATGTCTCAAAAATAGGAATGAAAATGTGTCTAAAAATAGTATATATTTTAGGAGTATCAGATGTCTCTTGGATCAATGGACATGTCTTTTGAATTCAAAAGAGTTGACTTTTGGTTATAATTTTGGAGGGAATTTTGAATTTATTTAGGAGGGAGGCAGCCTTTAATAAAATAGAGGGAAGCCTAGGGCTTGAAAGAGAGTTGGAGAGGCGACAAGGAGAGTTAGAGAGAGTGAGAGAAAGTCAAGGGCTTGGAGATTTTATTCAAGGATTGTAAGAGAAGATAAAATGTGAGAGATTTCTTCTTCATTACAATTCTAAGAGAGAATTGAGAGTGCTTGTAAAGAGGGAAAGGCTTGAAGAGAACTTCTAGGGATTTTCTTGGGAACGATTGAGAGATAAGTTGTGTGTTTAATTTCTTTTGTTTTATAAACATATTTTTATATTTGAAATCCGTGTTTTGACGTATCCTTCTCATGAATTCTGAGTAGTCTTCTTTATCCTTCTCCCTACTTTGAGATATGGTTTTTGTGAAGAATTTATTTTATTTTCTACAATTTTAAATGTCAATAATTTGTGATAATTTGAACTCCAATCTTCATTTACTTTTCGATCTGGCCAATTGAAATGTTAAAATGTGTTGAGAAACATATGTTCCAAAAGTCCTATGATTTCTACAATATTGAGAGAATCATATTTGATTTCATGGGAGAGTATTTCATTCATGGGGTAGAGTGCAAATAAATAAGGAAATATGCTTTGTTGGATGTAAAATTGAAGATTTTAAGGTGACAGATTGAAATCCCCAATTTGGTCCAATTAATTTGGAAACTGATGGGAGATTGTTAGCCCTCAGGTGAGGGAGCAGTGGGAGCTCTAGAGTGGCAGTCGTTATCCTCCCATCCTAACCATGAAATTAACTACCAGACTCTAGATTAGTCAATGTTCTTTATGCACTTGGAAGAGGGTAAGGAATAGGATTGCTCCTATTTGGCACAAAACAGTTTTTATATATTTTTTTCAAATGATTTTAAGTTATTCACGATCCATATACGCATTGTAAAGGGGAATGATGCTTTCTTATATTTGAACTTTTCGTCACAAAACCTTAGTTTAAGTTTCGTAAATTTACTTTTAAAAGTTTAGGATTTAGTTTAATTAACTTTGTTTTTCAACTGCATATTAATTAGTTACATATTATTCAAATTCCACACCTTACTTTTGTAGTTTGAAAACTGTGCTTTACATTATAATTTTAAGATTTTACTTATAGATATTTCCAACTTGTCTGTGGGATCGATATCTAAGACTTCATTAGAGCCCTTTTTTACTTTAGTGATACATATACTTGCATTATTTTTAAAGGAGATTTGACAGTTTAAATATTTTTAAAATATAAAAATATTTTAACTGAAGTTATTTTATTAGGATTAATTTGCATATTCATTATTTTATCTGTCGTGGGTATTTTGTATTATTGAAAAATATTTGCAAAATTAACATACTAAACCTACCTACATCACCCACCTACATTGGACTTAAACCATCTTAAGCTTTAGGTTCTACCTACATTGAACTTAAATCATCTCTATACCTTAGGTTCTATCTAATTGAATCTAGAAGACATAAATCCTTACGTTTTATCAATATTAACCCTAGACATTATGTCCAATATACTGGACCTTAATCAAACATCTTTTAGGTCTAATCAACATCAGACCTAAAATAAATGACATCATAAAAAATCCAACTCACCGAAATAAACATAAATGACATAAATTCACTTTAAAAGAAATTAAACCCTATACTAGAACCTAAAAATGCAACTAGGTTTGAGAAGATATTTTGTATGAAGTAAACCATGGTTTCAAATAAAATATCTTCCAGCTACTTGTGGCTAATAAAACCACAAACATATTGACCCAGGACGATGGAACCATGGGATCTTGATCAAGTCATCCCAAATAAAAATAAATGACAAAATGAAAAAAATCAATCGATTAATAAATCGTAAACAACCTAAAATTTTCTAACCCCTAAAATCCTAAAAAAGACATTAAAACTTAAATACAACCCTAATGAAAAAAGATCACCGAACGCAACTTGAACAGATGTGTTCAGATTTACGAAGATTTCTTGAACGACACAATATGTGGTTGCTGAAAAGAATCTTCCTGTCCTGGTTTAAACACCTTTTGGACTAAGTAGATTTGAACACTTTACGGCCTCGGGATGAAGGAGCCATAAACATCTTGACTGGGTCTTTTAAAAATTATTCAACCAACTAATATGATAAATTCAAACAAGATTTCATGTTAAAAAAGTTTTGTTTCGTAGGTTTATTGGAGACAAAACAAATTACGCTTTAGATTTACTTTGCATGTTATATGGTGTGCTAACTTTGTTTTACAGGGAAACTTTCTGAAGCAAGAAAAGATGAACCTCAAGACAAATGACAAAAACAAACTGACAAAAAAATAACAACATAATGACATGCATGACATAAAATAAAACAAAACAAAACAACGATAAAAAAACATGGTAACAAAATAACAAAACCTCTAAACAAAATGACAACAACAAAACATAAAACAAAATTAAAACAAAACAACATGAACAAGCAAAACAAAACAAAACCTTTATAGTAGAATCAGATTCTTAGAAATCAATTACCCCAGGAATAAACATTTGATGTTTCTTTTCTTAACATCGATATTTCTTAGAAGAACAAGTGTTAACGTTAATCAGAAGTTCTCTTAGACAGTTTTGATTGTATAAGATGTAATTAACTATAGGAAATTTCTTCTATAAGAGAATGAAGAACTCAAAATAGGTGATATACCAAAATATTTGGTTATCAAATTCTTCATGTGGTTTTCCTTATACGAGAAATCATTTTCTCTATAATTTCTACCATAATGAAAATCATCCTTACATTTCTTTCTCTCGTGTTTTCTATTTTTAGCCCTTTTCCTTCTTCTCCTAGTTCCTTAACATCTGGGAATCTCTTACATGATTCAAAAGAATAAGTTACTTGAAGATTAGAGCAATAAAATAAATAACCAAAGTGACGACTCTTTTCAAAACAACAACACAAAAAAAAATGACATGACAACGACCCATGGAGCTCCACCGTCGGATAAACAAATAATCCTCCCTCGATCTATAAATATCTCTTAGTCAACATAACTTATTATTACTTACAAGAATATTTCAATGATATTGTGCTGACTAAGTTGATTAGGGACCACTGACAACCTGAAATAATAGAACCATGGGATCTTGACAGGGTTTTGTCAACGTTTTCTCCACTTTATAATCTACCTTTTATATATCACATGGCTTTAACCTCAGCTTTAGGTTTAGGATGGATGAGGTCATTCGGTTGTCTTCTGCTTCGTGCTTGGTGCCTATTTGCTTGTTATACACTAGTTGATGACAAATAAATTATATTTATTTTCTTTGTGAAGTGAATTATCTTGGCATGTTAAAATAGGATATTGTAGTTTTTTTTACATATTTTTAGGCTGTGATTGTAAGCTTAGGATGTACTAACCTTATTTTTTAGGGCTATTAAAATAAACCTAGGAAGCCATTGTTGATGTAAGTTTTCTTTTCTTGTAGTTTCCAATTAATTTCTAGATTTAAGGTGACCATAACAGTTGGTCAGCTATTGAAATCTGAACCATATAAGGGAAAATGAACATAAAGTGACAGATGAATCTCAACTAAACCAATAGTAATGATAATATAACATCTTTGACCAATGAGTCTAGTGTAGGTTTAAGATTGGAGCCCATTATATCTTCTTTATTATTTTATTTTTAGTACTTAATAGGACTAAGCAAAATTTTAGATAAATTTTTTGTTTCTCTTTTTTCTTGGATTACCGTTAAACTCATTAAGAACAAAGTTTTTTGCTCCAAAATAAACAAATTCAACATAACTTTCCAAAAATTAAAAAAAGTTCATAACCAAAACTAATATAGAGAAGCATTACATTCATACCTTAAAAACAGCAAGCATTCCAAAATAATGAATTTGACGTTAAATAAATATCAATATAAATAACTTTGTGATTTAGGAAGTCATTGAAAGATCATCTTAGGCATATGAATTTTATATTGTATCCATTCATTGTATTCAGGTCCTTACTCATTGCATGGAAATGGGTGATTTGTTTTTTGAGGATCACCCCCTTATATAATAGTCTTTCTCTGCATATCATTTTGCCTTTTGAACAAATCTTTTGAACATTCATCATCAATGACATGTATACCACTACACAGCTTGCTCTGGTTAGTCGGCACTAGATTTAAAAAAAATAATAAAAATACCTAAGTGTGGTGAGCTTTTAAACTTTAAAGTTTAAATTACAAGAAAATGTTTGCATTAGTCTTAAGAAACTGTGTATATCATTCATACTTTGACAGCCAAATTTCTATAATCAAATTATAAGACCAACTTTTTTTATCGCATCATACATTCATTAATACTAGCCATGCATGATTTTAATGTGATTCAGTGGTTTATATGACAATCATTTCCACGAAGGGTTATAAATCTAATTTATTTTCTTTAACTGTTTCTATTTTTTNGACTCATCTCCTGTTCGACTCGTTTATATTTTGAGCTCAAAAAGTGTGTTCGTGTTCGACTCATTTGCTTAGGGAGCTGAACACGAGCCGTTCACGAACAAAGTGTCATTTTGACAACCTTAATCACGAAGCCATCATATGTTAATGATCAGGGCTAGATTTAAAACATCATTTGATTCTAATTTAATAATTTTTATTTTATTTCTTCATTAATAATTTTTAATTGATTATAAATCTTTGTAGCCTTATAGTCAATTAAATTTAAAAAAAAAGATTACTCATCAAAGATATATATATATATAT